>CM067365.1:78975061-79125248 GCA_034401795.1 Chaetoderma sp. LZ-2023a
TTATCTAAGCCATAAGCCTGGACACGGTGAATATAATTAACCCTTTAACCTTCATATCAGCCAAAACGGCTTCTGCAGTACACTTGAGAAGTGTCCATTTGCAGATCAAGAGAAGACCACTTTTGAAAATTTATCACTAGTCAGTCCAGTGGTAAATTCTCGAAAATATCTTCTCTTGGTCTACAAAATGGGCATTTTATATGAGAAAATTACAATTCTTAAAACAAATTCTGGGGTTAAAGAGCCACAGGGATACTACTCCAATCGAAAATGTTTTATTGTAATTATAGATTATAGCATACTGACGTCATAGCTTTCACTTTCACACATCGTCTTCTATTTAGATTACCTGCTCTAGTCCTGTAATAGCGGCTAAATTTGGTCAAGAAAATCAAAGCATTTCCTTATTATATATCCATTTGCAGGCCAAGAGAATGCTATTTTTGAAAATTTACTGCTGGAATAACTGGCTCCGTTATTGATCCAATACCGGCCCAGTAACCTGGGTTATCACGGTAGGTTGTAGTGGATTAGATCATAAAACTACCCCCTATAGCCCTTCAGTACTTATGGTCAGCACGTACATCAGAAAATAGCTCTAACGACTCGTGTATTGTCGCCACTTTCCACCACCCGAATTTGACCATGAGCTGCACGCGAACTGCGTTGAAGATGCTGTCCGATGCTGTCATCCTGAAGAAACGCGGATACCGTTTCCGGTTAGATAGGGATGGCGAGCTTGAGCCATACGATAACTGAAAGAGTGTGAAGAATAAAATATATGAAAAAGACAAATAAATCAACAGATGAAATAAGTGATTTTGACCAATGAAAATTTCTTTATAAATTATCTCATGCCGTGATATCATTACCATTTTGTCAGTATTAATATCCCGTCGTCGTCGTCGTCGTCGTCGTCGTCATCATCAGCATCATCATTGTCCCATTATATCACCATTATCGTTATATCATTGTATCATTATATCATTATGCTAATATACCAGCATTGCATTAATATCATTATATCATTATACCAATATATTGTTATATCAGTATATCATTATTTTGTTATATCATGTTATTGATATCTTTATACATTATATCATTATATTATTATATCATTATATCATTATATCATTATATCATTATACCATTATATCATTACATCATTATATCATTATATCATTATACCATTATATCATTATATCGTTATACCAATATATTGTTATATCATTATATCATTATATTGTTATATCATTATATCATTATATTGTTATATCATTTTATTGATATCGTTATACCATTATATCATTATGCCATTATATCATTATATCATTGTACCATTATATCATTATACCATTATATCATTATATCATTATACCATTATATCATTATACCATTATATCATTACATCATTATATCATTATATTATTATATCATTATATCATTATATCATTATACCATTGTACCATTATATCATTATATCATTATGCCATTATATCATTATATCATTACATCATTATATTATTATATCATTATATCATTATATTATTATATCATTATATCATTATACCATTATATCATTATACCATTATATCACTATACCATTATAGCATTACATCATTATATCATTATATTATTATATCATTATACCATTATACCATTATACCATTATATCATTACATCATTATATCATTATATTATTATATCATTATATTATTACATCATTATATCACTATACCATTATATTATTATATCACTACATCATTATATCATTATATCACTATACCATTATATCATTATATCCTTATATTATTATATCATTGTATCATTATACCATTATATCATTATACCATTATATCATTACATCATTATATCATTATATTATTATATCATTATATCATTATACCATTGTACCATTATATCATTATATCATTATGCCATTATATCATTATATCATTATATCATTATATCATTACATCATTATATTATTATATCATTATATCATTATATTATTATATCATTATATTATTATATCATTATATCATTATATTATTATATCATTATACCATTATATTATTATATCATTGTATCATTATACCATTATATCATTATACCATTATATCATTACATCATTATATTACTATACCATTATATCATTACATCATTATATCATTATACCATTGTATCATTATATCATTATATTATTATATCATTATATCATTATATTATTATATCATTATATCATTATATCATTGTATCATTATGCCATTATATCATTATATCATTATATCATTATACCATTATATCATTATACCATTATATCATTATACCATTATATCATTATATCACTATACCATTATATCATTATATCATTATACCATTATATCATCATACCATTATATCATTATACCATTATATCATTATATCCTTATATTATTATATCATTGTATCATTATACCATTATATCATTATACCATTATATCATTACATCATTATATCATTATATTATTATATCATTATATCATTATACCATTGTACCATTATATCATTATATCATTATGCCATTATATCATTATATCATTATATCATTATATCATTACATCATTATATTATTATATCATTATATCATTATATTATTATATCATTATATTATTATATCATTATATCATTATATTATTATATCATTATACCATTATATTATTATATCATTGTATCATTATACCATTATATCATTATACCATTATATCATTACATCATTATATTACTATACCATTATATCATTACATCATTATATCATTATACCATTATATCATTATATCATTATATTATTATATCATTATATCATTATATTATTATATCATTATATCATTATATCATTGTATCATTATGCCATTATATCATTATATCATTATATCATTATACCATTATATCATTATACCATTATATCATTATACCATTATATCATTATATCACTATACCATTATATCATTATATCATTATACCATTATATCATCATACCATTATATCATTATATCATTATATATATTTTACCATTATATCATTATATCATTATATCATTATATTATTTTATTATATTATATTATAGCATTGAATCATTGTATCATTATAATATTATATCATTATTCAGAAAGGCATTCATGGGCACACGCTTTACTGGTGAAGAATAGTAAACTATCGTCCACTATTCGGCTGTCCAATACATCATCTTCAGATTTCATTTTCATTGTTCGATTACATGTGGGTTCGATTACCTGTGTGACATTCCAGAGGTGTGACGCCTGGGCAGTAGCCTGGCTCTCGGGTGAGCACCCAGCACCCAGGATCATGACCTTGGTGGGTGGTGTGTACAGTAACTCGTACATGTGGTCCGTTGCTCGTCCCGGGTGACACTATTGTGGAAACAAATAAACAAATATTTGTGTAAAATATTTAGCTGAAAACAGTGAGCCATTGTTAGCTATTTCCCATCCAATTCTAGCAAATCTCTCTTTTTTAGGCGCACTAAAATCGATTTATACACTTTGAACCCTGAATTCCCAGAATACCAATTTCAAAATATTCAATAGAATGTTTATTACATTGTAAAAAGGGACGATTTCAGACATTAATTTTGTGGAGGCGTGTCCTGATTAATAATTCATATAAAGATAAATATATATGTTTGCTCTAAGATTCTATGCGGTTCTTAAGCACGGTGACGGACGTACGCAGAGAAATTCGTATTACCTCAAACCTTCAGTTCACCAGTAATTCTGTAATTTAAGAAAATTTTAAGTGGTATAATTCATAATAATCCCTTTATCAGAGACATGAGGGCAACACAAGTAAGCATACAAGGTGAAAGTTTAATCTGGTTTCTTGAAGTAATAACTTTTACAGCGTGACGGGCGCACACAATATGTGTGACGGACGTACAAGTCCAAATTTTGAGGTTATGCATATCAAATATCCATATTACATGTGAATTAAATTAATAACGGTATTCAGGTATATTGAATATTCAGGTATATTGGCATATTTAATTAAGGACTGCTAGCTTCTGAAAACCAAGCACAGTGTACATGTAGATCTAGGAACTAGTGTCCAAACTATGTTTAAAACGTTCTGAACCTGTAATATTGTGAAAATTCCGACTATGTACATTATACCTTTCGTATTTCCAGTTCCTTTTATACTAGAGACATCATAATGTTATTATCACTTTAGAAGTCAACAAAGAACCCGGAACTGAGCACACAGACACACACGCATTGGAAGAGTGAATTTCCTTACTAGGACAGCTTCCTTACTAAGACAGCATCTTGTAAAATGCTGTCCACTGTAGCATGCCATTTCTGTTAGCGACTCCTGTGTATTATATTAATTTCATCATGGACACTTTCTGCAATCTCACTTGTATATATAGCTGGTCAGCATACATGTAAATGTATGTGGTAATATACCATTGGTCAAGAGGGAATTCCAGTGTTGTGGTCACTGATTCATCCTCCAACATGTCCAAGCCCTAGAAGTAAACTCTTTTACTTCGAGTCGTTTGGCTGGCACTAATGAGTTAAATCTACTTAATCAGATATTTCTCCGATCATCACATGTTTGATCTCTGCCTTTTGGAACTATACACAATTGATGCATAAGCACCTTCCCATTCGGCACATGACCTTTGAATTCATCTGTGCATATATTTGGGAATGAACTTGCAGTTTCACCAGCCTTGCCAGAGACAAAGAAAACACGAATAACTTAATGTATCCTTTCTTGATTAGCCCTCGCTGATACTTGGTATGAATTGAACCATGAAAGTAATGACAAATGTACTCATAAATAAGGATGGCTTTCTTGAATAACTCAGGCGGAGTCATCTACTGTTGTCATACGTGTGTGCTTGCCCTCTCCTCACATCTATGACACCCATCTAACAACCCCCCCCCCCCCCTTTACCATGCGCTTGTAGCAATTCCTTGTAACACTTGAATCTTTAGACAGTGATCTTATTCCCACAACAACCCACTCGTACATGTACAAGTTTGAGAACACGCTTTGCTTGAATTAACTTTTCCAGAGTAGCCATCCACCATCTGACTTCGCATGAAGTCAGAATCAGCTCAGTGCTTATATGATGACGTCACAGCCATTACGTCACAAAGGGTTCCATATAGACCGTCATCAAATCTCAAATAGTCCGACGCGTCGTATGAATTGTATGTCCTTGTAATTCTTTGCTATTTAATAAACATGATGTTAAATATTTTGAAACTAATTTGACTAGGCGCCGTTGCTGTCTTAGGCAGCAACATCACCCAGTCAAATTAGTTTCAAAATATTCAATAGCTTACCTGTGTAGTTTAATGGAAATTGATATTCAGGGTGTTCAGAGATCGATCGATACGAACACCAGCGAAGTGTGGGTGGAGCATAGCTAGAGATGGGCGGGGCATGGCTAATACCGGAAAGGTGAATTATGAGGGTGAACATTGACTCAAGATGCTGAGTATTCTCACGGATGGGAGCTTCGCTTTTACCTGTTTCAAGAAGAATTCCATAAAATCTGGTGTAGACACATGTTTCCTGTTTTAAAAATGTCAGATATTACTGCAAAACTATTCTTTGTACATTCTGCAATTCAAATGTATTCTGTGAAATAATGACTTGTCCATCTCTTTAGTGGACTTAACTGTATCTTATTGATTTACCATGCTGCATTTCTGAATACAATATAGATTAATGATGAGTTAGTA
This sequence comes from Chaetoderma sp. LZ-2023a, assembly GCA_034401795.1. NCBI lineage: Eukaryota > Metazoa > Mollusca > Caudofoveata > Chaetodermatida > Chaetodermatidae > Chaetoderma > Chaetoderma sp. LZ-2023a. The sequence goes on from CM067365.1 coordinate 78,980,821, forward strand.
GGTTATAAAGTTATGAATAGTAGAATACGTGGAATCCGTATTTTCATGACTGCTCTTTAAACGACATTTTGTTTAAGTAATTACCTTTGACTACACTAAACAGCCTTAAATGTTTCTCTAGATTTCTAAGTTAATTGCAGCAAAAACAAATTATAGATTTAGTCTTATAACTGATAATATCTCTACCATGATGTTATTTGTATGCATTTTAGCTGTCTCTTGGCATTAGGTGTCTCAGTTGTAATTCGTTCTATACACATTTGATGACAGATTTATAAATTTAGTAGAAACAAGATGGTTAAACAGTATTATTTACACAAAATAATCATTTTGCCACATCATAATGTCTATATAATTTCTCCACTGAGATCTCAAAATACGTTTATAAATACTACTATGAACCGTTCAGTATGTTTGTGCTAATAATTGTGATGGGGCTGGATAACCCTCCACTGTGATTGGAAATTAAACTGGTAGTGTAGCTCTAACGACGCCTCTGGGAGGTCGCTTATTGGTTCTCCAGACAGCATAGCAAATCACTCATCAGCTGCCGTTGAACTCTTTCCAGCAACGAACCAAGAAGTTATTGGTTTGGTTGGACACATTAGCTACCAGGCACGGATCCAAATATTCGGACCGTTCGCCTGTGCGGAGGTTAGGAGCAGAAAAGCTTTTTTTTCCTGAGCCCAGAGATAATTACTTTATCTCCTACCCACCCCACATGAATGTGTGTCATCTCACGAAGACTACTTTTAGACACAGATAGCACGATAACGAAATGGTATATTATGTATTCATTTTCTAAATACACACCGTGACTTCTATTAGTGGTTTTGATTTCAATTTGCATCAATCATTTGCGTTTGTATCGCCACATAGTGCTTAAACTTACAGAACATGTTCGTTTGGGCATATAGGGTCTTCGAGTACACAATACAATGCCGTATTATGTAACAGTCGTCCTTGGAAGCTAGGATGCTCATAGTGAGGTGTGTTGAAATCTATCACACTAGGATCGTTCCACACAAGTTTAGTTGAAATTGGTCCATTGATCAATTTGAATAAAATCCAAGATGGTCACTGGACAAATAGACATCTCAAAATTCTGAATAATCTGGTGCCTTTACCTACCATTGTAGATCTTGTCACCCAAATTTAGTCAAAATCCACCAAGCTGTTTATGAGGGGAAACGTAAATCTTTCAGAAAATTCAAGAAGGGATGAAATGGTCACCAAAAGAATTGACCAATTAAAATCCTCATTCGAAGTGCTGAAGCCTGCTATTGTAGGATCATTCTACCCACGTGCCGTTGAAACTGGACCCTTGATTAAGTACCGTAGTAGCATTTTAAATGATTTCAGGAAACATTTCAGAAAATCCAGGATGGCCGCCAGAAAAATTGACCAATTAAAATTGTGATTATAAGTCCTGTAGCCTACCGCCATAAGATCACCCCCCCCCCCAAATATGATGAAAATCTGACAAGCTGTTTATGAGATGAAACGTTTTAAAGCATTTCTGGAAAATTTTAGATAATCCAAGATGGCTGCTGAAAGGAACTGACCAATCAAAATTCTCATTAGAGCTGTTTAAGCCTACAACCTAGTACTATACGGTCATTTCACCAGTGTTTCATTGAAATTGGGCAATTGATTACCGGTAATGAATTTTCGGAAAATCGAAGGTGACCGTCGAAAAAGATTAACCAATTAATAGACGTTGGGAGGCCTATTACCATAGTCTCCTTCCAAATCTGTTTAAAATCAGACAAGCAGGTTAGGTTGAGATGCATTTTAAAGCACATGTTGATGGATCAGGTAGAGGGATGGACGACAGGCGATTGCCAGACCAGGGAGGCTAGTAACTTATCATGACAAAACCATAAACTCATGTCAGTATTCTATTTCATCCCAGCATAATATGGTTTGATGCCTTGAAATCAGAAATTCTTCAATCAACGTTTCCAGGAACGTCAGATTGGTGCAATTGGATCCGTGGATTTTGGCAATAATATGGGGCAATTAAAGTAGTTGCTTAAACCTAAGAATGTAGGTAGGAAGTGATTTCTCAGAACATCTAATTTTCACATTTTTCCGGGGGACAATACCCAGAACAGGCTTTTGTTAAGAATAACGTGATGCCTTGATATCGGAACTTTGTCATTCAACGTTGACATGAAAGTCAGTGTGTGGATTATTGACGATGTCATGGGGGGGGGGGGGGAAATAAAGTAGACCCCCCACCCCTTTGGTGAGACGATCAGACTAAACAGCTGGGTCCGCCGTTGGCTACTGAAGCATTCCAGATTAATAGTGCAGGAGGTAAGTGCATATTTAAGGAGAATCGTTAAAAATGTGATACAACACCAAAATCGGTATCGAGATTCCTCCAGGGCTACTTTCTAAAATTGCCGGTGAAATACCTTTCTCACTATAACGAAATCATCCGATTTGAAAGATCTTGGCACCAAATCATATGTTTTTCACCATGGAGAAACCAAATTTACAACAGTATTGTCTCTCAAAACGTGCCTCTACCATTTATAGCACATTGTGTGAGCATCTATGCGGCTTACTAATAATTAATCTGCATGGTTGCAACATTGCAGCATGGTGGTTTACGTGCAAGGAACAGAGTGAATGGCATGTCACAATCAAGGCACGCTAGTGGCATCACTGCTGTTAAACTCAACATGGAGTTCCGTGTCAACTAAATAGTGATAGTAGCCTAGTATAATAAACTAGTGTTTAGTGCTTAGTGTCACAAATGCTCTCTAATGAACCCCGCACCTGAATTAACAGGATGGGTCAGTGCGGGAGAGCCGGGCCAAGGGTTATGGGGCTTTGCTTCAGCGACCTGGATGCTGTACGGATCGCATGGGATGAACGATCAGTGTAGGTGTAGGGCCATATTTTTGTGCCAGAACCTAGTTGTATTCCATAACATAATGTGTCTTATTATAATTATAATACTTATATACGTATTGTTAATATACGTGTTGTTACTTTCTTATACTTATATTATTATTATTATTATTATTATTATTATTATTATTATTATTATTATTATTATTATTATTATTATATACTTATACCTATTGCTTTATACATATTAAGGTGGTAAGCTGATAATCAGTCGGCGGCGTTTATCATCTATCCTACAAGATGGCCCGTTTGACTGAGCCTGAATTGCCATCTAAATGGTAAACTGACTGAAAAAAGATCCCAAATCACCACCAACCCATTATCCATGTAGTAATGACCATGATGGCGATTCTACGTTTGCGTCAAATGTCCCACTCTCTCAAGCCATCAATCATAACCCACTCGTTTTGAATCTAACATGATTAGATAAAGGCGGTGGCATAGAAGAAGCATTGGGAATGGACTGACCATGTAAAGCACCATCAGAGCTGACAGCTAATGTTCAACAACCCAAAGCTTGCCCGAGCAAGGAAAAGATTATCTAGTTCTCGGAGTACTATAGATGAAGGACGCAGCAAGATGCGAAGATCCAGCGATGAAGGCGGACAAGCTAAGTGCTAAAGAAGCTCTATCATAAGAACCGAGACCAGCTATGACCATGCAGCTCAATAAAAAAACTTAATGAATATGCTCAAAACCTAAAATATCGAAGACTTTTGGCCAAACTAAGTGTTGAAGATGTTGTAGCACAAAGAATCAGGTACCATTCTTATTACTTATTACTTGACGTAGCTATACAGCAAAGGGAGGCCTGCCTGCCTGAATGAGAAGAAAGACCAAGTATCAAAAGAAAAACGCCTCTACCCATTTTCTGAGCTGCTGGCATACATAGCTGATACGAAAACCAGCAGTAATGGGCCTGATATATTCCGGCTTGCAGATATTGTCATTCTGTACAGGCCGCGTCTTGAACACCTTGGGGTAGGAACGCCTGAGGTCAACTCGCCCAGACTGAAGGACAAGCTGTTGGAAGAAATGACCGAGCTAGAAGCTCACAAGAACGGCAGAGATATCCTCCTGGATTTTGATAAAGATGTAGGCTCAGTTCTATCACATGCCTCTGATTACTCCGAAGGCACAATCCTTGCCAAAGCTGCTTGCGAAGATATATACTTGAGCACAAGCCTACATTTGATGGAACCCTCCATGGAGGATGTGTTGAACTAGGCATTCTACCAACACTTCTCCAGTCTGTGATTATGATTGAACATGGGGATGATATAATATCTCGACTTGGAGTATCTAAGACGGGCCAAGCAATCACGCAGTTGCTGCAGTACAACTGCTACACAGGGTACAAAGAAGGGGCAGCCACTTACAGACGACATTCAAAAGATCGGGAAACCCCCATTCCCTATTTATATGGGAATGTCTGGGAATGTCTGTTTTTGCAAAAATCCGAAGGCGATTGTAGAAATGCTTCATGAGAACGGTATTAGCATTTCATATGACAGTGTGATTCAAGTCCCTGCACACCTAGGGGATGCAGTAGTCATCATGTATGTGGAGGATGGCGTAGTATGTCCACCGGCTCTGAGAAGAGAGTTGTTCACCATACCCACCATGGACAACATAGACTACAACCTGACTACAATGATGGCAGGTACCTCGTTCCACGGAACCAGTATTACAGTCTTTCAGCACCCAACCTCAGACAATGAAGGTGAAAAGCATGATCCACCCCACATTTACGAGAGCAAGGTGGAGACTCCCCGACTCTTTCACCAACATCCACCCTGCATACTTCACAAGCAAAATCCTACTCTTCCTGGAATCCAAGGGATGACTGTCCAAGTCGCTGCCTTGCCGAGACTGCAATTGGCTCTTGAGTAGTATGGCTGGAGCATGTTAGCGTCACTGACGGAGTAGATGGTGGAGTGAATGCCACTTGGGCCACGTGCCAAAGAAGAGAGATCAAGCATTTGAAGTCCGCATTGCTATGGTTACCTCTTCTTCGAGATCAAGCTTACTCAGTTGCCGCAATGCGCCATGTACTGGACAAGAGCAAAGGCATGGTTGCACTTGTCAACCCAGGCCAAGTAGCTTCATCTGCGATGACTAGCCAATCTATGCAGTAGCAAAGCAGATCCACTGGTTGCATTGAGGTCTGTTGGAACACTACTCTCAGACAGCCTCTCGTTGAGGCAGAGGTATCGTCTTCAGGAACAGCAGAATCATGTTAGTCAGCTACAAGCGTCACCAGAACACGTGAAATACATTAAATTATGGCAACCATCTCTACATCCGCCTGAAGCCAGCCTACAGTGATTATTGCACAGAGGTTAGCCACCATTCTGAAAGAGTAAGCGATTTTGCAGATTGGTGTTAGAGACACAAACGTCAAAGCCCACAGTTTCAATTCTGGAATATGGTGATGTCAAGGGAATTGGTGATCCTCTCACTGATTCTGGTTTTCAGGAATGCCAACTTCACCATATTTCGTCAAGTGCTGGCTGAGCTGATACCTTTCTTCTTTATTAACTACAACATTATCTATGCATGGTGGTTTTCCATTCATTTCAGAGACATGGTGACCCTTGCGTAGAAATACCCCCAGCTGGCACTTGAATTTCAGAGTGAAAAGTTTGTTGTGCACAAATCAAACCAGGAATTCTCAGCAATGGCCATCGACCAAGCTCATGAGCAAGCTAATGCCTTTGTTAAAGGTGACGGAGCTGCAGTCGGTGTGACTGAAGACCCATCATGCTGAGAGAGAGAGAGAGAAAGAGAGAGAGAGAGAGAGAGAGAGAGAGAGAGAGAGAAAGAATGAGAGAGAGAGAGAGAGAGAGAGAGAGAGAGAGATAGAGAGAGCGAGCGAGCGAGAGAGAGAGAGAAAGAGAGAGAGAGAGAGAGAGAGAGAGAGAGAGAGAGAGAGAGAGAGAGAGAGAGAGAGAGCTAGCTCAAAGACTATCCTTTGACAAAGTAGACAGGTTATCTAATGTGATTAAGGACATGGGCCATCCTTTTCAGGAAGAGACTGCAGACCGGCTTATACTGGACACAAAAGACTTTGCCCACCCCAGTGCTGCTGGTATGATTGACACACACTGTGAGAGGAGCAGTGAATTCATGAAGGCGTTTGAAATGGAAGTGGAAAGTACGGTCTACGAATGAATTAAGAGGAACAAGATCAACTTCCAAAACAAAAAGGCATTGAAGAAAGATTGCAGCCTCTTCTCCAAATTCGTCATTTCATGCCAGACAAGAGAGTGTGACCAACAGGAGTTTTGTCAGCATGAGAACCAGCCATTTCCTATAGCTTTGAGTGGTAGTGGACAGCTTCACACCTGCCAGAGGTCTCAGCTTGCGGATATTCTTGAGATTCATGTTGGAATGCCAGGCACTGAACCAGACGCTGATGCCATCACCATTGATGTTTCTTCCGGCTTTGGTGCCATCACGAACCTCAAAGACGTTTGATAAGCATACAGCGCTTGACCTACTTCTCACAATACAAACATACTCTTCCAGGTACAAGAGAATGCATGGTGTGTTTAATTTCTATCTGCCATTAAGTCTGAAGGCTGGAACAAGGTGAAAGCGAGGACAGGGAGTTAGGCGCAGAGTGATAGACCGAGGCAAAAATCCTCCAAACTGGAGGAGCTTCATGAGAGACAATGATAACAAAACTGAGCTCTTTAACTTTCTAGCTGACAAAATTGCCGAGATATGCACTTCAACCAATGTGATTCTGACAAAGAAAGAAGATACAGTCTGTAATCAAGTGATCTCCCAGAAAGAATTGCTTCCCCGTAACCGTGAAAAAGCAGACATGTGGATCTTCACAATGCCAGACATTCAGCAGCAGATGGCGGCAAAGTTCTAAAGATGTCCTAGTCATAGCGGCCAGTGCTCGACCATCCATGCAGGAGCTTGTTTTGCAGAAGCTGCGGGTTGCTTTTGGTCCATGGCGGACCCTTAGGTGGATTAATGTACATGATCTCAACCTCTCACTTGGGCCCGAGAAGAGCAGAGGAATTCTCCTTTTATATGCCTTCACTCGCTCTAATGTTGTGACTGCCTTTCGTGGGAAAGGGTAAAACGTTGGAGGTATGTGCCTATGTATCTAATGTCTTTTAGCAAACGCGGTCAGTAGTTGCCAACAGTTGAAGACAACGACATGAAGATCCTCGAGCAGTTTGTAGCCACAAAACAGGCCTACTGCAGCTTCTGATATTGATGCCACAAGACTCGATATGTTTACCCGAAAGCGGAGGCCATATGAAGCTATTCCTCCAACTCGAGCACCTCTCCTTCTGCAGGCTGCATATGGAGTCCGAAACCCAAAGTCCTGCTGACTAGGGACACAGCAGATCTTCTGAACAGCAGTAGTTATAAAAATAAGTGTTTCAGAACAGAACGTGGTGGGAGCCACCGATCCGCGATCTGCGGCAACAGGAGGGGAGGTGGACTGTCAGAACAGAAATTATGCACATACATTCCACACATTCCAACTCGGGATTGTGTCCCAAAGCACACAAAATAGCTGACGCTTAAAGCACTATTTCGCTGTTGTTATCAGTTAGATGTAATATGCCAGTTATCAGTAGGTCTGCGGCTAATAGCTAGGACACTAAAAAAAATATAACTCCCGTACCCGACTGTCCAGGAGAATCCCTGCATTATCACTGGCCGGCCAGCCTCTCTCTCTTCTCTCTTTTCTGTGGGTTTTTTTATGTGGTTCCCGTTGCTCCTACTTACTTTTGTCTCTACACTAGTGCATACCTTTTTTCTCGAACTGAGTACCATCTCGCTGACGTCTTTTGAGAGATTTGAACCATGGGGGTTTTCTTTATATTTCGGTGCCTTTATAAATTGAGTCAACGGGGAAACGATAACAAGCCCACAAATAATGACATTTATCTTTTATGAATTGTTGTGAAATAATAGCAAACAGATCAATCGGAGCAATAGCGCACTGATAAATACAATTTGAAATTATTGACAACAGTCTACAGCAACGCACTGATAACAACATTTTGAAATTATTGACAACAGTCTATAAACATGTATGCTTACTGGCGTTACTGATCACAACCTGTAGGCATATATTCCCTCTGCTCTGTGACATGGATAATGCATGCATGGCCAAGATGGCTAATTCATTATTCGCTATATGTCGAATTACACTTAAAAATCGCAGGTTCAAATCTCGCTATGTATTGTTAGTAAATGTAAACAGTGAAATATTACTCCCAATCACATAAAAAATTACACACACTAAATTAATTCTATCGTCATAAAACACCTAGAAACGACAATACTGTTACAAAAGATATAGACCTATACAAGGATATTACAGCCGATATGTGTGCAGATTTTTCCCCTAGGTTTCATATCATAGATAATGCATAACAGGTTATGAGCTAATCTAGGTTATTGTTATATTAATGCGTTATTTGTTTATGTCGAATTACACTTAAAATCGCCGGTTCAAATCTCGCTATGTAGTAATAGTAAATGTAAACAGTATTGCCAGATAGTAATGGTTATAAGCCTTCGTCATCAGGGTTACTGTATACCAGTATTTTGAGTACTGGACGAGCTCAGTCAGTGCACGCACGCACGCACGAAATGCAGCGGCTGTATGCTTTTTTCAGGGCCGAGGAACTTCTTCAGAAACCTGAGGAACTTGAGGAACTTCTTCAGGAACTTCTTTAGAAACTTCTTGAGGAACTTCATGAGCTTCCTGAGGAACTTGAGAATGATTCTGAAACTCTATCAACTGATGATCAGATGCCATGACTCTCTTCTTCTGAAACTTCTTGCGTTCAGGGTCAAGGAACTTTGTCAGAAGCTTGAGGAACTTCTTCAGTTGCTTGAGGAACATCTTCAGAAGCTTGGGGAACTTCGTCAGAAGCTTGAGAATGTTTCTGAAACTCTCTCCACTGATGATCAGGTGCTATAACTCTCTTCCTCTGAAACTTCTCGCGGAAGACCCACTTCGTCCATGTCTTCTTAGCAATTGCCTTGAGAACAGGTTTGATGAGGTAGTTCTGGTAGTTCTCGGGGAACTTAAGAAATTCCTCCTGATTACTCTCTAACTGCTTCCTACCTCTTTCATTGAAGATGTGCGCAACGGCCTCCTTGTGGCCGGCAGCCAACCCATGCTCTCTACCTTCGGTGTGACCAGTGGCATGCCCAGCCTCTGTGGCCCCAGTCTGTATAACATCCAACATCCGGTAGTCATCATCAGTGTGGAGGCTGAATACGCCATCCCACTTCCCGACTGTTAGTAGATCTTTGGGATCAACCCTAGCCTTCTGGAGAGTTAGAATTACAGGACTCTTAGTGGATGTCCTGGAGTGATCTAATGAACTGCCCTGGGCGCTGTCAAGCTTCCGTTAGAGTATCCGAGTCAGGAGTTCCTTTGTACTGCAGACCGACGTGGTCTCTTCTATGGCAGTCAGTATCTCCGCATCAGATGGAGGTGGGACTTGGCTCGCTCATGGATGATGTTGATGTCATGAAGTAGTCGCCGGAGCTTGTCAATCGGCAGCTGTACTGGTTTCTTCTTGTAGGGTGATACAGGTTTCTTCTGCCTTTCAAGGACGATCTACTGAAGAACTTTACCAAACATCGCCGTTTAAACTGGTCTATAACTAGATGTTAAACATGCAGCAGTACGTGCGGCATCCTGATGGAGCGGTTGAACCCACGTCCTCGCGCCACACTGATCCTCGTAGGGACTGCTTGACAGCCATTCGACGTAGTACCCATAATGCAAACCCTTTCTCCGCTGTGGGGAAGTACATCGACTTCACTATTTCTGGACAGATCCACGAGATTAGGAGTATGGTGCTCAAGTTTAAGCTCCAGAGCACTGAGGAGAAGGATGTAGAGCTCCCGCAGATGGTGAGCAGGTGGGAGATTGTGCAGAACAACACCACCTTAGACACCACCTACATAAACGATGAGTATCGAGTCCTGGCTCCACTGGCTCGTCGACCTTCCTATTACGCGAAGGGGAAGGGATACTATTCCGTTGTATGTAATGAAGGTTTCACAGAATTCAACTTACAGCCAGACGTAGACATACCTGTCACAGTGCCACTCTTCTCCCTCCTCGAGAACATACATGTTAACCCGGCCTTGATGCAGGACAAGCTGTTCCTTCGGGTGTACACTGAACATCTTGATGGGGTAACGATGACCTCTCCACGACTTCACGTCTGGCATGATGAGAATGACCAGGAACTAAAACGGGAGGGTTCTGGACAGCGAATCCTACATATAGAGCGAGAGTACCAGCAGGTCCAGGCCACAGATAACCAGCGCCTAGAGTTGATATTGCAACGACGTGTCTCAGATTGTGTAGCCGTGGCAGACCTGGTTTATAATGGAGGGATGGTCCAGCAGGTGGGTGAGCTAAATGACTTCAAACTTATAGTGGCTGGGACCAATGTTCTCGCTGAGCTATGGAATCGGCCTGAATACTATATCTATCAACAGGGGATGAAGTCGTATGCCTTACTGCATCTAACCAGTGGTCCCGAGGATCTGGAGATGGCACTTGAGGGTCAATACCACCTCGGAGGTAAGAACATCTCAATTAATAATGGCAACCGGCTCAGCTTTTATGTTGGGAACTTGATTGGGGAGCGAGTGGGCACTCGCACAGTAGGCGTGACAGTACTGTACTTCGGCTATGCCACGGTCTGTGTATTGCACACCGCTGGTATTCAGCTTGAGCGCCTGTAGAGCACGATTCCGTCTCTAAAGATAGGTGATCACCAAAGACAGGTCAGTACCTACCATAGGGCTCATCAGCTACAACTATGTGGTCAGTAATGCAGGTGGTCATTAAGGCAGCCGATGCAGCACCAGATCCTCTGTGTCACCTGTGAACATGCCAGAGTCTGCCATGGTGCAGATGGTAGACACTTTAGCGTTCTACCAAATAAGTGTTGCCAAGGCAGCTGGAAGGGCCTGTGGGTAATCCCATCATGCCGATGTGACACTGGTCGTGACTACGTATTTGTTTGATTCAGTTTGTTTGATATGGAGACATGAGGCGTGGCATGTATTTGTGATCCAACATTATGTCTATCATCAGCAGCAGCAGCAGCAGCAGCAGCAGCACCAGCATTATATCTATTTATCATCATCATCATCATCATCATCATCATCATCAGCAGCAGCAGCAGCAGCATTATGTCTATCATCATCATCATCAACATTATGTCTATCATCATCAGCAGCAGCAGCAGCAGCAGTATTATGTTTATCATCATCAGCACCATCATCATCATCATCATCATCATCATCATCATCATCATCATCATCAGCATTTTGTCTATCATCATCAGCATTATGTCTATCATCATCAACATTATGTCTATCATCATCATCATCATCAGTAGTTATAAAATAATAGTTTCAGAACGGACCCCCACCACCAGGTGATGCCCTATTAGAGAAACACAACTGTATAGGTAATCAAGCTAACTGAATCTGAAACTCAATCATGGGTTACCCCGAAGAACTATGGAGTTATATGCATGGTGTAGGCTGTGCGGCACGGCGGGAAAAGGTGGCAAGATCAGTACATGACCTGGGCGACTATGTAAATAAATCGCTTCAGTTCTGGAGAGCTTCTCCTGATCTATCATTCGCAGTAGTAGTAGATGAGGCATTCATCCGACAAAACCCCACCAGCCACTGAGTTAGGGGTTAGACGCTATCCACTGACAGCAATGGCATTGACAGAACTAAGACAGTATTTAGATCATCTGCTAATGATCCACAGTATCAATATGGATGATGCTATCGAACCAAAATAAATGTGTTGCTAGATTTTTTATTTTAGAGTAATATCATCAATGAAGCAGTCGAAGAGGAGGTCGAGCGTCTCATCTGTGAGATTCTTGTGCAGGTGTGTGTCTGCTTTGGGCTTCCTGTATGGGTGCAGGCGGGTCTGCTTTGGGCTTCCTGTATGGTACTGGAATGGATGGCTCGCTGTGAGGGGTTGTGGTGGGCCCTACGTTGTAATACACCTCCTCATCTGTGAACATATTGTGATTGCGTGTATCCATGGTTCAGAATCTTATGAGTAAACCTGTGGTATACTACAGTTTGTAGTGTAAGCTTTGTACTTGCCTGGTGTGAATAAACATATGATGTCGTAGTTCTAAATGGAAGTTTTGTACTTGCCTGGCATGGTCTGAACAATGGATGGGGGTCCATCGGGGGGAGGGGTGGGGTGGGGTTTGGGTTGGGGGTTGGGGGGCTACATTGTAAAACACATCGCAGCCGGCCCTCTGTTCTGATAGCCCACCTCCCTCCTGTAGCCGCCGATCGGCGATCCACAGCTCCCACCACCCTCTGTTCTGATAGCCTTAAAATACATACTACTAGAGCACTCCCATCAATTGCGCAGAATTGTCAACCGTTGACTGGAATAAAGTGTGGCTGCAAGACAAAATGTCGCGGAAGGTGCAAATGCTATCAATTTGGACTCATTTGCGCAGCACTGTGCAGCTGCAGATACGAGAATTATATTAGATATGTTAACATCAACACTTATAAATACAAGTGACAAAGTGGAAATTACAGCGTGCAAAGACATTGATGAAGATGTACTTTAAACTTTACCTTAATAGGTAAATACAACTTTTGTTGATAATGGAGCCTTGTATTGTAATATTGTGTATTCCGTGTGAGGTGTTAACATAAATCTGTTAGCAATAGAAGAACGAGCTCGATCAAATTCGGTAGCTGTGGGTCTTTGATCCTAGGTGAACAAGTATGTCGCACTGACCTACTTGTTATGCCACACACATTAAACCTACAATGCATCCATGCACCATATTTGATTACTGTTTCCGAAAACCTATTTAAACTGCAGCCCAATTATTTGCTATAGGTTTCAATAGAAACATTGAACTTTGACATATTTTTCACCGAACTAGGTCAAACTCACTTAGTTCTTTTATGGGCGGTAACTTATGTCCAGAGGTGTCCACATACCAAGCTAACTGTCAATAGCTCCGACAAAATATGCTACCAAAGTATTATCTTGGCCCTTAGCTCTCATACTGTACACAATTTCAAAGGGCCATAACTCTACCATCTGAAGGCTGATCAGCTTCATTTACATAACCCCCATAGGTATTGTCTTTTAGTTTGAATCTGTTCACAAATAATGAAAGTAGACCCCGGAATAAGCTTTTGTGACGAACTAACTGGCTAACTAATGGGCATAGCGTTTTCTTGAGCTGTTACCTGCAGCTTAAAAAGCTTCAGAGATGGTTGATACGTTTGAATTCTGATTCGGCATAGTCAAAAGCATATAATTTAATACTAAAATCATTCAAATTGGTCGTCCAATGTATCACATTCAGTGGTAAACATAGCATTTCAAATACCACACTTTAAAAATGTCTGTCATTTTATATTTTTACGTAGCAAACGGGCTTTTTTTAAATAGTCCCCTATGTAGGGCGGGGTGCTCAAAATGCAGTTTTGCTGATAAAAAGTCTGACATAAACACAAAAATAGTGAAAATAGGACAAAGGGCCAATTTACAAGAGTGGGAACAGCAAGGTGACAATGAGTCCAGTATACGATACTCTTCACAAATTTCTTTTTGCATAATGCCTACAAACTTCAGTGTGACTGAAAGCTGTTGTTGCAGCGGGCTGCAATGGCTGTCAGTCAAACTGATTCCAAGGCGTGCATCATTTTGTTTTACAATCTAATTTTTTGGAAGACCTGGTCTCACTCCTTGTTTCACTTTCGTTTCTTTCGTTGAAACAAGGAGAATGGACAAATGGTTGTTGATCAGGGGGTCGATGATTATCTTGTCGACCTGTGGCCGTGTTCGCGAAGGGGCCGTAGCCTTCACCTGGCATAGCTGTCTTGGAGTCATTATGACGTCATAATAGATTATGACGTCATATTCTCCAACGTTGTTGTGCCGGGTGTGGGTTGCGGCCCGTTCGCGAACGAGACCCTGGTCTCACTCATCGTTCCTCTCTTGCCGTCTTGGAGATTACTGATAAATGGTTAACTAATAGAAACATAGAAGCGTGGGACGAAATTTCTCTATGAAATATTGTTGTAATAAATATATCCTAATTTAATCTTATGTGCTATAAGGTATCCGTCATGAATGTATAATATGTTGTACACTTAAGGGCCGGGATGGCCTATTGTGAATAACTTATCATATCATATCACTCGAATATAATGTTCAGATGATTATTAATACTTCGAAGTTCAAACGGTTGGAAGCAATAACTATTGGTTAGTGAATGGACGGCTCTTGTTAGAACTCAGGCCGCGATACGATTGCATCTAGGCTATAGGACTATGAGGTTGTACGACTGATAGATACCTCCAAGCAGACTCAAAGTATACGTGTCTTTGAGGTATACATAGGCGTATACCTAACAAATTGCTGAAAAACATTCGATACAAATCAACTCAAACGGACTGAACATAATAGACAACGCCTACTGTCGGCAATGAGAATGTAGAAAAGAGCAATATTAACAAAAAGCACGCGCAAACCACGCGCCAAAGATTCCAAACACATGTACTTCATTTAAAGAGATGAAACAGGAGACCCATTGATTTGAATCTATTTTGACTGGGACATATTGCTGCCACAGCATGTTCCAGTTGAATTGATTTCAAAATATTCAATAACTCCTGTATCGTTCTCTTGAAATCGAGCCACTAATATTTCAAATGTTATCACGTTAACCCTTCAACAATCATATCAGCAAAAAATAGCTTCTGTAGTAGTGTTGAAAAATGTCCATTTGCATATCAAGAGAAGAATATTTTTGAAAATTTACCACCGGAATGACTGGCTCGATAATCGAGCCAGTTATTCCAGTGGTGAATTTTCAAAAATGGTCTTCATTTGGTATGCAAATCGACATTTTTATGAGAAAATTTAAAGTTTCTTGAACAAATTCGACGGTTAAAGAGTTAACAATACCGAGTAAATCCCATCCTGGTTTCAGTTTCAGTTTTCTTTATTCACCCAGGCCATTTACACAGCATATGGGGTACACATTATTATTATTATTATTATTATTATTATTATTATTATTATTATTATTATTATTATTATTATTATTATTATTATTATTATTATAGATATTTATACTATGGCGGTAGTTATTATTATTATTATTATTATTATTATTATTATTATTATTATTATTATTATTATTATTATTATTATTATTATTATTATTATTTTATGATTAGCTGCTGCCGTTGCGTATTTGAAATATTTAGTTTTGACATTTTTTTCTTTGTCGTTGTTAACATCTTTGTTCTTGTCGATTGCATTGTTGTTGTTGTTGTTGTTGTTGTTGTTGTTGTTGTTGTTGTTGTTGTTGTTGCTGCTGCTGTTGTTGTGGTGGTGGTGGTGGTTGTGGTGGTGATGATTGTAGCATATTGGTGCTGGAGCCGTGGTTGTTGCGTTGGTCGTAGTAGAGAGGTGTGTGTCCGAGGTGCTCCTAATGTCGTAGTTGTCGTTGTCGTTATCGTAGTTGTCGTTATCGTAGTTGTCGTTGTCATTGTTGTTGATGTTGCTGTTGTCGTTGTCGTTGTTGTGGTTGCTGCTGTTGTTGTTGTTGTTGTTGTTGTTGTTGTTGTTGTTGTTGTTGTTGTTGTTGTTGTGTGAAGCGGATCTGTCTTTTTCCTTTGAGAGCCGCAGATATTTACATAACCTATTCAGTATTGGTTTGTTACAGATCGCAAACAGGCCTTGAGTTTTCTCTGTTGTGTTCTGCCTTACATAGTAATCAGGTATAAATTGTGTTCTTTCTTTTGTGTATCTTTCGCAGCAGAAAAGAAAATGTATTTCTGTTTCTACTACGTTACATGTATTACAAAGTCGTTCCTCCCTGTCAATACCCACCCACCTTTTAGATTCTATTGCGAGTTGATGGTTCAATGTTCTAAAATGACAAAAGGTTATAGCTTCTCTTTCATGTAATATTTTTAAATAGTTTTCGAATTCAAATTTTGTTTTTATTTCTTTATAGAACGTTAGCCGTGTTGAATCATTTATGAGTTGTGTCCATTTTTCTACATACTGATGCTCTAAAGCTTGTCTTGTTCGCTGCTCTACCTGTTTTGTGTTTACAGTTTCTGCCAAAAATATGTCCGATTGTCCTGTTATTTCTAAAATGGCTTTCACTTTGTTCATCCATTTAACTTGGATTTGGGTTCTTGACATAGAATCCAGACACGTGAAGAAAAGCATTGACGATAATTTCCCATAACCTCCATTTACTAACCCGGCCCAAAATCGTATCATGTTACATTGAATTTGGATGTCAAGTGGCATTCTTCCTAGCTCGCCATACACCATGACATTAGGTGTGCTTTTCTTTAGATTCAGTATACATTTAAAGAATTTTAATTGACATGATTCTATTAAGTTAGTGTTTTCAAAGCCCCATATTGCTGATCCATATAAAAGAATAGGCACTACCATTGTTTCAAAAAGTACAATTTGTAGATCTATTGGGATATCGTGTTCTTTGATCTTCGGGATTAATGCATACATGGCTTTTGTTCCCTGTTTACAGTTTCGAATTTTGCAACTTGAAAACGTGCCATTTGACTTCATTTGAATTCCAAGATAGATGTATTCATCGACTATTTCAAGCTCCTGCCCTCCCATTAAGAACTTAGGTGGGATGTTGTTTTTTCTCTTGGACAATATCATTACTTTTGTTTTTGTAGTATTTATTTGTAACTTCCAATGGATACAATAATTATGAAAAATATTTAGTGCGTGTTGCAATGCTTCTGGTGTTTCTGCAATTATGGCCGTGTCGTCGGTATATAACAGTATGGCGAGGCGTATACATAGATTTAGATTCTCCTCTACCATGTCATTAATAGATGTAAGACCAAAAAATCATTGTCGTGTAGATATTCCTCCAAGTCGTTTAAGAAAATAGAAAATTGGAAAGGTGAGAGATTCTCGCCTTGCCGTACCCCAATATTGCTAATCATACAGTCTGAATCACAATGGTTGAGGCTAACAAAGGATTTAATAGATGTATACATGTTATATACAATTTTGAAGCATTTTCCTGTTATGTTGCATTTAATCAGCTTGTACCACAGACCAGTTCTCCACACTGTATCAAATGCCTGCTTAAAATCTACGTAACAACGGTAAAGCCTTTTCTTTTGGGCAAAAAGTAAATCTTTAATTAAATACAAGGAAAATATGTTGTCTTGTGTCGATCTTTGTTTCCTAAATCCGGTTTGGGCTTCTGTTATAATTTCATATGATTCTGCATAACTCTTTAGCCTTTCGTTTAGAATTGATGTAAATAATTTTCCAAGACAACTTAAAAGGGAAATTGGGCGATAGATTCCTGGGTCTGATGGATCACCTTTATTTTTGTATATAGGGATGATTTTTCCAACTAGCCATACATTTGGCACTACCCCATTATCAAAGATATTATTAAACAAGCTCTCATAGACTGGGATCATAATTTCTGCCGAACATTTAATATACTCATTGTATATATTATCTACCCCTGCAGCTTTTCCATTTGATAATTTTCTTATACCATCCCAGATTTCCTTTCTTGTGATTGGTCCGTCAAGTTCGGCACAGTTGGGCACATCCATCATTTCCATTATATCAACGTTTGTATCTTGCCCCCCCCCCCTTCATTAACCTTTTTAAAATGCTGAAAGAGTACTTCGAGGTCTATTTTATTAGTTTCTTTGGTCTTTATGGTAGTGGTGTTAAAGAGTTTCCAAAATGCTTTATTATCTCTCTTATGTAGCTTACGTAAATTGCTATGTAACTGTTGGCGTGTATCTTGTGCATATTGTTTAATTGTTATCTTATACCGTCGACTGGCCTTCTGTAATCTCTCTCTACTTATGTCTGTTTTGTTTATGTTGCAACTCCTTTTTGCTTTGTGGTATTCTTTCCGCACGTGGCTACATTCTTTGCCAAACCATGGCTTATTGTTATTCTTATGTTTCCCTAGATATTTCTTTTTGTAGCCAAATGTCTTTTCAGCACTTTCTCTAAAGAGGTTGCCAATCATGCTAGTTGCTACATTTATATTTTCCCCAATATTGCTATTTTGTATTTCAAAAATAATTTCTTTTATTTCCTGAACTTTTTCGGGGTTTAGGTTTCTTATAAAGATGTCTTTCTTTTGTGCTACCCATCTTGACTGCTCGTTATTGGCATCTACTTCTCTTGGCAATCGACTAATATTATTATTATTATTATTATTATTATTATTATTATTATTATTATTATTATTATTATTATTATTATTATTATTATTATTATTATTATTGAGTAAAGCGAGATGAAGAATACAATGTATATCTGAGAGCACGGCATCAAAATCATATACTTCAAATTCTGCAATGTATTCTATAAGCCTTTTATTTCCAATCGCGTAATCTAATAAGCTGTTATTTGTACATGTTGCTTTTCCGACAAGCCTGTCCTTCCCCATTCTTCCATTTATTATAAACATATTAAAATGTGTACATACTTGCAGTAATTTTCTTCCACTCGTGTTTTTTCGCCCTTTGCATTGACTTTTCCTATCTTTTGGCATTCCACTGGTTGTAAGTTGCAATAGGTCATTATTTGGACCATCGTCTAGTGCAAAATTCTGAAGGGTGAAGTCATCGAACTCTTCATAGTCACGGTCTTCTCCGGTTTTTGCGTTGAAGTCACCGATTAAACATATTACTTTGTTCGTGCTATTTAGAGTTAAAACGCTTTGTTCTATCTTATCATACGCAGCATTCTCATAATACCTTGACGACTCTGGCGGTACATATACTACCCCTAGCAAAAGATCCTCGTCATACAGAGTTAAACTGGTACGGATTTTAACCCAGAGGACACAATCATTGTCTATCTCTTGATCTATTACTTCCACGTGTCTTACCAAATTTTCTATTATTAGTAGTCCTATACCCCCGGCATTCCCTCTTCGTTTCTTCGCTAATAATTTATACCCTGCGATAGAGATATAATCTGATGTGTTTACTTTAGTTTCATTTAGACAAATTATGTCATGGGTATTTACGAGACCACACAGTTCCGGGAAGTGTAATTTGGACTTCAAGCCACAAATATTTAGGCAAGCAATATGCAGTGTGTTATTATTATTATTATTATTATTTTTATTATTATTTGGATTGTTGTTGTTGTTGTTGTTGTTGTTGTTGTTGTTGGTGGTGGTGGTGGTGGTGGTGGTGGTAGTGGTGGTGGTGGTGGTGATGTTGCCGTTGTCGTTGTCGTTGTCGTCGTCGTTGTCGTTGTTATTATTATTGTTGTTGCTGTCGTCGTCGTCGTCGTCGTCGTCGTCGTCGTCGTCGTCGTCGTCGTCGTCGTCGCCGCCGTTGTTGTCGTCATCGCCGTCGTCGCTAGCGCCGCTGCCGTGGTGAGGGTGATGGTGGTGGTGGTGGTGGTTGAGGTGGTGATAATCGTTGTGACGGTAACGGTGGTGGTGATTGTTGGTGTGGTCTTCGTCCTCGGCAATGTAGCATTTGGTGGCGTTGCTTTTAGCAGTGCTGTTAGTAGCGGTGTTAGCAATGTTATTTGTTGTAGCAAGGTTGATCGCAGATGTCGCACTATTTCTGGCAATGTAAACGATTCCCGTTTCGTTGTGAAGTAAAATAGAAGCACCTGTTACTGTCGTGTCAAGTTTGCCAGTAGCGCCAACTACACCTGCATCACGTGTGGTAATGGATGGCATTGGATGAATCCACTTTTAACTAGGCCCCGCCCATCTTTAACTAAGCTCCGCCTATGCTTTCAGCGTGTTTGGATCGATTTATATACATGGAATCCTGAATTCTCATAATCCAAATTTTCTGGTAGCTATACAGCTAACCTCATGACTATTTTGAAACTAATTTTATCGGAAGCTGTTGCTGCCTATTGCAGCAACAGCGCCCAGTCAAATTAGTTTCAAAACATTCAACTGAATGCTTAATAAATGGCAAAGACATATAATTCGTCAACCTTACGGACTATTCAAGGTTCATGCCGGACTTAGTTACGTCATTCATTACGTATTTTGATTGTGACGTCAGCCTACATATGTTGTAATTGACTATGACGTCATATATGCCTACTTGCCTGACATTATTATAAGCAGCCAATGATTGAGAAAACTAAACCGAGGTGAGAGAGAAACAATAAATTAAGAGGTGAGAGAGAGAGAGAGAGAGAGAGAGAGAGAGAGAGAGAGAGAGAGAGAGAGAGAGAGAGAGAGAGAGAGAGAGATAGAGAGAGATATGTAGGGGAGAAAAACGATGTAAACAGATTAAAAAAGAATAGGAAAGAAAAGAACAGCTCCTTCAAACACTGTCATTGTCGGATAGCAGTTAGCCATTAATGTAATAGATTAAACAATACGAATAATTGAATTAACAGACCATATTCATGGTTATTCCAGACCGTCGTCATTTACCCCCGTTTACCCACCCCCAATGTAAATGGAACACATGTTATTGGTAGTCAGTAAGCGTCTAGATTTTAACAATTATTACTGGCGTAATCAGAGATGAAAGTTATATAGGCATACCTTATTGAAGGTGCTTATAAAGAAATTAAGAGTCGTGAGCGGGTATTCTGGGTCAAACTTTCACGAAAACACATGCATACTTGCTACACATTAAAAATAAAATAGTACGTACAATAACTGTAGCGGCAAACTCCTAACCACCGCCCCATAAAACCGATATACGGTTTAAACCTGTTTGAAAATTGACATCGCCGCCCGGTTTGATATGCGTTGTCTTGTCCGCACATTATTCAAAAGAGAAAACGTTTTGTTAAATCTACAAACTGTGACAATGCGCGATTTTAAAATTCAATAATTCATAAAACATGCAAACCGAAGAAATCTGTTATCAGTTTTCGTTTTATATAGTGCAATTTCGAACCTATACAAGTCGACCCAATTAACATATTTACTGTTTATGAATAAATCTGTTAAATTACATGCCTTTGCAATTTGTAATAGACTAAGACAAGGTATAGTTTAAATTGATGATTTGTATGCATTTCTGCATACTCACATATGCAAACCCGGGAAGAGACAAATCGAACGTGCGCACGCACGGTCAATATCAGAGAAGCACAAACCGTGCGCTCTCGCGCTCGTCCAAACTTATTTTCCGGACTGGTCACCCTGCAGGGACGATGATTGACTATTTCGAAACCTATTTCTACTGGGAACTGTGCGCGTGCGTTTTCGTGCGCGTGCGTGCGTGCGTATGTACGTACGTGTGTGTGCGTGCGTGCGTGTGAGCGTGCGTGCGTGACTCACTAGTCGAAGACGATTGTCACTAACCTTGAAAGCAACAATAACAATGAATCTATAACCAGCATGATAAGGAGTAGTCTTAATTAGCTAATGGACACTGTCCAGTTCAAGACAGCAGTAGCTTATTTCCACAATAGACCATCGGTCCTTGAGTGTACTGCGGTACAATTATAATTATTATCGGCGGATAACTAGGAAAACATATGTATGTACCGACTCACACACACGTGCATGCACACGCACACACGGGCACTCGCGTGCAGCTGTATACACACGGACGCACGCGCGCACACGCACACGCACACGCACACGCACACGCACACGCACACGCACACGCACACGCACACGCACAGGCACACACACACACACGCCACACACACACACCGTCACACATGCACACACGCGCGCACACACATACACAAAACACACACGTTCACTTACATAAGTGCTTGCATATACACGCACGCACGCACGCCCGCCCGCCCGCCCGCCCGCCCGCACGCCCGCCCGCCCGCCCGCCCGCCCGCCCGCCCGCCCGCCCGCCCGCCCGCCCGCCCGCCCGCCCGCCCGCCCGCCCGCCCGCCCGCACGCACGCACGCACGCACGCACGCACGCACGCACGCACGCACGCACGCACGCACGCACGCACGCACGCACGCACGCACGCACGCACGCACGCACGCACGCACGCACGCATTTATACATGTATACGTAAATATATAATCATTGTAAATAATATATAATATAAACATCAATATAAATATATAAATTGCGCAAAGTTTACAGGTTCATTTACATAAAGGTGTAATTAATGCATTTATGATTGGACATCAGAACGTATAATGACAATACTTCGCTAGCGTAACATAGAATTGCAAGTCCTAGTGTTCACGGTGGGCATCACATAACGCATGTGTTGTGTGTGGTAGATAATGTGATTACACTGTTGGGAGTCTATCCACGAATAGACCATTGAATTATTTCAATGGTCTATTCATGTTAAAAATGAGAGACAACAAATTGTAGTCAGAAATGACTCTTCCGTCAACACGTGCTAATTGTACAAAATCAGAGATATTTAAAAGCCCTTCTTTTCCGCCTGTCCAGTAGATTACTTGGCAAGCGGAAAAGAAGGGGCTTTATATTATCTCCGATTTTGCAAATTAGTATGTGTTAACGGAAGACGCATCTCTAACCACAATAGACCATTCTCCCGTCGGCAGTCAGTTAACATGTGACGTCGCAACTCCGGCTAGCTTAAAAACGTTATCTCACAGAAATTAATTTGTAAGATTGACTGAGTGGTTTCTAATGTAGATTTTACATCTAGACCAATTCTCCTCCCACCACACGATGGCTGCACGACATTGGATTTCATATTCATACCAATTTTCAGAGACGTCTGCCCATTAACACACTCAGAGTATTTCAATATTTTCAAGTTAATAGACCTGATACTATCAACGTTTTTCCCCCATCTATTTTCAGGGGGCCTTGTCGGATTTCGCATCTGCATCAATATAAGAATGTGATCATTCACCACGTAGATTCTTCCAACTCAGGGGATAACATCTATTTCAAGTTAGGTCCCTCAAATTTCTAGCTATTCCCCGCCAATTTCTAGCTATATGCCCCTCCCATTTCTAGCTATTCCCACCCCATTTCTACCTACATTCAGCCCAAGTCTTACGCGTATTGGAATTCACCTTTCCAGAGTATCCGTCTATCATCCGACGTCATATGACGTCATAATCAGCTAAGCGGTGTGTATGATGACGCCATAATCATTACGTCATAAATTATTCTATTTGGTCTGTCTTGAACTCGTAATAGTCTGACACGTTGTACGAATTGTATGTCTCTAATATTTAATAAATATTCTGTTGAATATTTTGAAACTAATTTTACTGGATGCTGTTGCTGCCATAGGCAGCAACAACGCCCAGTCAAATTAGTTACAAAATATTCAACAGCTTATCTGTATTGTGTTCAGGAAATTGATAGTTAGGGCAATCTGGGATCGCTCAATCCCAACACAGCGAAGTTTGGTTGGAGCTTAGCTTGAGATGGGCGGGGCGTAGCTAAAAATGCAACGGCCCATTGGTCTCTATACATTCAACGCTGAATTCTCAAAATGCCAATTTCAGCGTAATTATACAGGTAGGCTGCTAGCTATTTTGAAACTAATTTCTGTGGGGGGTTGTCACTGCCTATGTGGCGCTCATGCCTATAGGCCTAATGGACTTTTCCACTGTATCCATCCATCATATGACGTCATAATCAACTACGTGACTGCCGGATGGAATGACATAGCAATCAATGACGTCATGAATGACGTAGATAAGTGCGTCATGAACGCATAGTTGAAGACTGACTATGGGTTGTTGTATGAATTGTATGTCTTTACTGTTTAATACATATCATGTTGAATATTTTGAAACTAATTTGAATGTGCGCTGTTGCAAATTAATTACAAAATATTCAACAGCTTAACTGTATAGTTTTCAGGAAATTTATAGTTAGGGCATTCTTGGGTCGATAAATCCCAACACGGCGAAGTGTGGGTGGAGCTTAGCTAGTGATGGGCGGGGCATAGCTAAAACTGGAAAGGTCCATTGAATTTTGCTACTTTGGATTAACTTTATTAAGAGGAAAAAAGAGGATTTTTCACAAACGTTCTCAATTAGGTCTACCGTTTTCTGTTATATTTTGCTTAAACAGGGCCTTTGCTAACAAAAATGGATGGGCGAATGGATGGACGGAAGAATGGACGGATGGAAAGACACAGACAGACAGACAGACATACAGACAGACAGACAGACAGACAGACAGACAGACAGACAGACAGACAGACAGACAGACAGACAGACAGACAGACAGACAGACAGACAGACAGACAGACAGACCGACAGACAGACAGACAGACAGACAGACAGACAGACAGACAGACAGACAGACAGACAGAAGGCAGGCAGAAGGCAGGTAATCAGGTAGGCAGGTAATCAGACAGGCAGGCAGGCAGGCAGGCAGGCAGGCAGGCAGGCAGGCAGGCAGGCAGGCAGGCAGGCAGGCAGGCAGGCAGGCAGGCAGGCAGGCAGACAGACAGGCAGGCAGGCAGGCAGGCAGGCAGGCAGGCAGACAGACAGACAGACAGACAGGCAGACAGGCAGGCAGGCAGAAAGACACACAGACAGGCAGACCGACCGACCGACCGTAATTGGCCACAACGACAATCACAAATTTTTGGAAATTTTTGACAGAAATAGCTAGTTATGAGCAAAATAGTGTGATGTCTGTACCAACACCGGCGGCCACGCCAGGTACAGGTTCAGGTTCACATTCAACAATGACTAACAAATGACAACGGTCACCAAGTACCTTCACACCCTCGCCTGCCACTTCCAAGCGGGCGAATCTGTATACATCACCAACACTAGCACCTGGTGTTGATGATGTAACAGAGTCATGACCGGCTCTCCCAAAGACCAATTCTCCTCCAGTGCGCCGTTGACAGGTCGTTACTCACTGTTCCGCCAATCTACCACCTAGCAACTCTTCCTCATCTCTTCCACTATCTTCTCCTCGCCACATTCTGACTCGATCTTCTCCTCTTCCTTCTTCTCCTCTCTCAATCCCGCCTCCTCCTCCTTGATCTCCTCCTCTTCATGCATCTCCTCTCTCAATCCCGCCTCTTGCTCCTCATACTCAATCTTCTCCTCTTGCAACTCCTCTCTCCATCCCTCCTACTGCTCTTCCTCCTACTCTTCATCTCTCTTCTCCTCACGCACCTTCTTCTGCTCCTCTTCCTCCATCTCCGCCTCCTCTCCCTCCTAGGGAGAATAATAGTAACCTGTCTGATAGGAAGTTTGCTACGTACCATCATCAATCGCATAGCAAGTGCCTGTCGAGGATCCCCAGAATCACCAAAAAGATTCTGATGATAGGGTCCTCTAATCTAGCCTGAATTGATTTAGACGTCCATCCTGACATCCAGGTTGAGTGCTATCCTGATGCCGCATTATCGCATTTCAGAACAATGGCTATGCGACACCAGGATGGCCCTAGCCCGGAGAAGATCATCCTGAATATTGGCATCAACTCCAAAAATGAGCATCCAACCAAAGCCTCACGCCATTTACGGTTCATGGCTCATGAATTTAAAAATAGTTTCCCTAATGCGGAGTTGCACTTTGCTGATAGCTTGTCAGACAGGCAAAAGTACTGTCTCGAGCGTATCAACAAATCAGCAAGGTGCAACTGCCATGTTGATAAGGTCATCCCCAAAATTTCTGATGCCAATTTTCATGTTGAGAAGGATAGAATCCATTGGACGAAAGCAACAGCTAATTGTATTTATAACCATTGGTTGACGGTACTTAGTTTAAACTAAATGTGGGTCAAGGCAATAGCTCCCCTAACATAGGATTAGGAACAAACCTTGTCAATTTAGCAGCTGACTATGATCTCTCCCCATCTGAAAAATCAATTCTCGATCGTGGTCTTACTTTTGTACCAACTCCAAAACCAAAAACAGGATTAGATTTGCTTTTAGACACAGGTCTTATTGAAGTAGCTAATTTTGGTCATTCAGTAAAAATAGCCCATCATTTTCGAAATTTAAATGGAGAGTCAAAACCATTCACTGGAAAATCCGGTTGGGACCCTCCAGATAGGCTAGTTGATGATAATATTAAAGCAACCATAAAAACGGTTGCTGATATAGCCAGATCATTGCCAGTTACAAACAATAAGCAAAACCTTTCATTTCTCGAACGACAGGCTATCAACAAATTACGTAGAAATCAGAATATTATTATAAAACCAGCCGATAAAGGTTCAGCAACTGTGATTAAGTCTAGAGAAAACTACATCCGCGAGGCCGAAAGGCAGTTAACTAACACCAGACATTACAGAAAACTTGATAATTTAATTTGGCCTCAAAACCGACAAAATTTCATTGAAATACTTAATTCATTGCATACAGATAAGTACATCGATAAGAAACAGCTAAAGTATCTGCTAGGTGAGAATAATCCACAAAATCGGACATTTTATATCTTGCCTAAAATCCATATCAGCACCTGGTTAGATCCATTGACACCACCTGGACGACCCATCATTTCAGACTGTGGCAGTGAGTCTTATGGCAGTTCAGAATATATTGATTACTATTTAAAGCCCATTGCTAATAGACACAAGAGCTTTCTCAAGAACACAGAACACTTTCTTTCGAAGTTATCCAAATTGTCAGTTCCGAAAGAGGCATATTTAGTCACATTAGACATAGATGCTATGTATACGAATATAGATATTGATGCTGGAGTCAATGCTATTAAGAATTCTTTTGTCAAATTTCCTGATCCAGATCGACCAGACACGGAAATTTTAAAATTATTAGAGTTAAGTCTTAAAGGAAACGATTTCCAATTTAATGGTGAAAATTACCTTCAAATCTGTGGATGCGCAATGGGTAAACGATTCAGCCCAAATTTTGCCACGATTTATGTTGCAGAGTGGGAAGAGGAGGCACTGAACAAATCAACCAAAAAGCCTCTTCTTTACCTCAGATATCTAGATGACATCTTCATAATTTGTCAGCATTCAGAAGAAGACTTTTGGGAATTTTTTAGCATTTTAAATAACCAAGATTCAAACATCAAGCTAAAAGCTACTATTAGTGGAACATCAGTTGACTTTTTAGATGTCACGATCTATAAGGGGCCTCAATTTGACCCCTCTGGAAAATTAGAATATAAAGTATTCTTTAAGCCAACAGACTCCCATCAGCTGCTTCACAAAAAATCATTTCATCCTTCACACACATTTAAAGGTCTGATCAAATCACAAATCATAGGATTCTTTCGAAACTCTAGCAACAGGCAAAATCTGAATGATGCATGCTCTACTCTGTTTGATGCTTTGAAAGCACGAGGCTATTCAGCCCGTTTTCTTCGAAAAATTAAAGCAGACACCGTCAATGAGCTTGAAAATCTAAAACCTCATAGCGGACCCGAGTTTGAACCTGTCCAAATTAAACACAATAAACCAATCATGTGCGATGCATCAGTTTCTAAATGCGACAAAAACAGATGCAAAGTAAACAACTATATTGTAAACCAACAAACATTCCTGAGTTTTCAAACTAAAAATGAATATCATATCCGAACAAATATGCATTGTGATTCTGAGAATGTAGTCTATTTGATCAAGTGTGCCCTTTGCCAGAAACAGTATGTTGGTGAAACAAAAAATGCATTTAGAGTGCGTGCTAGACGCCACGTTTCTGATATTAACACCTCAGCAGATACGCCAATTGCTCAACATTTCCAACTTCCTGATCATTCAGTTGAGCATCATTTTGAAATCATGCCAATAGAACAGATTCCGACCTTCGATAGTGAAGAAGAAACGAGTTCGTTTCGCAAAATACGAGAAGGCCATTGGATTAGAACACTCCAAACAAAGGCACCATTTGGAATAAATGTAGATTCAGGAATATCACAAAAGAACAAAATTATCCCATTTCAACTCATATACAATAGACGTAATGTTGAATTAGCGAAAACCATGAAAGACGAATATTCACAATTGCAATCTAAATTAAAGGAACCGATCAAAGCACGACCAGTAATAGCTTACAATAGAAATCCAAACCTGAAAGACAGACAGACAGACAGACAGACAGACAGACAGACAGACAGACAGACAGACAGACAGACATACATACATACATACAGACAGACAGACAGACAGACAGACAGACAGACAGACAGACAGACAGACAGACAGACAGACAGACAGACAGACAGACAGACAGACAGACAGACAGACAGACAGACAGACATACAGACAGACAGACAGACAGACAGACAGACAGACAGACAGACAGACAGACAGACAGACAGACAGACAGACAGACAGACAGACAGACAGACAGACAGACAGACAGACAGACAGACAGACAGACAGACAGACAGACAGACAGACAGACAGACAGACAGACAGACAGACAGACAGACAGACAGACAGACAGTCCGGGCGTTTGTTCGTATGTGTGTATGTGTGTGGGTGTGTGCTCGTACATCCGCACGTGTGTGCATCTATACTTGCGTGGGTGTATGTGTGCGTGTGTGTATGTGGGTGTGGGTGCATTAATTCGTGAGTACATTAGTGCGTGGGTGTGTGCGTGCATGCATTCGTGCGTTCGTTCGTGCATGCGTTCATGCATGCATTATTGCGTGCATTCGTGCATGTATTACTGTGGGCATGTGTTATTGCATGCATTCGTGCATTCGTTCAGATGTGTGCGTGCGTGCGTGCGTGCGTGCGTGCGTGCGTGCGTGCGTGCGTGCGTGCGTGCGGGCGTGCGGTCGTGCGTGCGGGCGTGCATTCGTGTGTGTGTGATTTCTCTATAATGTAGATCAATCCCAGCCTTTACCTGTTAAAGCGACCTACTGATAAGTTCATTTTACCCCAACTAATCTCAAGGGGGGACCACTCTAAGTAAATCTAAACTTGGTCTCGATAGGACAAATTTAGGTAAAGAAATTTGTAATTAAATTCCTGTGCCAATGCGGTTTTTTTCATGTAAAGACGGACTTGCTTGTGCCAGGCCTCCATATTTGTCCCAAATCAAACAATTTTAAACTGTTAATATTTATAAATACACTGTCGGAATTGGTCTGCTGGTAGCTGATATTTCGTTTGCACGGTCGTCCATACCTGCAATCGTGCATGCATGCGTTCGCGTGTACATTCGTTCGTTCGTTCGTTCGTTCGTTCGTTCGTTCGTTCGTTCGTTCGTTCGTTCGTTCGTTCGTTCGTTCGTTCGTTCGTTCGTTCGTTCGTTCGTTCGTTCGTTCGTTCGTTCGTTCGTTCGTTCGTTCGTTCGTTCGTTCGTTCGTTCGTCGTTCGTTCGTTCGTTCGTTCGTTCGTGCGTGCGTGCGTGCGTGCGTGCGTGCGTGCGTTCGTGCGGGCGTGCGTTCGTGCGGGCGTGCGGGCGGGCGGGTGGGCGGGCGGGCGGGCGTCCGCGCATTCATATGTGCTTATATTCATTCATTCATTCATTCATTCGTCCACCTATCTGTTCACTCATCCTGTCACCTGTCCTTGGCCTCTCTATTGGTTTACTGGTCTGTGCCTCTCAGACATCAATTGATTGTCTGTGTGGATGGACTGATGGATGGATTACTGGGTTGGTGTCCGGGTGGGCGCATGGATTGTTTGGACATATATGTTTGTAAGGGTGCAAACCACCTCTCTTCCGCAACCACCTGTCGTATTTTATTCTTATTTTTTCAACAGCCAACTCATTGCAAAGAAGCAATTAGCACTTTGCAATGACTAAGTGAATAAATTAAACCAAATTCGGAAATCAAATTGTAGCTTTCACCCATTTTCCTATTCATTTGTTCAGTCGTCTAGTCATCCACCGGGTATCTGTCTATCAGTTTACAAATCTGTTCTCCCCTTAATCAAGTATTTGTTTAGGTGGATGGCGGGATGGACTGATTGATGGATTGATATGCTGGTGTCTGGGCAGGTGAATGAGTGCATGGGTTGTTGGACATATAAGCGTGCAAAGCTCAAACAACATGTGACTTACAACCACCTCTCTTTTGAAGGAATCTCACTAGACCAACAACATTCAGTCAATCCACAATGGATCATCCTATGTCAGAAAGACCTGCTCAAAACTATTTGTTTAATCCTATTTTCGAACACATGGCAACGCCAACTTATTACAAAGAAGTAATCAATGCTTTGTAATAACTGAGTGAACCGATTTGCCCAGATCAAAAAACTGTATAACTCCTAACAGTCAGAATTTGTTACTATTTTCGATCACACGGCAACGCCAACTTATTACAAAGAAGTAATCAACGCTTTGTAATGACTGAGTGAACCGATTCGCCAAGATAAAAAAACTGTATAACTTGTCAGAATTTGTTTTAAATAATCTGTATTCAGGAAACCTGTCCCTTGCAGTACTCAAACAACAAGTAAATTATTCTCAGCCGCCATGATTAAACATATCTCGGCAGCATTTGATCTAATGACTGACCAAATAGCCCTCATTGTTATTTTCACACCTTAATCGCCTGAAACGAACCGGCGTACTAACCCATGCTACAGTTAGATAAGCTCAATATAATTAAGCAATCACGCCTTTTGTATTAGCTGTTTAACTTCAGTAGCGCACAAGGCGCACATTGATCTAAAGCAGGTCTTCGGGTTTAGTTTGATCTTTTGTGGAGAGACTGAATTAATAGTTAATCAGTAGTCACCATTACAGTAATTCTCCTATAAATATGTAAGAATTATCAGTTGCCATTAGACCAGTTTTTTCGCTGCATGACGAAGACCATTACGTCGAAAGCGCTCCAGCAACTGACAGTGTAAGCTTTAATTTTATATATATATAATAATCTTGTATTAATTGTTCTTATTTTTCAGTCTCTAAATTGTTTCAACACATATCGCTCTAGTTAATATTTGGAATTTAACTTTTTTGAACTTTTCTGACTAAATTTGACATAAATCTGTAGAAATTTGACTACGTTCTAAAATGGCCAAGAATTTCAACGCCCCAGTAGGTAAAGGACGCAAATCTGGCAACCCAGCGTCCAACTTTTCTTCAACCAAAAGTGCTCCTAACCAGTCTGTTCAGGCCTTTCAGAGACTGGTTAAGATGTACTTCCATGTGTTGCAATGCTTGCATCACTATGGTCTTTTACGAGAGCATTTGGCATCAGACTCTCTCCCGAAATCTCTCAGCATGAAAATGGAGGAGATGAACTCGTTTTTCTGCCCTGCCTTACGAGATGACGAATTTTTGAAATCGACCAGCATGATAAACCAAATTTGGGCTCATAGCTGCTTAGAAAATTTAATCAAACATTATCGAAGCAAATTGGACAAATTAAAGGCAGAGGTAAAAGTGGCCGAATCTAATGTAATTCTTGATCTAGACAGAGCCAAAGGCATAGCATTGAAATGGGGTAGGCAAAATTTTGGAAATAAATTGGCCACAATGACAATCACAAATTTTTGGGAATTTTTGGCAGAAATAGCTAGTGATAAGCAAAATAGAGTGATGTCTCTACCAACACCGGCGGCCACACCGAATACAGGTTCAGGTTATCATTCAACAATGACTAACAAACGACAACGGTCACCAACCACCTTCACACCCTCGCCTACCACTTCCAAGCGGACGAATCTGTATACATCACCAACACCAGCACCTGGTGTTGATGATGTAACAGAGTCATGGCCGGCTCTCCCAAAGACAAATTCTCCTCCTGTGCGCCGTTGTCGGGTTGTTACTCATTGTTCCCCCAATCTACCACCTAGCAACTCTTCCTCATCTCTTCCACTATCTTCTCCTCGCCACCTTCTGACTCGATCTTCTCCTCTTCCTCCTTCTCCTCTCTCAATCCCGCCTCCTCCTCTTCCTCCTCAAACTTCTTCTCTTCATGCATCTCCTCTCTCAATCCCTCTTCTTGCTCCTCATACTCAATCTTCTCCTCTTGCATCTCCTCTCTCCATCCCTCCTCCCGCTCTTCCTCCTATTCTTCATCTCTCTTCTCCTCACACACCTTCTTCTGCTCCTCTCCCTCTGTCTCCGCCTCCTCTCCCTCCTATGGAGAATAATAGTAACCTGTCTGACAGGAAGTTTGCTAAGTACCGTCATCAATCGCATAGCAAGGGCCTGTGGAGGATCCCCAGAATCACCAAAAAGATTCTGATGATAGGATCCTCTAATCTAGCCCGAATTGATGTAGATGTCCATCCTGACATCCAGGTTGAGTGCTATCCTGGTGCCGCATTATCACATTTCAGAACAATGGCTATGCGACAGCAGGATGGCCCTAGCCCGGAGAAGATCATCCTGAATATTGGCATCAACTCCAAAAATGAGCATCCAACCAAAGCCTCAAGCCATTTACGGTTCATGGCTCGTGAATTTAAGAATAGCTTCCCTAATGCGGAGTTGCACTTTGCTGAGATTAACTTCTCTGATAGCTTGTCAGACAGGCAAAGGTACTGTCTCAAGCGTATCAACGAATCAGCAAAGTCCAACTGCCACGTTGATAAGGTCATCCCCAAAATTTCTGATGCCAATTTTCATGTTGAGAAGGATAGAATCCATTGGACGAAAGAAACAGCTAATTGTATTTATAACCATTGGTTGACGGTGCTTAGTTTAAACTAAATGTGGGTCAAGGCAATAGCTCCCCTAACATAGGATTAGGAACAAACCTTGTCAATTTAGCAGCTGACTATGATCTCTCACCATCTGAAAAATCAATTCTCGATCGTGGGCTTACTTTTGTACCAACTCCAAAACCAAAAACAGGATTAGATTTGCTTTTAGACACAGGTCTTATTGAAGTAGCTAATTTTGGTCATTCAGTAAAAATAGCCCATCATTTTCGAAATTTAAATGGAGAGTCAAAACCATTCACTGGAAAATCCGGTTGGGACCCTCCAGATAGGCTAGTTGATGACAATATTAAAGCAACCATAAAAACGGTTGCTGGTATAGCCAGATCATTGCCAGTTACAAATAATAAGCAAAACCTTTCATTTCTCGAACGACAGGCCATCAACAAATTACGTAGAAATCAGAATATTATTATAAAACCAGCCGATAAAGGTTCAGCAACTGTGATTATGTCTAGAGAAAACTACATCCGCGAGGCCGAAAGGCAGTTAACTAACACCAGGCATTACAGAAAACTTGATAATTTAATTTGGCCTCAGAACCGACAAAATTTCATTGAAATACTTAATTCATTGCATACAGATAATTACATCGATAAGAAACAGCTAAAGTATCTGCTAGGTGAGAATAATCCACAAAATCGGACATTTTATATCTTGCCTAAAATCCATAAACCTATCAGCACCTGGTTAGATCCATTGACACCGCCTGGACGACCCATCATTTCAGACTGTGGCAGTGAGTCTTATGGCATTTCAGAATATATTGATTACTATTTAAAGCCCATTGCTAATAGACACAAGAGCTTTCTCAAGAACACAGAACACTTTCTTTCAAAGCTATCCAAATTGTCAGTTCCGAAAGATGCATATTTAGTCACATTAGACATAGATGCTATGTATACCAATATAGATATTGATGCTGGAGTCAATGCTATTAAGAATTCTTTTGTCAAATTTCCTGATCCAGATCGACCAGACACGGAAATTCTAAAATTATTAGAGCTAAGTCTTAAAGGAAACGATTTCCAATTTAATGGTGAAAATTACCTTCAAATCTGTGTATGCGCAATGGGTAAACGATTCAGCCCAAATTTTGCCACGATTTATGTTGCGGAGTGGGAAGAGGAGGCACTGAACAAATCAACCAAAAAGCCTCTTCTTTACCTCAGATATCTAGATGACATCTTCATAGTTTGGCAACATTCAGAAGAAGACTTTTGGGAATTTTTTCGCATTTTAAATAACCAAGATTCAAATATCAAGCTAAAAGCTACTATTAGTGGAACATCTGTTGACTTTTTAGATGTCACGATCTATAAGGGTCCTCAATTTGATTCCTCTGGAAAATTAGAATATAAAGTATTCTTTAAGCCAACAGACTCACATCAGCTGCTTCACAAAAAATCATTTCATCCTCCACACACATTTAAAGGTTTGATCAAATCGCAAATCATAAGATTTTTTCGAAACTCTAGCAACAGGCAAAATCTGAATAGTGCATGCTCTACTCTGTTTGATGCTTTGAAAGCACGAGGCTATTCAGCCCGTTTTCTTCGAAAAATTAAAGCAGACACCATCAATGAGCTTGAAAATCTAAAACCTCATAGCGGACCCGAGTTTGAGCCTGTCCAAATTAAACACAATAAACCAATCATGTGCGATGGATCAGTTTCTAAATGCGACAAAAATAGATGCAAAGTAAACAACTATATTGTAAACCAACAAACATTCCTGAGCTTTCAAACTAAAAATGAATATTATATCCGAACTAATATGCATTGTGATTCTGAGAATGTAGTTTATTTGATCAATTGTGCCCTTTGCCAGAAACAGTATGTTGGTGAAACAAAAAATGCATTTAGAGTGCGTGCTAGACGCCACGTTTCTGATATTAACACCTCAGCAGATACGCCAATTGCTCAACATTTCCAACTTCCTGATCATTCAGTTGAACATCATTTTGAAATCATGCCAATAGAACAGATTCCGACCTTCGATAGTGAGGAAGAAACGAGTTCGTTTCGCAAAATCCGAGAAGGCCATTGGATTAGAACACTCCAAACAAAAGCACCATTTGGAATAAATGTAGATTCGGGAATATCACAAAAGAACAAAATTATCCCATTTCAACTCATATACAATAGACGTAATGTTGAATTAGCAAAAACCATGAAAGACGAATATTCACAGTTGCAATCTAAATTAAAGGAACCGATCAAAGCACGACCAGTAATAGCTTACAATAGAAATCCAAACCTGAAAGATTTGCTAGTAAGATCAAAGTTAGACCTTATAG
This sequence comes from Chaetoderma sp. LZ-2023a, assembly GCA_034401795.1. NCBI lineage: Eukaryota > Metazoa > Mollusca > Caudofoveata > Chaetodermatida > Chaetodermatidae > Chaetoderma > Chaetoderma sp. LZ-2023a. The sequence goes on from CM067365.1 coordinate 79,015,651, forward strand.
TTCCTGATAACAATGACAAGGTTTCATCCCTCCCTACCTATTCTTAAATAAATCTAATCCCAACCAAAATCAATGGTGGGGCAACATGAAATCATATCCGTAGGACATCTTTTAATTTTGTGTCTGCAAAAGTATGTGTGCGTACGTGTGTGCGTGCGTGCGTTCGTGCGTGCGTTCGTGCGTCCGGGATTTGTTCGTATGTGTGTATGTGTGGGGGTGTGTGCTCGTACATCCGCACGTGTGTGCATCTATACTTGCGTGGGTGTATGTGTGCGTGTGTGTATGTGGGTGTGGGTGCATTAATTCGTGAGTACATTAGTGCGTGGGTGTGTGCGTGCATGCATTCGTGCGTTCGTTCGTGCATGCGTTCATGCATGCATTATTGCGTGCATTCGTGCATGTATTACTGTGGGCATGTGTTATTGCATGCATTCGTGCATTCGTTCAGATGTGTGCGTGCGTGCGTGCGTGCGTGCGGGCGTGCATTCGTGTGTGTGTGATTTCTCTATAATGTAGGATCAATCCCAGCCTTTACCTGTTAAAGCGACCTACTGATAAGTTCATTTTACCCCAACTAATCTCAAGGGGGGACCACTCTAAGTAAATCTAAACTTGGTCTCGATAGGACAAATTTAGGTAAAGAAATTTGTAATTAAATTCCTGTGCCAATGCGGTTTTTTTCATGTAAAGACAGACAGACAGACGGACGGACGGACGGACGGACGGACGGACGGACGGACGGACGGACGGACGGACGGACGGACGGACGGACGGACGGACGGACGGACGGACGGACAGACAGACAGACAGACAGACAGACAGACAGACAGACAGACAGACAGACAGACAGACAGACAGACAGACAGACAGACAGACAGACAGACAGACAGACAGACAGACAGACGGACAGACGGGCGGACAGGCAGACGGGCGGACAGGCAGACATGCATGGAGACATACAGACAGACAGACAGACGGGCGGACAGGCAGACATGCATGGAGACAGACAGGCAGACAGGCAGGCAGGCAGGCAGGCAGGCAAACAGACAGACAGGTAGGCAGGCAAACACGATCGCAATACCATTTGATAATAATAGGGCTAAACATCCAGAATATAATGACATTAAAGATATTATTGTCATATTAGTGCATCGAACGAACTACGTGGCGACTTGGGAGTTATTTCCGGATTTATTCTAATCAATTCAATTATAGAGTCACGAGAAGGTCTGTGGGAAGCGGAAATCTCTAAAAGATGAATGCCTACATCGTGGAAATAATAATAATAATAATAATAATAATAATAATAATACTACTTACCCGTTTAAACCCACTGGGGATCATAACGTGAAAAGAACATATACAAAAAAGAAACACTAACTTATAATTATATACATGGCATAGCGAGCACGCACGCACGCACTCACGCACGCACGCACGCACGCACGCACGCACTCACGCACGCACGCACGCACGCACGCACGCACGCACGCACGCACGCACGCACGCACGCACGCACGCACGCACGCACGCACGCACGCACGCACGCACGCACGCACGCACGCACGCACGCACGCACGCACGCACGCACGCACGCACGCACGCACGCACGCACGCACGCACGCACGCACGCACGCACGCACGCACGCACGCACGCACGCACGCACGCACGCACGCACGCACGCACGCACGCTATGCCATGTATATAATTATAAGTTAGTGTTCCTTTTTTGGGCTTTGATTTGCCCCCACTGTGTGTATATGTTCTATTCACGTTATGATCCCCAGTGGGTTTAAACGGGTAAGTTATTATTATTATTATTATTATTATTATTATTATTATTTTTATTACTTCCACGATGTAGGCATTCATCTTTTAGAGATTCCCGCTTCCCCGCTTGCACATGCAAGGGTCTTGCAAGTAACACGTCGACTGGCTATACTACCGGTTACCGGAGTCATGTTGTTTGTCCGGGATTGAAACGCTGATGCACAGAATTGAGCAAAATCTCTGATTATGGAGTCGCATGATTGCATCAGGAAAATGAATTTATCGCTATAATTTAGAGACTGGAACGTCGGATTACAGGCCAGGACTGAGTCAAAAAGATCTAACAATACTTACCATTATATTACTCTTTGATAATACAAGCTAGCTAGCGAGCTGCTCTAGGAATCGAGATTTAGAAAGCTTTACCGGCTCCTGGAACCGGGTACCCGGCTGCTCTCGCCTGCCAGTGAGGCTCATATTGTTTGCATAGCTACCAAACAAGAGAATACCTATGGCTTGCCTCTGTGGGGCTGGGAGACAGGGTCCGTAATATAATGGTAAGTATTGTTAGATCTCGGAGAAAGGGAAATTGAAATTTCCTTCATTCTCCTTCGATCAATACTTACCATTATATTACTCTTTGATAACACCAGATTTAGTCGGTAACTCCTGCACCATTGAATCAAGTGCCACACCTTCATACACAGTGTGGGTGATTTGGTCCCACCTTGGCGATTTATGTATGATACTATTGTCGAATTGTCCGACCATATCAATATCACCTTGCCCCTGACTTTTGGAAGAGACTTTTCCAATGCCAGTTCCACTGCCATCATTTCCAAAATATTGATATGCAGCTGACTCTCTTGGAGAGTCCATGTGCTCGAAACCTGGTTTTCTCCCAGGCAGCCCCCCCCCACTCCTTCAGCGAGGCATCCCTGTACATGGACAGGGGGGGGGGGGGCGGTGTATGTGCAGCTAAACTCCTACTGGGAGATTCTGACGCTTCTTCCACCATACAAGATGCGACATTATTGGCTCCAAAACTGGTACCAGCTTTGACAGGGGTTTTATTCTCTGTTTCCACAGATACATCAGATACAACTGGATAGGTCTTCGCATCAGAGCAGCGAACGGGATTACCTGCTCCATGGAGACCATCATGCCCAGCATCTGAAGAAACCGCCTCGCCTGAATGTGGTTTCCCAATCGAAAACTCTTGAGGATGGCTAACAGAGACACCACTCTGGGTTCTGACGGGTAAACCCTGCTTTCCTGGACATCGAATCGCATCCCCAAATAAACGAAGTGTAGAGTGGGTGTCAATTCCGATTTCTCCTTGTTGACTATTCAGACTAGATCTGAAAGTAATTTCAGAGTCAGAGCAGTATCCACTCCTAACCTGGCTGGCGTGTCTGCCTTGATAAGCCAATCGTCTATGTAGGTGTGAAGCGCCACATTCTCTTTTCTGAGAAATGCTGTCACCGATAGAACCACTCTGGTGAAAACCCTTGGGGCTGTCGACAGGCCGAATGGGAGAACTACAAACTCCCATACCTGATTCTGAAACGCGAATCTCAGAAACCTGTGACAACCCCTGTTTATTGGAATGTGGAAATATGCATCTTTCAGATCGATTGACACACACCACATTCCTTTCCTCAATCCTGCCAATACCGACCTCGAAGTTTCCATCTGAAACCGAGGCGTATAGATAAACCAATTCAATGGCCAGAGATTGAGAACGGGTCTCCACCCCCTGTGCTCTTGGGGGACAAGGCATATGTTTGAATAGAAGCCTGGAGTGTTCTGGTTTGTCGGTTATATTGCTCCCTTCATAAGCAAACCTGACCCTTGTTACGGGAGTTCAGACAGGTGCCAAAGACAGGTTTTGTGGTGGAAAATCCCATCACTCCGGCATGTACCCCTGGGATATCCACCCCAGGACCAGACTGTCTGACGTCACACCTCGCCAAGCCTCTACGAAATGCATGAGCCTTCCACCCACTATAGATGCATTGACGCCTGATGCGGGTGGCTGGCTCGCGATCCGCCCCCCCACCCCCTCTCTTAATGTGAGAGAGAGAGAGAGAACCGTTTTGGTCTTGGCTTGACTGGTCTAACTGGCACCGCTGTTCCTGTCGCACAGGCGCAGTCCAGGCAAATACGAAGGGAGCTACCATACCCTCAGGTACGATCAGCTCCCTTCTTTCCGCCTTTGGTGGACTTACCCTTGCCCTTCCCCTTGTCCTTCCCACCTCTCGGGCGATCAGGTGCAACATTGGGTTGGGAAGGAGCCTCCACAACCTTCCTCGCCTTCTTAGCCGCAGGCTGCTGCAAAGGCCCAACAATAGCAGAAGAACCTGGCTTGGCTTTCGCCTTGCTCTTGTGCTTCTTTTCTGTTTCTTGGAGGCCGGCTGTACAGTTAACGGTTTAGCCACAGCCCCTAGTGCGTGCGCCTGTCACACTAGTTCTAACTGCAGATTAGCTGCCAACCGATTCTGCGCTATGTTAGCAGTATCCTCTAAGATTGCCCGTACTTGGCCACCAAAGATGCTAGGGCCATTCAGGGGCATTCCAAGCAAACGCTCCCTGATGGCCGTAGCTGGACGTATATGGTCAAGGACCATCGGCCTCCTGGATTTTATAACTCGCGCTTGCACCATGGCCAAAGCGTCCATCGACAGCACCAGACCGTCATTGACACAAGACAGCGCCACAGGTGGCACAGGGTGGCCTGCCCCAGCTTCAATTCCACCCAAAAAGGGGACCTCAGTATACAATATCACATTTTACTCATTTGAACCTGTAGGCATAATCCCATTATCTCAATTCTACCGTCATGATATAAGCAATTTGTTGAATATGTTCAAACCAATCTAACTGGTAGCTGGTGCTTATGAAGCATCAGTTTTCAGTAGTTATTTTCAAAAATATTCAAGAGCCTTTTGACAGATACGTAAACAGCCAGTTAGGTACCGCAACTAATTAGCTCTGGGCACCAAATAGGCTTAATCCGGGTCTGTATGAGCCTACGATCCAGATCACCACGCCCAATGGCAGTGTGCCGTTTGACTTGGGAAGCGGGGCATCTGCTTGTTCGATGTCGATATGATGAACATCTGTGTGATAAAAAGGGAAATACCAGACCTATTGAATGATGTTTTGGCACTAGTTTAGGTAGTATCATGATCTCTGTGTTATATGTCGCTTCCCTGATAACACAGCTTACAGGGCCGATACCGGGCTGATACTGAAAGTACCGGCATTCAGTATCGGCATGCTTGAGCCCGGCATTGGCCCTGTAAGCTGCGTTATCTAGGAATTAGGTCGTGATGATGTCCACCTTGATTCAAAGTCATTGAGAGAAGAATTTACCATATCAGCCGCAGACACTTGGAGATGGTATGATACAGTGGGTCTATCTTGGAAATGGTATCATTCATATCATGTGACATATTCTTAGAATCCACATATATATAATCCGGCCCTAGAACGTCGAGTGCCTCTGTTTATTGTAAATATAACTTAACGTTCTAGGGCCGGATTACCCGCTAGGATACCTAGGCTACAGCGTAAGGCATCGCGCTTAAAGGTGCACATTCACACCAAGATTCTTGAAAATAAAATTGTTAAAACTGTGTACTTTTAGAATCTTAAATTGTGTCTCTAGATGTAATGAAACGAAATAAATCTTAGCATATGACGATTTCATTACGTATAAATTAATATCTTTTTTAAGTTGTGAAATTGGTTTAGAGACACGAGTCCCTAATTTAGTTTCATAACTTAAAATTTTATTAATTTCTAGGAAAAGAAACCACCATAAGTTAAAGGAAGGGGAAAGGGAGATAACAAATGATGTTTATTGGTAATTTCATGCAATAGTAAATAAACTACCATCGGTAAAATTGGAAATGAATAGAGATTATTTGAGAAAAGGCATTTGCTAAATCTGGGCGCACTTAACTTTGAGCCGATTAGTGACCAAGCTGGTGCTTCTCACTCCGCCGTGTGTCAATGGCGTGTGCCGGTATACCGTATAGGCCTAGCTGAATATAACGAAAGCACGCCTGAATATAGTTTTGTAAGCGGTATTAATAATATTCTCTATAGGCGTCCATGTAGAGCGATTTACTCACTACTGCTAATTCGTTATTGTTTCCTTTTGAAAACGTTATATTTGAAAGTCACTTTTCTTGTGGAAGCAAACAAGGTTCGGTCAAAATGATTAAAAAATAGACTGCTGGTTTCCAATGTCGCAATATGATGCCTGCTGAAAACTTTGAAATTCGTGTGACCGATCTCTGGAAACAACGGCTTTCAGTTAAATTGTTTTAAAACTAGACCGTATCTTACCTGTATGACGTAATGTCTAATCAGCTTAACATGAATATAACTGAGCTTATATGACCCGCTGTAGAGGGTATTATTTATTCGCTCGACGTACACTCGAGCGCATGGGTCCAGCTGAGTCACTAATTGGTTCCCGCCAGAGTGACATAGATGGTATTTAGCGGCTTTTTCAAATTATTCCGATTTATTTTGTTTTGATAGGTTGTTTATTATATAAAGCTGTCATTCAAGAGCATATCTTAGTTCCCTGATCCTTTCCTTTAAATTCTAAGTGAATCGAAGACGTGCAATTTGTACAATTTTATGACGGACATTTCGATTTTTTGTCGCGGTGATATCTCTTTATGATTGCGACATCTGATAATGCGACGCATTTAGATTATGATGCAGTTACTTGAGTGACAGATCGGATCCCTCAATTTGCTATCAGTGACGTCAACCGCTATCAGACAATGTATCCCTGCATGGAGGAATCCAGCTTTAACTATGCCACGCCCATCTCTAGCTAAGCTCCACCCACGCTTCGCCCGTTTTGGGATCACTCAATTTCTGTAGTCTCTGAATCTCAATATCCGGGAAAATATACAGCTAAGCTGTTGAATATATTAAACTAATTTGACAGTGCCCAGTCATATTTGAAACTATTCGACAGAATGTTTATTAAATAGTAAAAACACACAATTCGTACAGCTGAGACGGACTTTTAAGCGTTTATGACGGACTAAACGGCGTCATTCATGATGTAATTGATTATGCCGTCAGCCTACATGTGAGGTAGTTGATTATGACGTCATATGATTGACTGAGAGATTTGATTCCTCTATTAATCACGTAGTTAACTGAACGCGTATCCCACAGCTTGCGGTTATTCTGGGCGTTTCATAATAAAATATGTTCGTCGTCTGATAATATCGCAGTTAGATAACGTATTGGAAATGCTTTGGATGGTATATCTATATAATATGGGAGTTTATCGACTATTTTGCGAATGAAAAATATCAAGATATTGCTGCGGGGTGTATCCCAGAGTGTGCTGTAACAGGAATTGTGTGAAGCAAATGAACTGATAGGAAATAAATAGAGCGCATAATAGGCCTACCTGGATTTATCAAAAGGCAAAAAATATACTTCCCAGATATACATATTATATGATCGATGGCAGTATGGCATTTAAATATGGCAGTGAATCACAAACTGCGTCGAGGACGACGACGACGACGACGACGACGACGACGACGGCAGTGACGAAGGTCTTGCTATTTTGAAGTTTATTTGACTGTAATCTGTTGCAGCAATAACTCGCACACAAAGTAGTTCCAAAACATTCAACAGAATATTTATTAATTTGTAAATTCATCATAAAATTCACAATGCAGTGACGACATTTTGACGATGACGACAACGATGACGAAAAAGACGAGGGTGAAAAATATGACAAGACGACAAAAAATATTAAACTATGACGAAAAGGATGACGACGAAAGAGAAGAAAAACACATAAAGGAAAAAAAAAGACGAAGAAAAGTTTGATGATTATGGAGGCGGCTGTACATACCTGAGTATCCCTCCAAATTAGGTCCAGCCAATAGCCACTCAAGATATCCGTCCGGGCATTCACGTGCTCCAAACCAAGATAGATTGATTTTAAACAGGCAAACACCCCGCTCCAGGCCCCGGAACCAACCGGGAAAAAACCTATTAAACGAAGGGCAGTAACGTTTCCATCTGGCCGCACCACTTTGAGGCCATCCAAGGATGCAACCGATTTGTCAAACTCTGTGGCAACGTGATCATCAGAATCCGTGTTCTCTTCGAACGTTCCGTTATTTACATAGTTTTCAGCGTTCGATGTTGAGTTTAAGTTACATAATACGGAGTTAATACAGCCCGAATTACAAATGATAATTATCAAAAAATTTAATAAAAATTTTTGCCTATGAATTGTCAATACCATATCTAAGTTTGTCTATAACCGAATCATGCACATCCACGCATATTTTCGAATTGATTTACATTGGACCGTGTTCAACTGGTGTTTTCATATACATAGGCCTATAGTGATTGATTTTTTTCTGCCGATCGAGAGCTTCTTCGCACTATAGGTATAGACCTCATATGTAGGCCCTACTGAGATGATATCTGCTGAACCGCAAAAGCGACAGGCTTGTTACAAAATTGCATTCTTACAATACCAATTATAGAGACTAGACTGATCGATTTATTGCAAAACCACGCCCATCTTTGGCGAGGCTCCGCCCACTTTGTAGTCCCACCCGTTTTGAAATATGGTCTATGAATTGTTTAAGATTAAGTCTGTATTTTGTTATATTGTTTGCTTGTTTTTTTATGTTCTTTTCATAACTAAACTGCACTGTGCTGATTAGCCGTAATGGCATAAAAAAGCAATAAAGTATACATATTCGTGAAATCGACTTTGAAACTTCCTGAATTCCCAGAATCTCAATTTCAACACGTAAGGTATTTCAAGAATATTTTAAAACTATGACAGCAACAGCTCCCAATCAAATTAGCTTTAAAATATTCAACATCATGTTTATTAAATTTTAATTCACGAACCCACGAGTGCGTTTCCGCGACGGATATTTTGATTTTTGACGGAGAATCAGATAGGCTGCACTTTTTTGTTTGTGACGTCAGCTAGCAAGTGTCGTATTTGATCATGAAGTTAGCTATTTGAGTGACAGATCGGGTCCCTCCGTTATGCGACACAGACATAGTATCGCGTGAAATTAGGCTTTCTTGCACTATTTGTCGTGCATTAAGTAAATTTGGCAAATTTCTTTTTTCACGAGTGAGATGACATACTTACCTCCCTAACACTCTTGATATACTAATATATCGGCTCTAATTTCAATAATATTCAGAATTATAAAAAGTTAGGTGCCCCTAATGGGCAGGTGGAAGTACACAGTCATGCACATGACAAACACCACCCTCTGCGCATGCGCACACCGGTACTTCCGTTACTAAATATTGGCTGACATAGAAGCAACTATTCAATAGCCAAAGGACCAGGCCTCCGTGGGGTGGTGAGGCCGGGATCCCGTTAGGGAGGTAAGTATGTCATCTCACTCGTGAAAAAAGAAATTTGCCAAATTTACTTATTTCACATCATGAGAACATACTTACCTCCCTAACACTCTTGATAAAAACCAGAATTTGAAAGTAAATTTTGGTGGGAGGGAGGCAAGGTCCTGAAAACCCGCACACCCTCGAAGAAGCTAGGCTCTTTGAATTCTCAAGAGATTTAAAACATCTGAAATTGTGACTGAAACCACAACCAGGAATAGAATTTTGCATCGGATAATCGACCGATGAAGAGAGATTGATCAAAAGGCAAATGCGCCCCCCCCCCCTCTTTCTGAGGAAGGTTTAGGAAAAGACGATGCTTTAAATGACTAGCACGTTCTCTAATACTTAATGAAAGTATTACTAGACATTGGAAAAAGAAGAATTGCTTCTATTTCAAAAACTCTCTGAAGCACCACAATTAAGAGACATTAACCATCACCATATTAAAAAATAAAATAAAATGACACCATCACCAAGACAGAAAATCAAAAAATGGTCATAACTACTGACCTCTGATGTCTTGGACGCGGCATTCATCTCTTCCCCCCACCGGATGAAGAGAAGTGTACCAGCTAATAGTAGGGATACCCTACCAACAAATGCGATATTTGAAAATAGCAGAGGAGGCAAACTATTTACAAACATAAACCTCTGCATAAATATTTTATTTCCTGAGGACTGAGACGGCGAGTGGGTTAGAAGTGTCACGAAGGTAATGGTCGGTAAAACTTGACTCACAGTGCCACTGGGCTACTGACATAATGTCTTCAATAGAAACACCATTAAATAATGCCGTGGAAGTTACCACACCACGGACACTATGAGCCTTGGCTCTATCTACCTGGATTCCAGTGGCTGTTTTATGACAGAATTGGATACATTCCACTATCCATCTGGAAATAGTGTCTCTTGACGCCCTACCATGGGGTTGAATATATGACAACCATAGGGAACATGGGTCCGTCCGCCAAACCTGAGTTCGTTTCTTGTACTTATTCAAAGCACGGACTGGACACCATACCTCAGCACCAGGATCATATCTGGTTAAGGCAGGTAAAATAATAGGTTTACCCGGATACTTTAAAGATTGATTCTTAGCCAAGAAATTCAATCTTGGTAGAAGCTTAAGGCCTTCACCTGTAACTATATAACGGTCAGGCTCCGCAGACAAGGCATGAATTTCACTCCTGCGTCTGGCTGAAGTCGCCGCCACTAAAAATACAGTTTTAAGTGTCAATAATTTAACAGATATAGCACTAAGTGGTTCAAAAGGCTTACCACTCAAAACCTGCAGAACCAGAGAAAGACTCCATGACGGTGTCAGTGGAGGATTTCTAGGTCTGAGATTGCCCATACCTTTAATAAGAGTATTTAAAACACTTACTTCATCACTTCCCCTCTTTGCCAAGCAAGGGATAACAGTCATCAATGCTGCTTTGTATCCAGCAATATAATTAGGTTGAAGACTATAGGTATCATACAGGTGACAGAGAAAATCAGCTACTACCTGAATAGATGCTTCCACCGGATTGATACATCTGTTTGAGCACCATTCTGTAAATCTGTTGATTTTATAATTATAAGCTCTGGAGGTTGACCCCCTCCTGGCTCTGGCCATGAAATTGGCTGCTTGCTCAGAAAAGCCCTCCTTAATCGTGGATTGTTTGACAACATCCATGCAGTCAATCGAAACATTGACGGAGTGTTGTGAAGGGTCTTGCCCTGGAAGATAATATTGTCCATCAGCGGCAGAGGAAACGGATTGCAAACCAGAAGGTCCAGCAGATCCGTAAACCATGATCGGCTTGGCCAATTCGGGGCGATCAAAAGAACTTGGCATTCCTCTTGTCTGATCTTCTGAAGGATCCTTGGAATCAGGATTGTTGGAGGGTATGCGTATGCATACATTCCCTTTCGACTGATAGCTAGCGCATCTGTTGCGATAGCGCTTGGATCTGGAATCGGAGAAACGTACGTTGTCATCTTCGCATTCTTCTTCATTGCGAACAAATCTATGTTGGGCTTTCCCCAATGATTGAACAGGTGATCCGCCACACATTGATTTAGTTGCCATTCCGTAGGCAGAATACTCATCCTTCGGCTCAATGAGTCTTCTAACAGATTCAGCCTTCCCGGAATATGAACTGCTTTCAAGGTGATCATATGATCCATGCACCAGCAAAGCAGCTTCCATGTCATCATACAGAGACTGGGCGACTTCGTTCCGCCCTGGCGGTTTATGTAACTCACTACTGTAGAGTTGTCTGAACGTATCATCACAAATTTTCCCTCCACCTCCTCTAGGAAGTGTTCCAGGCCTAGAACTACAACCTGCAATTCTAGCATGTTGATATGTTCCTTTGACTGTTCCAGATTCCAAAGCCCTGATATAGTGGCTTCTTCCAGGCAAGCTCCCCAACCCTCCATCGATGCATCCGTAAACATCGTTACTTGAGGGTGGGGAGCGGTCAGCATGACCCCCGCCAGATTTCCTCTCTCCATCCACCAGTGAAGGTGATGAATGAGAGGGTCCAACACTTGAATGCGCGAGTCCAGTGATCCTGAACTCTGGGTCCACTGGGTCATGAGAAACAACTGAATCGGCCGCCTGCGTAAGGCCGCCTGAGGAATGACTGGTTCCATCTAAACCATCAGACCCAACATTCTCAGATAGACCCGTGCTAGAATATAACGACTGTCGCAAACCAACTGAATGCACGAGAGGAGACTTTCCACTCTCTCCTGGGACGGATAAACATATCCTATCTCCAGATCGAAGAACATACCCAGGTAAACAAACTTCTGGGATGGAGTCAGCTCTGATTTCGGAAAGTTGATCATCCAGCCTAAATCTGTGAGAGTTTCCAAAACTATCTCCAGATTTGCTGTCAAACTTTCTGGGTTGTGTGCTTTTAGCAACCAGTCGTCTATGTAAGTGTGAACAGGTATATTTCTCCTGCGGAGGTATGCCGTAATAGCAAGTACCACTCGAGTGAAGACCCTTGGAGCCGTCGAGATGCCGAATGGAAGAACCTTGAATTCCCATTGGCGTCCCTGAAAAGCAAATCTCAGGAACCGACGAAAACTCCTTGCAATTGGAATGTGGAAGTAAGCATCCTTGAGATCTATAGACGCTGTCCACATCCCCTTCTCTAACCCCAACAACACCGATCTCACTGTTTCCATTTTGAAAGTCGGAGTGTCTAAAAACTTGTTTAGAGGCTTGAGGTTGAGAATTGGTCTCCACCCCCCCGGTGTTCTTTGCCACAAGAAACGCGGTTGAATAGAAGCCCGGGCAATCCTGCGCCGGTTGAATTGCTTCTTTTAGAACGAGAGAATCTATCTCCTCTTCTATGCACAACCGCTTGTCTGGATCTCTTGGAACTTGAGTCCAGACCGGTACCAGAGACAAATGCAACGGCGGACCCCTTATCCAATCTGGACGGTATCCGTGCGAAAGCCATTGCAAGACTAAGCGGTCCTGAATTAACCGCGCCCACTTCTGAATGTGACAAGTCAAACGACCTCCCACTGGTGCACCTAGGGTTGACGGGGTGCCCATAAATTTTAGAAGTGGGTGTCTCTCTGATACGAGTGGCAACACCCGAGTGGTACATGTGATAACCGGAAAAACTTTTCTTGCATCAGGCCCGGTTACCACGCGCCGCTCCCCGCGTGCCGCGACCAGCGCCACGCGCACCACGGTGCGCGGGCTGCTGTCTGGCAGGCAGCGCTTGAGGCGGCGGCTGTCGCACAAGTGCACGCTGCTGCTGGTGTAGCTGACGCGGTCTCTGAAACCGGCCGGCCGGCTGGCCTCTGACACTGCCAGCCCGCCACGAGCGTACGGCTGTCGAGCAGCCGAGGGCTGAACACGCACGTGTTCCCTGCGCAGCACTTCAAACTGTGCCCGCAGCGCCCTCTGGTTGTTCACCAAAGTCACCGTCTCCTGGAGGTGCCAACAACCTTCACCTCCAAAGAGTCCAGGGCCCACCATCGGCGCTTGCATCAAGCGCGACTTGAGCTCCTGCGACGGGCACAAATTGTCCAGTGCAAACGTGCGCCTCGTCCTCAGCGACTTCGTGACCGACCTAGTCAGACAGTCCAACGCCAGGTTGATGCCATCCTGGATGGCTCATTGGACTGTCACGGGACTAGGCTGTTGCTGCACCGACGCTACTACCACCCCCGATAGCAGCTGAGAGACATGCGACAGCGCACTGATCGCTGCTCGCAAGCTCTCCTCGGTGTCATGCAAGGCGGCATTTGCTGAGCGCATAGCGCCCATGCACAATGCTCCCGTGTCAGCCCGGGAAGCCGGCCACGTATCTTCCCCCAGAGCGGCGTGGTCGTCCGCGCTCGGTCTGGGTGCCAGGCCATACTGAGCATACTGACTGGCAGTAACCCGACATCGCCTAGCTACCTCACGGGGGGCCTTCGCGAGGCAACCTCTCGGTCAGATCGACTCCTCCGCCGCCGCGAACATATCTAAGACATGATCAGCGTACGGCAGAGACAGAGCCGTGCTGGCCAACGGCCTCGCCTGTAACCATGCCCGAGGGTTACCGGCGACCGTCTCGTTCACTGCGAGCTCTGGTCTCACAGCGAGGAGCCACGCACACGCCTCCGACCAGTCTTCGTCCGTGGCTACCTGCGAACTGCCGACGAGCAGGGGGCCCTCGTCATCCTCAATGGCATTCGCAGGCACGGCCGAGGAGGCTATAGACGAACCTGGCTGCCCAGGGAACGTATACCGGCCCGCGAGGGCTGGCATAGCATTCTCCATAGGCAAACCAGGCTCCAAGGCCGCGCTTGTGTGAGGGGGATCATACACACCAGCGCGGCCCGGAACATTCCATATGAGACTCCACATCCAACCGTGGAATCTTATATGGCCGGCCGTCTGCTCCAATGCGGGCCACAGGCTGAACCATGAAACCAGCTCCTGAGGGAACAGTGCCATAGGTGCGAGCGTTCACGCTCCCCAAGAGAGGAGTGTAGGCACTCACATCCATGCCTTCATGATCCACCTGTGGACCGAGCAGGTAGTCCTCATAATCTTCCTGGTCAGGAAAGTTAGACTCTGGATTAGTAAAGAAAATTAATCCAGACTGACCAGGAGACTGCCCGAAGGCAGATGAAGAGTTTACTCCGCGAGTGATCGTGGTCAGGCCCGCTGGTCGCGTCCCGCCTGATTCTTCTCGCGCCGCTGGCACCCCAGGCGATGCGAACATCAAGCCTGGGTCCAAGACGGCTGCCCCTGGATCACTCAACGCTTTGTCCGAGCTAATAGGCCATGATCCAGGGATGGGGGATACCTGCACTGAGGTCGACGCGCAGGAAGTTGAAACACCTGTGCCAGGCAACATGCCGCGAAGCATGTCAGGCATCAGGTCTTTCAAAGTCCTGCGCATCTCACTCACCAACTCACTCTTGAAGGCCTCGAGCCCACCCTTCTCAGAGGCCTTCTTCTTACCCTCCTTCTTCGGTTTCTTCACCTCCTCCACCATCATCTTCGCCTGCAAACAGAAGAACTCAGAGGTTAGATCCCCACCCGCCCCCCCCCCCCCACCACTTTTCACAAATAACACATTTGTTGGACAGCCTACACGCTGAACCCAGATGGCAAGGGTGGGGGAAGAATCTAGCTTTCATGGTCTTCAGACAGGACGGGCACTTCTGAAAAGGAAGGGATACGAAGACAATGAGTATGACAGTCTCAAAGCCGTGATAACGGATGTTTACGTAGAAACCAAAAAACCAACTCGAGAGAAGCTCCACTATTACGACCACCCTGACGGGACAGGAGACTTCTCAAGTTAAACACACCAAATACAACCAGACCCCACATTAAGAGAGAGAGAAAGATTATGACTATCTAGCTATCTCTCAACACTCTTAATACCAGGGAGATGAACACATCATATACTACTCTAACCTAGGATCATGACATCACGGAAAGAGCAAACTCTGGTTGATTATGACATCAAACCTCACTGTGCAAAAGCTCCTACCAGGAGAGGGGACATCAGATTTATGTAAGAAATATCTAGATCTTACAGACATTCTCCGCTCTCGACTAATATAATATTAAATTATATATACTCGAGAACCCATGCACACGCAAGAGAGAAAATAGTGCAATAGCAAACGGCAGCAGAAAATGTAATTATTTTCAAATAATCATGCGCCATAATTAATAACTCCCTTAGCCTGAGCACAGGCAACCATCCTCTTGTGCAGGAAAACACGTCCATCCATCCGCCGAGACTCCTCTTCCAGAAGAACTGATGAGGGGGGATGGGACAAAAGGAAGGAGATATTTTATTTATTAATATATTATATCTCCAACCCTTAGACATATCACGATGATAAGTCATTCTGGGACGTGAACACCTTCCAGAGAAGACCAGGCAACCTTGTATAGACACAAGACCGACATGTAAGCATAAAACACAAGAGTTTATTAGCCCTAGGCGCTGGGAAAAAATTTACAAGGATTCCCAGCGTCTGAAAACGCGATACCGCCGAAAACGGCCGCTACGAACACCGGTAACACACAAAAGTTACAAGCTTAAAATAAAAGCCAGGAACAATTCCACCTTGGATGATGACGAGGAGGACTCCTCCAACAGTTTAGCATCAGCCATGATGGATAGGGATGATTTTGTTCTAGTAGAATTCAGAAAAGCGCCTGTGAAGATTTTCACATGTTGCTTCTCAGCCAATATATTAGAAAACGGAAGTACCGGTGTGCGCATACGCAGAGGGTGGTGTTTGTCATGTGCATGACTGTGTACTTCCACCTGCCCATTAGGGGCACCTAACTTTTTATAATTCTGAATATTATTGAAATTAGAGCCGATATATTAGTATATCAAGAGTGTTAGGGAGGTAAGTATGTTCTCATGATGTGAAATGTATACGCCATATCCAGACGGACAGATACAGTACAGCTCGTAAATAAATTAGTATGCTTCCAAAAAAAAACCAAAACATATTAGCTAGTAAGAGATGTGCTGATGAAATATTTTGAACATAATTGGATTGGAAGACATTGCTGCCTGAGGCAGCAATGTCGTCCAATCCAATTACGTTCAAAATATTCAACAGTAGTCCTACGTTTTATTTTCTTTTGGAAGCACGTTAGGGTATTTCTCAGCTCCACTGTAGGCGAACATATTTTGTATCGTCTCAGACAATGCCTACGTAAATAAATATCTATGTTAGTTTTCAAGCATTGTGAGGCTAGTGTAGTCTTTTATGTATATATAGCGCCGAGCCGTACAACAAAACATAAACGAGGCCGTACAAAGAGCAACTATTCGGGACATTCATCAGGAATAACTGCTCTTTTGTAAGGCTTCATATTTTCAATTCACTTAATTTATTACACCCATATCTTCTTATGTACATGGGGAATACATGTCGATTACATTTTGGGTATGTACTGTCCTCGCATGGACTGTCGTCACTGAATCCTTGCGAGAGGCAAGTGCCTCGCGCGGGCCTCTGTCACGGAAAAATGTCGCCATCGCTTAAAGCGGGAGAAGAGTATTGGCCGCAAAGGTCCCACTCTGATATTTAACCAAAATGCTGTAAAGAAAAGACCATACCTTGTGAGATTATGACTATAAGGTTGCGTGCTGTTTTACATGAAACGGGACGAGCGATTCCCGAAGGATTCCCACGTCACCGTCTTATGTAATTCTCAATATGCTGAATTAGTAGTTGCCGCTTTTATTTATGCGGGCCTTCTTCTATGCTTAACCTCATATTTAGTTTATAGAGACAAGAATTATTTTAGGCCGCAAATGGCTGGCGTTTACCTAGCCTTTAGACACGGCTGTCATTGAGAATGGA
Organism: Chaetoderma sp. LZ-2023a; assembly: GCA_034401795.1. Lineage (NCBI taxonomy): Eukaryota > Metazoa > Mollusca > Caudofoveata > Chaetodermatida > Chaetodermatidae > Chaetoderma > Chaetoderma sp. LZ-2023a. The sequence continues at coordinate 79,032,731 of CM067365.1, forward strand.
TGCCCTAAGACATCAATACTGAAGACAGCATGCACACATGTTACTTTGCAAGACCTCCGAACTGGGTAAGAATCCGGACATCTCGCCCCGTAACCACATAAAACGTCACAGGGCATTGGTTACTTTCCACAAAAGCATTTTTAGGTGACTGATCTATCGTTATGGTGGGGGTAAGAGAGACGAATACCCACCGTGAATGTCCTTCCCGTGAGGGCGTGGCAGATCTTAATATCATGCCCAGACATTCTTACGGAATTCGGTGGGGATGCGCATCTCACCCGTCACCAGGTCATACGGAACTAACTTTTTAACCTGGCGTTAGGTTTAAACACAAGTTGCCCAGTTATGCATTGCGGTGCGGGAGGATTGTTCAGCAGATTAAAGAAAATAATAATTAAGATATGTTTTTGGCAGTGCTTTCCTAGATTGGCAAAGGTAACTAACTACTGAGTATCCGAAGATACGCGGGGAATGTGTGTGGTAACACACCCTGGCCATCACCGCTCGGAAACCCCAATAGTTTCCCAGGGTCGGATCAGTCCATGGTGCGGATATGGACATCCAAACAATTGAGAAGCCATAAGGCTTAGTGGAACATGAAGAGAGACAATAACTTAGAAATATGAGGCCCTTTAGGTATGTTGGCCAATCTTACACAACCTTGCCAGAGTGCAGGTATAAATTATCGCAACTACAGGAAAAGAGGCGTACACTACGTGTCTCCTAACGAAGAGATTGTCTCTAATCATATTAAACCTATCCTATCGAGCTGAATGGAAAAGGATTTTAGTCGGTAGCATGCCGGGATAAACAGAGTTATAGCACAGACAGCGACCTCAGTGAAAAATTGTTGGTGGCGGGAGAAAGTGCTGCATATATAAATGTTGCTGTATAGTGTTTCCTACGTGCACTGCAGTCCTATATTTTTCTACAAATAAACAAAACATATAAACTGATGGCCACTTGCCATATATAAACTAACCAGAACAATCAATACAATGTGAAATGATCAGAATAATATATATATATATATATATATATATATATATATATATATATATATATATATATATATATATATATATATATATATATATATATATATATATATATATATATATATATATATATATATATATATATATATATATATATATATATATATATAAATATATATATATATATAAACCTGCTACGGTGCGGTTAGCAAAAACACCTTACAGAAAATAAGAATAACTATAAACAGATACAGAAATTTTAACTAGCGGTCCTAAGACCGTTACGGTGCCTTTTAGTCATCGGGACCGTTTATACAGATAAGATATAATTATCAAAGATGTAATTAACAGGATAATTAAAATGTCAAGTATAGTTACTTGAATAATCCGTAGCCATTCTTAAGCCTGGGCTATCGTGTTACTGAAATTGATACGTCACCCTTGGTTTGACGTGAGTTGATACGTTCCCTGGAGGCTGGAAAGTTCCCGCTTGCCAGTTTCTGCAAACAGGATTCCCGCAAGCAGCCAATGACGGGAGCGGATCGAACTCAGGACTGTAATCACAATATAGAATGTCTAACGAGTAGTCAGCAAAGATACAATAACATTACTGCTATGACGAAAGTTCCCGTACACCGATGGTACGGATGGAAGTTGTCAACAATCAGATCATAAGCGGTTGTTGTTGAATGCGGATGAAGACATATAACTAAGCTTAATGGTGCGGGGTACATCAGCCAGCTCTGAAGATGTACCGGGCAAAGTTTACTTTGCTGCAGTCAAAAAAGTTAGATAAACTTGCACGACATCAGTGCGGGGACGGCTGAATAACCAATTTTTGGCATGGCAGGCAGATCCGCGAGTCATCCACCATAGAACTTCGCTACCGCTACACATGTAGCATCACATTTTAGGCCAGGAAAGGCCTCACCGCAAGTTCGTGTTCCGAGTTAGTTCTTGATGTATTCGTGAGAAATATTCAAAAGTTCTAAAAATGCTCCCGCACCAACGGGAGATACAAAATTGCTTTAGTGTAGTGGGTTGGATTGCTGCTGGGTACGGGAGAGAAACCGACAGAGACCGAAATGATCTGCTTAATGCCTATCTTGCTGATTGTAGCTGACACAGATCCAACCTAATCGGGCCCTGGCCGAGGATGCTCTCGAGCTCTGGATTTCGTCTCCTTTTATACTACTCGTGACATCACAGGCGCAGGCTCCAACCAATCATCGGTCGAGCAACAGCTAATCAGCGCATAGCTAATAATAACGCAGTCGAATGTTCTAGAACATTGTAGAAGTTCTGCATACACGTGGTTATGACGTCACGGCAATACCTTGAAGATAATCAAAAGGGGGTTTCCGTGGATAACTCAGCCATTTCTTAACCGATTTTGAAATGGTTTACAGATTTGGAAAGCCCGTCGAATTCTGGTCTTGATTAATGCCAGATTCGACGGGGAACAAGTTATTGAAAAGGATTCCATTGTACCTTCTCGGTGCACTAAAAGCGTCATCCTATCTTGGTCGTAAATTACGTGCTCTGTTAAAATTAGTGTTAAGCGTGCGCATGCGCACTATGAGTTTTAACGAACTTAGTCGTTTTTACAATGCAATCTCTCTCATAGGGTCATATACGCTTATACCCACGGGGAGGTGTTCAGGGAACGAATCCAGGACGGGCAGCGCGTACCCAGCGTAGCTGGTACGGCTGGTACCTGACCGGTCGATCCGAACTACACCACCCACTCCTAGTTTGACATCTGCGGCAAACGATCGACGCAGGGATGTACACTAGGCGGGAATTATAGACTTCCCAGGTAGGCGCGTGGCCGGAGAGGAGTAGTGACGCAATAGACGTGTATTCAAGAGACAGAGCACATAGGGTGCGAAAGAGGAGAGGGGAGGCATACTTTTAGTTTTAATTTTTGACCTGGAATTATTTTTCCAGGTCTTTTATTTGTAAATATATTGGTGCGTGCTTTCAACTTTATTTAGCTAATGATTCCTAAACAACAGCTTGCATGGGTGTCCTCTCGGGCGCGGATAATTATTATTTCCGCAGAGAACACCCACGCTCCAACGTACCACAATTTAAGTTATATTTAAGATATAAAATGGTATATATATATGTAAAATATATGTACATAGTTTTCATGTAACATACCGTTACGGGGTATTTAAAAGATTACCACCGAATTACTTGCGCACCCCGGGTAAATAAAGGGGTACGCAACATGTATCTTTAATTTAAAATATTTGCGGCCCGTTATAGCGGGTCCGCAACGGGCAGCTCTCATTAACCCCATAGCCGTCCTGACATCTAAGACAGGAAGAAAAATAATAAGAAATAGAATAGAACATAATAATAACTCAAAAGTTAGTTTATCAGTCAGCCTCAGCATAGTTGAGACCGCATGACGGGATTATGACATTATAGCACTGCAGGGTGTTGTATACTTTACATCGCACACGACGTTCTTACAACACCGAAGTCCCAGTGCTCATTTTGTGTGGGACACAGCTGGGCAACTAAGTTGCGCAGCTGTGTCAGATAACCGTAGTCATCCTAGGGACGGGATTCAATTGATCTAACATATATAATAAAACGAAAAGTATTTAAAAAATAAATTAATAATTAGTAAGTGTCCATGAGTCACACCACTGATGTTCTGCTTTATCACAAATGATCACACCTCTGCTGCAAAATTTCCCCACTGAGTCTGGGTCCCGCGACTGACTGTAGGTGGTCGCAGTGGATGAATTATTAATGCTGAGATGCGTTCATTATCACTGGCACTTTCGGAAATGTCTGAAGTGATGATTGCGGGAATATGAGCGTCTGTAATGTCTCTCACAGTTCCTGCGGATGCTAGAATGTCTGTCCGTACGACAGCAGTGGTGCTAGTGGGTGTTGAGGCGGTCGATGCTGCGTTCTTCGTGATGGTCGTGGTGGCTATGGTGGTTGTCGTGTCGAAGGCGGTGAGTCGAATTGTAGGTTGAGGCAATGATGCGGGAGCGGATATGGCAGGTGATGACATCTTTCGAGACTTGGCGTACTTCAAGAGGTGATTTGCAGTGACATTGGGCACTGGCTGGATGTCCTGCGTGTGAGCGATACATCTTTTTCCCGCATATGGCCGTTCAGGCGTAGTCCCCTTCCTGACGGCTGGATCAGAAAGACTGGGATGCGGATGCTGGATGACACGCTTTGGAGTGATGCTAATGGATGTAGTCTGCGATGGTCCCAGTCCCTCGTCTATGGTCAGGTCAGGAGGAGATGGTGACTGCGGGTAGCTTGGAATCTCCATCTCCGTAGGCGTTGTGATAACTACCGATATTGGCTGACTGGCTGTGATTGCGTGTGCTGTCGGACTGGATTCTGCTGAGGATTTATGCTTCTTGCTTCGCTTCAGGACCGGTGTGGATGTGGTGACTGGAGGTGGCATGGTGCTCCCTGATGCGGCTGTGGGTAGTATTTCACGTCTGGCTGACGGTATATTTGCCAAGGTAGCCGCGGGAGGATGATGACTAATGGGATGTCTACGGGTAGTATACTTCGTGCGGGCCATCTTCTCAGTCGGGAGAACTTTAACTGGAAACCGAGATTCAAAATGTGTGGCTAAAACGGCACGATCCTCGTTTTCTTCCCCAGGAATTAATGTCACTTCTAACACACGGTGATGATGACGGAGCACATGGGTCACTCCGTAGCGGGTAGCAGTATAGAGATACTGACAGGTTACACAGAAGGCTGTCTGGAGGAGATCATCCTTGTTAACATGAAGTGTGCGGTCAGAATTTCTCGTAAAAGTTCTGGTACAGGGTTCTCCTCTAGCTAATAACGAGCTGCACGGGAATTTTTTTGAAACTGGTACCGATTCTTCTTCAGACGAATCCGACAACGCTAAATCTTCGAGGAGTGACATCTCGTTCCTGCATGGTAGTTGCCTGCGGGAACCTCATTTAAATCCTAAAGCCCTATCACTTCATGTTTAACTTTCCAGGCCAAGTATTGTAATAATGAACTAATAATAATAATAAAGAACAGCAGAATTTAGTTTTTGACACGAAAGAAGCCTAATGCTATTTGTTCTTCCCTGGTGCCGAGTTTTGACGGGAAGACGAAGTTTCAGAGTGCGCTTCCTCCTTTCATACTATATGGTGACGTCATAGATGGCGGATGACTACACCTGACAGTTTTGACTGGTGATTCGGTCAGCCCTATATGGAAAGTTTCTCCTTTTTCCATTCTGATCGTCACTGGATTAAGTCTTCCCATATAAAAGGGAGTACATTTAATTATAAGAGGAATGGCTCACTAACTTAGTCTTATTTTAGCTCATTTAAAATTTTCCGATCAACATAAAAACAGGGTACTACTTATTCTCGAGAAGCATCACCTTTTAATTAGCGTGATGCGGTTTTACAGATTGGATGCTTATAAACTTGCCTATTTTAATTTTAGGCTGGATCGCCCGATGGGGTGTGTGGGAGCCTGGTGACGTCAGTGGTAATTACCCCGACTCACTCACTCCACTCCTCCACCACGTCGTGGTAGTCGCGTATTTGGGCGGCTCCTTGGTTTAATGGAAAATAGTATTAAAAGTCACGTGGCCCTTGGAAACACGTGGTTGATCGGAAACATATGTGCTGTTTACGGTGATGGCCGAGATACTGTTGCTGAGGTGTAGTCTTTTGTTGATGCGAGATATGGAAATATATATATGTTATACCAAGATTTCGTTTTATAATAATGTCCCTATTTGCGCGGGTTCTTAAACATGCGTCTTATAGTTGTCTGTAAAAGGTATTTCTCAGCCCTAGTTGATTATGGACTGGAACGCAGAGAAGAGAATTTTTGAAATTCTCTTTGTAATTATACTATTTTTGATGGCGCTTTACCGGCCCGTGCGCTAATGGTTTTTAGCACGGTAGAGCAGTTGTGTTCTTAATAAAAAAAATAACAGTAAAATTGTAGGTAATTTGATGTGTGGTTTAAACAGATCTATTCAGGCGGTAGATCAAAGTTACTGACCCCGACAAGATAGCTACGTTTTCCGAGTGGGAGGGCTGCCAAGCATTCTCCTCGATGGGTAGAACTGGCTCTGTCCCTGCCTAGACCGGACACATTAATACCATTCACTAATGGTTAAACTACAGTACAACTCGGAAGTGGGTGCACACAGTGTTACAATTTACAATGCCGTCGTTTGGAGATTGTGAACACAGTCAACCTGAGTGTCTATGTTTCTGTCATGTTGATGGTTTGATACGCGTGGCTGGTTATCTGTGGATGATACTTGCGCTGTGGTGAAGGTGACGTTTTTATGGCCGCCAGGTGCAGGAGTGGGGGAGGTGGCGTGATGTCAACTTTATCGAACCTTGAGGGTGTTTTGCTCTGTAATGGCCGAGCCCGTGGGTGGGACAGAGTTATTTTAGAGCGCAGACGACCTGTCGGATGATGTCGTAACTTTGATCAATCCATTATCGAATTCAACCTTTCGGTAGCAAAATCCTAATCGTGACTTACGACAATGCGGGCATCTTGATCTCTTAATAATATTGACTGTTATTACGTGTAAATGATGTATGTAGATTTTGGCTGTTTCAATACGATGTCATGGGAGAGGGAAGGGGAGGAACGTTGAACAAACGCTCCTCCCATGATGCGTACTGTAGATGGCTGTAGTGCAATCCTTCTATCCAAATGATCAGTTCTCCCGTAACTAGATAAGGCATGTGCGGGAGATTTGTTGGCTGTTGTTTGTTGACGATAATGTTGTTGTCGGGATGTCCGGGCTGCTGTATGATGCCAATGTTAAATAAAGCGAAGCGGGTGCATTCCAGTTTCCCACGCTGGTGAATGCCGAGTCTGTTATTGCGGGAGGTTGGGGTTTGCGGGAGATATGATTTCTCCCGCACCTTGTGCGGGTGGAACTGTTGCGGGAGTTTTTATGTCTCTATCGGGAATTAATTAATACCGGTAGGTGCTGCTAAACGATGTTGTTGCCGGTGTTGAATGTCTCTGTTATGCTGAGTATAACCGAGCATGTATGTGATGTACGCGCAATGATGAATTGACTTATCCAGCCTTGAGGGCAGGTGTGTTCTGTATGTGATGACGTTCTGTCTGTGGTGTGATGTCCTGACTGCTCAGGGGGGAGTATAGTAGGCCTAATGGATGGGGTGGCCTTTGGACAGGGGGATGTGGTCATCTCGCATTGCACCCTTTGGCCTTCCCGGTGTGGTTGCCTGTCCCCACCACGCCGGATTGACGCCCAGTTCCCCACACAGGATGCAGCCTAGGCTAGGTGCCTTTCCGTACATGCCTGAGATAAAGACCTGTCCAATTTAGGGGGACATAATCCGGGACAGAGTCAAGACGCACACTGACAACTCGCGAGCAGAGTGGACACAGTACTGGGCGCCAATTAGGGTCGTCTTGGCATGAGCCGCAGCCCAGCTGGACCGTACCACGGAGGCCTTCACGTAGACCGTTCTTTGACGTCATTTTAGCTGAGGCCCCGCACAGATCATACTAGACAGGTCATCCATCCCACGGGTACCTGGGTGCCAGACTGCTCCACCCGCACGGCAAGTGACAGATTACACCGTCTCACACACATACCCTCCTGTTTCCCAAAGAATCACTTTTCATGACCTCTGGTCACTGGAGGCATGACTCGCAATACGAACGCTTGCCATGGCCTAACTGTACATTGAGCCATCTTGACCACTCATAACCAGAAACAGGTTGATGAACTTTTATATAAATCGCAATATGGATTCCGTGAAAAACACTCAACAATGCTTGCAATAGTAGAAATGACAGAAAAAACTATCAAATCGTTAGACAAAAATAAAGCATGATAGGCATTTTTTTTACATTTCGAAGGCTTTTGACACAATTAACCATCAAATCCTATTAGATAAACTTGCCTATTATGCTATAAGAGGATGTGCACTAGACTGGTTTCAGAGTTATCTAAGTGAAAGAACTCAATGCGTACAATTTAATGAAACATGCTCTGAAACCAGAAAACTAACTTGTGGTGTTCCTCAGGGATCTATTCTTGGCCCCCTGCTGTTCCGTCTATATATGAATGACTTACCAAACCTCTGTAAGCACATGTCACTAATACTATCTGCTGATGACACCAATGCTTTCTGCTGCGATGAGACTATAGATAGGTTATATGCAAAAGTAAAAAAAAGAAATGGAAGAAATTACGAATTGGTTTTCAATAAATAAACTATCACTAAATGTCAATAAAACAAATCATATGTTATTTACAAACATGACGAAATTAAAAAAGAATGAAATTCCTAAAATCTACATTAACAACCTTCAGAAAAAATGCATAAAACTCTTTACTAAACCAGCAGTGGGCCAGAATATATTCAAAATGGCGAAATTACTTAAATTAGGCAAATTACAGATGTATAATATTGTAAGAGACTTTCACCACAATGCATTGCCACACACAATAGCCTCCAACTTTACATTCAACACTGACATTCACACACACAATACTAGAAATAAACATAATCTGCATACACAATTCACAAGAACAGAAACAGGAGCACAACGCATCACAATAACAGCCACAAAATTATGGAACAGCACCAGCACAAAGATACGAGAACAGATCCTAAATCGAAAATCCTTTAAGAAAATTACCAGGGAGTCCATAATGGGCGGATACTAATGTGTAGTACATCTGAACTTGTTAATATTTGGACTCGCTGATAATCAACCCTAACTCTAAAACACCTATCACTACTACTAATACTACTACTACTACTACTACTACTACTACTACTACTACTACTACTACTACTACTACTACTACTACTACTACTACTACTACTACTACTACTACTACTACTACTACTACTACTACTACTACTACCACCACAGCCACCCATCACCACCACCATCAATTCAACTCAGGTGAATTCAACCAGCACGTTACAAACTTACCCAGCCATAAACTGCAGGAATAGAGCTTGGCTTTGCCAATACACGAGATTGACAGGCCAGACAACCATCTGTTATCATTTGACACTTTCGATATCCCTGACAATATAGACCCTCCACGCTATCCGACACACCTGACCATGCACAACACACTAATCACCATTAATGCAAATACCAAAGTGCCGGATTAACCCTTTGAACCCTGCAAAGCCAAATAAACCGCAAGATAATATTTGTCTGCCAATGCTAGTGCTGTATTTACTAGGAATTGTTTCTACCACTGGAACTGACGGTTGTTGGTCAAGATAGCCCAGCATATCAAATAGATTACTAATAATTGTCTAGTAGCTGATAGTCATGGAACGCAGCATGAAAGGATTAATGGGTTGAATGTGTTTAACCTAACCACACTGGGTGAGGGTGTTAGTCCCATGTCTAACAGATAAAACTGGTGGATCGGGTAGCGGAGAGGCTCCACATACCACTAGCATTAAATTTTAATCCACGATACGTGAGCTGGTCAATGCTGACTCTTTTGAGACTGGGTAGACTGGAAGCTCCTGCTTTAACTAATGCAGGAGTGGCTTTCAGGCTGGCGAGTCCCAACATATCCAGACATTGCATAGATAAGGGAAATAAAGGAACGGGCCAGAGGGGCCAAAAGTGTCAAACCTAATCCTTTTTCTAACCTAGCAGCCAGATCTCATATTTACTCTGTACCTCCAGTGGGCGATTTCTGCCAGTATGAGTCAGTCCCACCTTACCTATTCCAAGTCTGCGTCAATGTTCTTTACTATTTCAAACATTTTATCAAACTATACTTACCATAAGAAACTCGGCTCAAATACTAGCTGCCTTGTTACTGTTGTTACCAATTCTGCATCAATGCTTTTTACTATTTCAAGCATTTTATGAATCTATATTTACCATAAGAAACTCGGCTCAAATATTAGCTGGCTTGTTACTGTTGTTATTAATACTCTTATTATTATCAAGTTATTATGTAATGCGACTGTGTCGGTTTGTCGGCTCACCTGTATGTATGATTTGAATGTCAATCAAAAAAATCTTTTGTCCGGCCCATATGTCACCTTCCTTAATGACATATTCGATATAAACAAAATCTCATGATTTCGCTTCTTCCCTAACCCTAGCCCAGATGGCAGGGTTCTCAATTTTCAAAATAAAGCAGAGGATCTGGTGCTTCATTCTCTAGGCAGGTTTGGTGGAAGATGCTGCAGTCATAAACAGCACCATCGTCCACCAAATGTGCTCTAGATATAATAGAAGATGGAATATTGCCATCAGTGTGGTAGGTGTAAATTTAGGAGAGCTATGCCACGATGAAAAGCATGAAATGAACCGAAATGGATGATCCCTACCAGATCTCAATCAGCTTGAACATTCATCTGATATTCCTTTTTCTCAGTGAGCATATCGGATGTCGATAGTCTACCTCAAACAAAATACTTGTCTACGGTCATATCCACCAACAACTTTCTCACTCTAATACTGCTATGTTATTGTTGAGCACCCCCTCCCCCTCCTCCCATCCCCTCCCACCCCCACTCCCAATGTACCATATTAATATCCCTGTATCTACAATAAACACCCTAGATGGAAGACAATTACAAAATATGAAGATCGTTTATATGTAGAACACTCTAGGACAAAATGGTACAAATATATATGTTGTTTCATCCTGTGCGTATGCCTATACAAGCGTTATTATTATATTACAGATGTTTATATCAGCTGTCACCTTATATATTGTAATGTCTAGTTTTATGTGTAGGGGTCCATCGATTCATAGGCTCTGCCTTTGATGGACTGCCCGAATGTGATGTATATATCCTATATATTAAGCATGAAATAAATAATTTTGAATCTTGAATCGTTTGAATCTTGATACTGCAATAGGTCTATATTAAAGTCACCACAGAAGAATATCTTTTTATTTCTAGCATTCTTAAATAATTCATCAAGTTTATCACTTAAAACCTTTATATCTGTATCTGGATTATAATACACACAAACAAATAATGCTTTCTTACTGTGCTTCATTTTTATTTCTATGCAGACTGTTCTAACCATATTTTCAATATTAAATGACATTTCTGCTATATAATTATTGTTCCAATGAGTTATGTATATCATCATCATCATCATCATCATCATCATCATCATCATCATCATCATTTTATGAGCTTATTATTGCCTCAGTGTTTTTGTTGTAGTATGGCTTGCTCAGTCCAATTCAAAATTTCTTTCTTTGATAACTAGTTTGTTCTTGAAAGATTAGTCTGTTGTTGCTTAATTAATCGCCTAGAAACTGATAGATTTAAGAGTTTAACTCTTACCACTCCGATGTCAATATAATCTATATTTTGCTGTGTAAATAACAAAGAAGCTAATGTACATTTCTCAACAGTTTGGTTGATGCTGTTGATGTCTATGACAGCAACATCATCCACCAAATTTACCGAAAAAACAAACACCAGATCATCTTTTAATTTAATATGAAAATCTAAAATCCTGACATCGTAGTGGCAAGGGCTAACACTGATTTGTGGAAATGCTGTGGTGCAGATGGGTGTTCCCCACATCAGCTCCGGTGGCCGGCTACACTCATGGTTACACACTGCTGTGCCTAGCATTTGTTTGCACACTGACTTGTGGAGGCCGTGGTTGGTCTTATTCCTGTTGTTTTCATTTTCTGTGTTTGTCGCTATCCGAATATCCTTCTCTACACCAGTGTCTCTTCATGCTACCACAAAATGTGGACGTGGAAGCAGAGACTTATCTGCTGATGATTGAAATCGCTACATAACATGTTTTTGTCGATGCACAGCCTACTCCAAGATAAGTCCACTGTATTGGAAAAATTTCAGTATGACTTTGTGTTGGGCTGGTATACATATGCCTGTTCAGTCGAATTCAAATGATCTTTCTTTGAAGTAGATATCTAGTTTGCGCTTGAATAATTCAAATGTTGTTGCTTCGACTATTGTAGCTGGCAGTGAATTCCACTGTGGTACCACTCTGTTAGCGAAAAACTGCTGCGAATGTCTTTGTTGCTGCGCTTTATGTTGAGCTTTAACCTATGCCCTCTGGTCCGTGTAAAACTGGATGGCTCGGAAAAGTAGTCCTTATCAATATTATATAGATCCATGATGAGCTTGAATGTTTCAATTAAATCTCCTCGGAATATATACAGAGCTACTCCACCGCCCACCTTCCCTTCTCTGGAAGAATGGTATGGTACATATCCATCTAATGGAAAATCTGTGCATGTGTTATTTTAAAGCCATGTTTCTGATATTCCAATTATTTTTGAAGTTATAATATAGTGAGGTTAAACAGTCCTTTAGTTTGTGAAAATGTGTAGGTATACTACAACAATTAAAGTGTATAACAGAAAAATCTGGGACATTTGTCTTCTTTCAAAACTTATTGTTAAATTGTTCTTCGGTATAATACATACTGTTTACTTTCAAATGATTAACGAAATTTTTGTCTGGATCGATATCATCATCAGGCTGGTTTCCCTTGGTGTCTATGTATTGGAAAGGATAAAAATTAAGGCTTGTACAAATTTCAGATAGATTCTTGCATATTAACATCAATATCGCGTATAATAAATTCAACGTCTTTATCCTTCAATTCAGAAAATGGAAAATGTTCCATGATACACATTGTACAGTACCAAACATCATCTATCATTGAGTAACTTTTCAACTCTGCAGCGGACAAATTTACACATCTGTGAATTTCCCAGTGATGGCAAATATCACAAAAAATGGAGTTCAAGCTAACATTTTTAGAACATATACTACATGGGTAAATTATTTAATTATGTGTTGTGTAGTAGTTGATAGAAGCATAGTTGTAACAATATTTGCAAAGTGTCCACATGTCAGGGCTACTGTAGTAATTTATACCGATTTAGGTCATCCAACGTGGACACCTCCCGAGTGAACTACTTACACGAACTTACACGAATCCTCTACTGACAGCAGGCGTCAACAAGCCTCTAACGTCAGGAATGGGCTGCATATGTTTATGGCTCATTTTAATGTTATTAAGTTGTTATTGACAATTATACATTGGCTATGTTATAATGATTCTGGAGTATAAATATTACAGATGGGTTCACAGTCGTAGTTATAGCGCAATGGATGACTTTCCCATAGCTTGTCTAGTCTATCTTTGAAAGAATTCACTGAGGCGGCGCTGATAGCGGATTCGGGTAGTTTATTCCATTGATCAGTACAGCGCAACGGGAAAGAAGACTTTCGTATATTGAGTCTTGGTCTTATTTTCTTAATTTTTAGGCTGTGGCCTCGAGTTATGCTATTTGTGTCTTGTCGCTCAATAAGGTCTGCAGTAACTTGGTCATATTTATTGCTAAGAATTTTATGTAACTCGATCATGTCGCCACGCAATCTTCTGAATGCTAATGTTGGTAACTTTAACTTTTGGAGGCGTACGTGATATGGTAGATTACGCATACCAGGAACAAGTTTGGTTGCCTGTCTTTGGACATTTTCGATTGCATTTATGTGCTTTTTCAGATATGGAGCCCAAACCACATTAGCGTATTCAATATGTGGCCTAGCAAGAGATTTGTAGAGATGTTTAAAGTTTTCTTTATCTAGATAGTCAAATGTTCTCCTAATCAGTCCCATTATTTGGTTAGATTTGCTTATTTTTCCATTTATATGTTCATCGAAGCATAGTTTATCGTCTATTATGACACCTATATCTTTTTCACTAGATGAATGGGCTAGAGTATGGTTATTAAATTCCATTGTATAAGTGTGTAGAGATGGCTTTTTTGTTGATATTCGCATACTTTTGCATTTATCTGGGTGGAACCTCAATAATGAATTATCAGTCCATGAACACAAAGAGTTAATATCATTTTGCAGGGTGTCGCAATATTTTGGGTTGAAGATTGGTCGAAAGAGTTTAGTGTCATCTGCAAATAAAAAGATCTCAGACCCACTACTGATTACATCGGGAAGATCATTAATGTAAATTATAAACAGTAATGGCCCTAAAACTGAGCCCTGTGGTATACCGCTTGTTACGTCTGATGGTTTAGATATGATTCCATTAATAACTACTTGTTGCTGCCTTCCGGTTAGGAAGGATTGGATCCAGTTTAACAAATTACCTTCTATGCCATATGCAGTTTGTTTTTTAATTAGACGTTTATGTGGAACCTTATCAAATCCTTTCATGAAGTCGCAGTAAATCATATCAATCATACACCCCCCCACCCCTTGTCCATGCAGAGTCAGTAGCCATTTTTCAAGAACAGTCAAAAGTTGGAGAACTGTTGATCGGCCGCTTATAAAACCATACTGTTTTTCTGATAGCATATTATTAATCCTAAGATGTTCCATAATCGTGTCTTTAATAACAGATTCCATTATTTTACAAACAACAGATGTTAAGCTAATTGGACGGTAATTGTCTGGTTTGGTTTTATCTACTTTTTTGAAAATTGGTGTGATGTTTGCATTTAACCAGCATTGTGGTAATGTTCCCAGGCTTAGTGATTTATTTAAAAAGAATTGATAGGGGCAGGCTTAGTTCGTAGCTTAGTTCATAAAGGAATCTTGAATGGAGTTTATCAGGCCCGGGTGACTTAGAAGTGTTGAGATTCACAAGCTTTTTTCTTACAATTTTAGGTGTGATCTTTAATGTACCCATTGGAACGTGGGCTCTACAAGGAATAGTCGGGGAATCATCGTCAGGTTCTGTTGTGAATACTGATCTGAAGTAGCTGGCTAAGATGTCTGCCTTCTCGTTATGATTTTTTGTAAATGACACTTCCATATCATGCTCTGACTTAACCTTGATAGAAATCGTCCGTGAAACCAAATGCCAATTAATTGTAAAGAGCATAAAACTAAAACAGAACACCAGACTATAGAGTGAAATCAGATAGGAATATACTCCATATTTGGAGGTTCGCCTGAAGGGGAAATCCGAGAGGCGGAATTTACATAACAAGAACAAGAACAAGAAGAAAATCGCTTAACAACTTATAAACAAAACAAAATGAACATCTAAATAATCAAATTGTTATGCTACGTTAGCTTTCATTAATAGATCAACATCTAAGTGACATAAATGACAGAATAATTTGTATTTTGGAGAAGGTATCTACTTTTTACTAGTTCAAGTTTTATGTCGCACATTTTAGACACCAATTTTCGTATCATTGTGTTCCCAGTATAAGCTATCATCATCATCATCATCATTTTATGAGGCATAAGCCATTGGATTGTTATTGCCTCATTGTTTTTGTTGTAGTATGGCTTGCTCAGTCCAATTCAAAAGTTCTTTCTTGGACATCTAGTTTGTTCTTGAATGATCGGACCACAGGCATTTGAAGTGTACCCTCCTATTTCATATTATTAGCATATTTCATATACTACTATATATATATATATATATATATATAATACACAAGGTTGTCAATGAAGATCACGGAAATACAGTACACGTGAACAAAAACAAACCAAATATCTTAGTTCTAAGCCTCTCAGTGCGGGATGATGGCAGCATATCGTTTCCGCTATATCTGTTTATATTGCCAGAATTGCATAGCTTATCATCAGTTTATAATAATGTTATTTTTAACAGAATAATCATGCTGAGAGCCAAGAAGCGAAGTGTATTTTATGAACCTAATGCGGTGTGTAAAACAAACATTAGTTGATGAAGGGGTGCCAAAGAGAAAAACATGCAGCATCTTAGAGAACACTGTATCCGGTTAGCACAGAGGACCTTTCCCGTTTTTGTTATGCTCCACCCACCTCTAGCTAAGCTCCACCCACACCTCATTCGTGATAGGATTGATCGATCTCTGAACTCCCTGACTATCAATTTCCAGAAAGCTATACAGGCAAACTGTGTTTAATAAATAATGAATAATAACAACATACTGGGCGTGTCCACCTGTGGTGGGCGTGTTGGTCCAGGGAAGAGGCGTCCCTTATCCTGTTAGGTTTATGCCTATAGGTTCCATTGTGTGGAGCTGGTGTATCCAATGACATTCTTTAAGTATAAACCTAGCAGAATAAGGGACGCTTCTTCCCTGGACCAACACGCCAACCATGGGCGGACACGCCCAGTATGTTGTTATTATTCGTTTATCTCTAAGGTGTCCCTAAGAATCCATCTTTCCAGTCAGATAATATGTTTCTACACATTTATTGGCGACATCATCACTTTCGCCGTGGACGTCACACATTGACGTCATACCCATTGTCATCACCTCGCATCTATTAAAGATGCTTTTCAATAGGGCACTTTTACGTGGACTTCAGCACAACACTATTTCCTCCTTTTAAAATTTCAAATTTAAATTTAATTACATTATATAAAAAACAAACAAAGATGCATACTCCCAGAGTTGTCGTGCTTCTTTATTTTATTAAGTTCCGCTCAAGGAATGAAACGCCATGAAGTTTGAATCAAAAACAGTGATGACTACACATGATCATTACCCATACAAACAGCCAAAAATCTCTACTAAAGGAGTAATGCCTCTACGAACTTGACCTACAGAAACCCTTAGAAATTTATCACCAAAATTACCTACCTCCGGTAAAAAACCTAAACCGCCAAAAGAGTTTTTCTAACCACCAAAATGGACACACCCAGCAAAAAATTCACAACCGGTAAAACTGACCACAACTACCAAAAAAGTCGCACAACCGCCAAAAATGGCAGAACCGGCAAACAACTTACAACTGGCAAAAAATATCACAACTGGCAAAAATGGTCACAACCGGTAAAAAAGTCACAACCTGTAAACTTAACCGCAACCGCTTAAACACAGGTCAACCGCTAAAATGTTTGACCACACCGCCAAACCTCCAAAAATTTCAAACAGGGGACCCATCAATCTCGTTCTTTTCTGCCCATATATAGTCAAGATCGACTCAATCCACAGGCTCACCCAGGAAGGGTATAAAAGGTACAAAAATTCCAGTCCAGATTATTCAGACTTGGTCTCACATCGCGACCAAGCGTCAGGCTAAATAACCTCCTACAAGTAGCTCATATAACTGACTACGTTGTTATTCGTTGTTATTCTCTGTTTAATAAATAATAACAACAATAGATACAGTATTACAAAATACATCCAGACTAAAAAGTTACCCAATTTCTATGATCGGCAGACATTTTAACGGAAAGAAATGAAGCAAAACGGCAAAAGAAAATAATGTGTACGATGCATTACATGTATACAATAGTGCTCAGAAATAACTTTCTCTAGCTAAGCTCCACCCACACCTCACTCATGTTGGGATCGATCAATCTCTAAACACCCTGACTATCAATTTCCAAAAAACCACACAGGTAAGCTGTTGAATATTTTTTCTGCCTTAGGCAGCAACAACGCTCAGTCAAATTAGTTTAAAACTATTCAACAGCATGTTTATTAAATAGCAAAGAATTACAAAGACATACAATTCATACAACATGTCCGACCATTTGAGATTTGATGAAGGTCTATATGGAACCCTTTGTGACTTAATGATTATGACATCATCATACACTCTCAGCTGATTATGACATCATACAAGGTCTGATGATGGATGGATACGCTGGAAAGGTGAATTGGATTGGAAGACATTGCAATGTCTTCAAAATCCAGTTTATTTTCTAAATATTCAACAGAACATTTCTTACAACATGTTTATGTCTTGGAAGCATGTTAATTAATTTTATTTCTGAGATATACTGGACATATGCTATTGAATAGGGGTAGAAATAAGAATTTTGTTCTACGTGGACAAAGTGCATCTAACATTTGGATTTTGCCTGCACAGCAAAACATCTACATGCACATAAATTAATCCCTTCACCTGACACCTATGAATTCCCTATATCTCAGTTTCAACACAACCATACAGGAAAACTGTTGAATATTTTGAAATTAATTTGACTGGAAGCCGTTGCTGCCTCAGAATAATCTTTATATCGTAAAGAATTTCTTTTTTTTCAGGGATTTATCGGAGAAGGTTTAAACATTATAGCTTATCAGGCAGAAATGTGCATGCACCCTGTGCACCTAGTCTTACAAATTTACCTGCACCAGCCATTTTTTACCTGCATTGTGCATGTAAAAGGGCCTTATTTCAACTCCTGCTGTAGAATATTTGGCTCCCAGGGCCTAGGCATTGGTGAAAGTGTGCAGATTTGCGATTGTGCACCTTCGACTTAAACCGTTCTAGTTTTTTTATATCAACAGATATCACTGTTGTCTAATTTGTATCATTCTCCATCATACATACTGTATATGTGTTTCAGTTTTGCAGAATGTCTGGGAAAATAGGAAGTACTAACCCCAGCGATAGTATGGAACCCTCAGTACACCTTCCACGTCCATCCAGTGGTCAAACACAGGATGTAAGGCATATTCTCGCAAACACATTCAAACATCTGTTTTCCCGCGATGTCCTACCACCACAGGTAATAATAATAATAATAATAACAATAATAATAATAATAATAATAATAATAATAATAATAACAATAATAATAATAATAATATAGTTACAAATAGTAATAATAATCTTTATTTATCATGGATATACAGTACAGCTCAGAAATAGATTAAAAAATTAAAATGTTAAAATTGGTCGCAATTCCAGGATGATTCGGAATAAAGAAATGTTAGTTACCTCTCCGGGATGCCTGAGAAATGGGTAGAGCATTCCTGGAAATGAATCACTCTGCATGCATATTGACTGAGCTGGAATAATAATGTTCTGGTTAATTTCAATCTCTGTTAGTTGAATTAGACATGTACATTATATATATTCAACTATAGTCATGATAGTATTTGTAATTTTATTGTGAGCTTTGTGTCTGTGTTTTTCCCAGACGATAGAGAATCTGCTGATATCACAAGGAAAAGAGGGCAGTGATGTGATCCATGATGAGTACCACCAGACATATGTCAGCGCTCTACAAGAGGTGAGTACCACCAAACATATGTCAGCGCTCTACAGGAGGTGAGTACCACCAGACATATTTCAGAACTCTACATGACGTGAGTACCACCAAACATATGTCAGCGCTCTACATGAGGTGAGTACCACCAAACATATGTCAGCGCTCTACATGAGGTGAGTACCACCAGACATATGTCAGCGCTCTACAAGAGGTGAGTACCACCAAACATATGGCAGCGCTCTACATGGGGTGAGTACCACCAGACATATGTCAGCGCTCTACAAGAGGTGAGTACCACCAAACATATGTCAACGCTCTACAAGAGGTGAGTACCACTAAACATATGTCAGCACTCTACATGAGGTGAGTACCACCAGACATATGTCAGCGCTGTACAAGAAGTGAGTACCACCAGACATGTCAGCGCTCTACAAGAGGTGAGTACCACGAGACATATGTCAGCGCTCTATAGACGTGAGTGAGTACTACCAAACAAATGTCAGCGCTCTGCAAGAGGTGAATGAGTACCACCAGACATATGTCAGTGATCTATAGAGGTGAGTGAGTACCACCAGACAAATGTTGGTGCTCTACAAGAGGTGAGTATCACCAGACATATGGCAGTGCTCTATAGACGTGAGTGAGTACCACCAGACATATGTCAGTGTAAATATAACGCAGTATTTGTAGCCATTGTCACATACACTTCATTATTTCTCATGCCACAGAAAGCTGGTGTGAGTATTGTGGTTGGTGGTGTGTCGGTCTGTCAGTTGGTCGGTCAGTCAATATACATTGATATTATGAATGGCTAGAAAAGATTGTAAAAGATACAGGAATACACATTTTCATCAATAACTCTGCAATGCAAGAAGGTAGAATCACCAAATCAGTAACATACATTCATATTGCCATTGGCTATAAGTAATATTTTGTTACAGGTCAAAAGTTAAAATATCTAGGTCATGGGGTCACTAAGTGCATCCCGAAATACACATTTTGAGCCATAAAATTGGAAACGCAAATAGTTAGAATCACCAAATTTAGCACATACATTGCTATTATGAGTGGTTAGAAAAAATTTTAATTTCGGCTCAAAATGTAAACAATCAAGGTCAAGGGTTCACTTAGTCCATACCCAAATGCACAATTTCATCAATACACATGTACCTCTGCAATTGCAAGAAACGAGAATCAGCAAATCCGTAACATACATTCATATTGTCATGGGCTAGAAGTACATGTACATTGTAATATTTTGTTTCAGGTTAAAAGTTCAAATATCTAGCTTAAGTTCGCATCGACACTAACTGCATGCATCCAGAAAAAAACCCATTTTTAGCCATAACTTGGGAATACAAGTACATGTAGTTAGAATCACTGTATTTGGCCCATCCTTTCATAGGTGGCTAGAAGTTCTATAAGTTTCTGGACAAAACATCAAATATCTAGGTCACAGTGTCACAAAGTGTATATTGGAATACATATTTTTGGCCATAATTCTGGAAATGCAAGAAATGCAATCCATTTGGGGACACTAACTGCATTGTCAAGAGAGAGTTTAAAGGCGTGAGTCAGCATCTCCCTCGAGTGTATTCTAGTTTGGTTTTGTGATTGCGCACGATCATATTAAAAAAAAAATCATGATTTACCCTTTAACCCTCACATTCTTTCAAGAAAATTTCAATTTTCTCATAAAAAATGTCCATTTGCAGACTAAGAGAAGACTATTTTTAGAAAATTTACCACTGGAATGACTGGCTCGGTTATCGAGCCAGTCTTTCCAGTCGTAAATTTTCAAAAATAGTCTTCTTGGTCTGCAAATGGGAATTTCTCAAGACAACTGCAGAGGCCGTTTTTGGCTGATATGAGTGTGAAAGAGTTAATTGAATAATTATGCAAGCCTAACACGTCGTCATTCTACTCTTTGCATACTGATGTAGATCTAAGCCTTGAGATATTACTAGTCTCAGCTACTAATTGTAACAGTTTTCTCTGAATTGTGATGTAAAATAGACACCAGTTAGATTACTTTCACCATACATGTAGTTCAGGGCTGATGTTTGCTAAGATAAGTCTAGAACGTTGTTTTTTTAAAAGAAGGCTGAAATAATAGTCTAATAGCCATTTAGTTGTCAAATCTGTTCTAGAAAATAAAAATATTTCTCTTAACTGCTAAAAAATCCTATTTTCCTAGATTTACCGCTGGAATAACTGGCTCGTTCATGAATTCAGGTAGTAAATTGTCAAAGATTAAGTCTTCTCTTGGCCTGCAAATAGATATTCCTCAGGATAACTACAGACTCTGAGGCTAATTTCGGGCTAGCTTGAACGTTAATGGCTTTCTAAAGCTTATCAACCAGGATTTAATGTGTCCATAGTGCAGGATTCCATTTTTCCATCAACCATATGATGTCATAATCAACTATGTGACTTGTAGGATGACAGCATAATCAACTACATCATGAATGACGTAGTTTAAAAGTTCATCACGAATGCGTAATTGATGATCAACTAAGCGTTGTTGTATGAATTGTATGTCTTTACTGTTTAATAAACATTCTGTTGAATATTTTGAACCTAATTTAACTGGTCGTAGTTGCTGCAACAGCACCCAGTCAAATTGGTTTCAAAATATTCAACAGCTTACCATTACCATTTTTTGGAAATTAATGGTCAGTGAGTTCCGGGTGAAGTGTGGGTGGAGCTTAGCTAAAGATCGTTGAGGCATACCTAAAACTTTATTCCTCCATTGTTGTTGTGAAGGTGTATGCTGAGCGGCAGGGTCGTCTGGCCGAGGCGGCCATGTTGGAGCGACATATTATGCAGGCACAAGCGCGAGCAACCTCTGCAGAAGAGAGACAACTGAACCGCATGAACGCCACCTGTGATAATTACGATGATCTGGGATTGCCAGCTGGTATGCTTTTAATATTAGAATAAAATTATAGTTATGTTGAAAATCATTTCGCTATGAACATCCTGTGATGAAATTGTTAACTCTCAAATTTGTTTTTAAAATTTTCAATTTTCTTATAGAAAATGTCAATTTGCAAATCAAGAGAAGATTGATTTTTGAAAATGTACCAATGGAATGTATGGCTCGGTTATCGAGCCAGTCATTTCAGAGGTAAATTTTCAAAAATAGTCTTGATCTGCAAATGGACTTTTCTCAAGACCACTGCAGAAGCCGTTTTTGGCTGATATGAGGGTTAAAGGGTTAAGGGGAGAGAACTTGCTTACAAAATGTCCTAATTTTGTCCGTGTAAAACTAGCCGTCACCTTTTTTGGGCACTGGCGTCTCAAAATCTCAATTTCATGACACCCATATAGGTAAGCTTTGAATGTTTTGAAAATAATTTGACTGCAAGCTATTGCTGCCATAGACAAGAACACCTCCAGCTCAAATTGGGTTTTGAGCCAAAATAATTCTTACATTGTGAATTTATAAATAATTTTCTGTGTACCCAGTTGGCAATGGATGAATCCAGTTTTAGGTATCACCAGTCTCAGATAACCTCCACCCATGTTTTACCCATGTTGGACTCGATTGATCCCTGCACTCTGAATTTCAATTTCCAGAAAAGTATACACTCAGGTAAGCTGTTGAATATTTTGAGACTAATTTGACTGTGTGCTGTGGCTGCCTTATGGCAACAACAGCACCCAGTGAAATTAGTTTCAAAATATTCAATAAAATGTTTATTAAATAGTAAAGACATACAATTCATATTAAATTGTTTGACTATTAGGTGTTTGTGACAGACTATAATATCGCATCATTCAAAACGTAATTGATTATGACATCAGCCTACATGTGATGTAGTTGATTATAGGCTTGCACGATATTGTCCTAGGCGGTATCGCGATATATCGCGGTGAAAAAATCGCGATATTACGATATATCGTACACCCTATTTTAAGGTATATGAATTCATGGGGTGAATTGGTCTTGGGTTGAGTTGGACTGCATGGTGTAGGTTATGTAGCCGTATCAGGTTTGCTCTGAGTTTTCATATCAGATTTAGCCGGATGACTTCTAATTGGTAAATTTGAAAAAACCTTGAAATCCAGTCGCCAAGATACTTAAACTAAGACCGATCGTTAATAACACGAAAATAGGACACAATTACTCATTTCTTGCCGCCTTACCCATTGGCTTAATGTATACCATATCCATCATTGCGGGAGTGAAATTATTATATTGGACAACCTAAATATTGTGTACTCTGTTAAAATCATCGTTTATTACATAAAAATGAATCCTAAAATTTGGCATTTCATCTCGTCTTTGTAAAAATATACAAATCACGTGATATTAGGAATGCACTTTAGATCCATAGACATCTAATGTTTAGATCTGCTCCGAATTTACCGAGTACCCACTTAATAATAATACTTAGCCTTCAGAAACATCTCGGATAGTTCACCTTGCTTGCTAAAGCATGTATATCATCTCATTTAACTATCACATTTGTGAACGCACCACCCTCGCTTTCAAAACTAGGAGAGCGAGCAATATCACGTGTTTACTAATAATAATTAGCCTTCAGAAACATCTAGGATAGTTCGCCATGCTTGCTAAAGCATGTATACCATCTCATTTAGCTAGCACATTTGTGAACGCACCACCTCTCGCCTCCAAAAACAGGAGAGCGAGCAATATCACGTGATTTATTTATTCCCGCGACGTCATTTAACGTCAAATTTTGGATTAATTTTGATTTTATAAACCATGCTTATTACAAAACAGGCAGTGTTTATAGCTTCCCACGTAATAATTTCACTCCCGCGATCATGGTTTTGAGGTATACAGTAAGGCAGCAAGAAATTATACCAGTAAATTGCGTTGGATTTTCGTATTAATGTCGTCTTTTAAAGTAATTTTAGAGAATGAACTTCAACTTTTGTTACCTATTCCTAGTATAATCCCACCCTTTTCTCAGAGATGCTGGTTTGGAAATAAATTGAACAGCTTGCCGTAATAGACACCTATGCTACAAATAGACAGAATATGGCATGACTGTAAAATTTTGGCGATATTTCGATTTTTTTCAAAATCACATTGTAAAAAATCGTGGCTGAAAAAAAATCGCGATTTTCGATAATATCGGATAATCGTGCAAGCCTAGTTGATTATGACATCATGTGATTGACTGAGAAACTGGATTCCTCAATTCATGTTCAAACAGTTAAAGTTAATGTAAATAGTTTTAGTCAGCGAGCCGGTGATATTTACTTGATCGTGCTCCAGTTTAGATGTAAGAGTTCTCCTCTTGATCGGTATACCACATTTAAAACTTTTATGTCCATCTACATAAAATTACATAGAGAAGATTATTTCTTAAAGTTTCCCACTAGTTTCGAGCCAGCGATTCTATTGGTACATTTTCAAAAATAATCTTCTCTTGGCTTACATATGGACATTCACTAGACAAAAATAATAACTCAGTCTTGACCATTAACTTGATTAATCCTTACCACCCTGATGTTAAAATTTCAAATTGTCAAATTAAATTAAAAGATGAACTGGTGTTCATTTTTCAACAAATTTGGTGGAAGATGGTGCTGTCAGAGACAGCAACATCTTCCAGCAAAATTGTTGAAAAATGTACACCAGTTTCTTTGATACTGACACAGTAAAAGATAGAATATTTACATTCGAGTGCTAACGGTTAAATGAATAGGCAGTAACATTGTGGCTAGACGATCAGTTCAAGACAAACCAAGCAGAATCGAGCTAGTTATTTCTCCTTCGATCAATACTCACCATTCTGTTACTTCTGATATACAGCTGGCCCTGACAGCGGCTCTAGGATTATAGACTTAGAAAGCTTTACCGACTCCTGGGAACCGGGTACCCGGCTCCCCACTGCCGAGTACCCGTTTACCATAGAGCTCATTCTTGTTTGCATAGCAACAAGTGCAATACATGCTTTTCGCATTAAGGATTTTAGTGTTTTTTAAAAGAATCTAAGTCTTTAATCAGTGATAGTTTGTGTGTTCTGAAAGGATAACTAAGGACTATGGAGAATACCGCCCAAGATAACCAGGTTGTATTGTTCTTTATATCCATAGTTAAAAGACTTAGGTCTCTAAATTTCGTTGTGTCGCATGTTCCAATTTCTAACCCCATAGAATCTGGGACGTGTGCTAGCAACGATATATGCCAGACGATCGCCTTCTTTAAACCCCAACAGGCGATCGGCAGATATGAAAATAGGTGTTTGCTACGGTATTTCTAACACGAATATCGGCTGACGTCGTTCTCCGTAGAATCCGAGCGGGTGACGTCACACCCGGTCGTTCGGATGTTTATGTGAAGAAAAATTTTTTCATTAATTCGCGCATCTTGTTCTGGGTGCTGCGTACTAAAAAATGGTACCGGAAACTTTAGAATGATCAAGTTTACGTGCGATCACGATCGGTTTGCAATGATCGGTGGTTTCAAAATTCTTGAGTAGATGCGTGGTCTGCGGTTTTACCGTGTGAGACAGCAGTTGTTATACATTTTGTTGTTTTCTTCACATATCGTGCTGCGTTCGTTAGGAGTATAATTTATATTGATTAGTAAATATACCCTGAATGCTATGCGATATGATTCCTGGAGCCGTTACACATCCTGTAGGATCTATTATGGGTGTGTTGTGCCCGCCGCGTTCTTGTCGTCATAATCAATGCGATCGTTGTTGTAACGTGGCGGGGTGGGGTGCGGGAGGTTACGGTTAACTTATGAGTCAAAATATTTGAAAATTAATTGTCTGCCTTCCATCCGTGTCTCGTTCCGCTTGTTTATTGTAGGTTTGTGCTTATTTTATAGGCCAAGCCAGCCCCGCCATCATGTGACGACTGCCATAAGTTTGTCCGTGTAATGTTCAAGGACCATGTCTGTTTTAGGTGTGCCCTGTGTAATATAGATCATAGGTGTAATGTTTGTGCAGTGTGGTCCGTCGAAACGATGGTTAAGTTCCTTGCCCAGAAGGACTTGGCTGGGTCTGACGCGGGGTCAGGCGGTCCGAGAGGAAATCGTGGAGCGCCCGGTTCGGCCGGTGGGGGTGCTCCACGTCCCCAGCTGGAGGTGGCGGAGATGGCACCGCCGGCGTGGTTTGGTCCGGCTATGCAGGGTTTTCTGCATAGCGTTCTGCCCATGCTGGTGTCGTCCCTGCTACCAAAGGTTGGGGGGCAGTTTCTCCCCATGCCTGGTACGGATCCTGTCTTCGGACAGGATTCTGGACTGGTTACCGAGGGGGCCATCTCGTACGGCCCCCCTGGCGGGTCCGTCTGGCTTCGGCCAGACGGGTTCTGTCTCTCTGCGGCCACCTCCGGGTGGTCCAGTAGCGGTGGCCGGTCCGTCAGGTGTGGGAGCCGTCCACCAGGACGGCTCCACGGTTTATTCGTCTAGTGACGGCTCTTCGGAGTCTGAAGACGAGGAGGAGAGGTTGCTGCGGCCCGTGAAGCTGCAGGTGGAGAATATGGAGGTTGATTCCGTCCTGGACGGAACCGGCCTCCATTTGTCTGGTTTGGCGCAAGCCAGGTCAGCGGCTCCGCCTGCGGCTGAGGCCAATCCGTTACCGTGCACCGGTTCCGCGCGGCTTGGTTTGTCACCAGCCGTCAGGGGAACCGGTGTGCCGGGCCAGGCGTGGTACTCACCTATCTCGCCTGGTCCGGCAGCCGGACATGGGGTGCCATTGGCGCCCGTGGCCGGCTATGGTTCCGCGACGGTTACGGGTCCGTACGGTTTTCCGTGCGGACCTACCCCATGGACCGGAGTGTTTCATGGGGTGGCGGCGGAACCATGTGGTAGCGGAGTGCCTGGCGTGTCAGCCGTGGCTCCTGGCCGGGAGGCCATGGCTGGCAGACCCGTAAACATGTCAACGGGTGACGTGTTTGCGGGGGTATCTTCTTCGGAGTTAGACTGGTCTGATGCTCTGGCGTGGCTAGCCAGAGTTGACCCGTCTGTGGTTTCGGCCACGGCCGATGAAGATGCGCCCCGTCCGTCGGTTGCGTCGATCAGGACGGGGATTTTGCCCGCGGCCCGGATCCAGTCAGTGGGACTGGATCCACGGTTCATTGATTTGTTGGATGCTATTTATAGTAAACAACTAATGACCAAGGGTCAGCTCCCTGCGGCCTCCAGGGAGGTGCGGGCAAGGTGCCGTATTCCGCGGGGTGAATACGACAGGTATGGTGTAGTCCCGTCGGTCACGGAGGATGACCGATGGGTACTGGGCGTCCAGAGTGCCGGGTCGGGTGGTCCCGGTCCGGCACTAGTGGATAAGGCCCAGGTACACCAGGAAGAAGTCCTGGCCCTATGCGATGAGGGTGTGAGGGCAGCCATGAGCGCTGTCAATCACTCCTATCGTCTACTTCAGTCGGTGTGGGCTGAAGCGGGGGCAGGCCACCCTGTGCCACCTGTGGCGCTATCGTGCGTTAATGACGGCTTGGTGCTGTCAATGGACGCATTGGCAAGGGTGCAAGCGCGTGTGACGAAGTCCAGGAGGCAAATGGTCATTGACCATATGCGTCCGGCTACGGCAGTCAGGGAGCGTCTTCTTGGGACGCCCCTGACAGGGCCTAGCATCTTTGGTGGCCAAGCGCGGGCCATCTTAGAGGACACCGCCAGTATTGCGCAGAATCGGTTAGCGGTAAATCTCCAGCTAGAGCTGGTGCGGCAAGCGCACGCACTAGGGGCTGTGGGCAAGCCGCTAACCGGACAGCCTTTAAAGAAACAGAAAAAGCATAAGGGCAAGGCGAAAGCCAGGCCTATTGCGATGTCTGTTTCGGCTGGGTTCTCGGAGCCGCCGCCGGCGAAGAAACCCAGGAAGGCTGTAGAGGCGCCTCCCCTCCCCAATGTTGCTCCTGACCGCCCTAGAGGTGGTAAGGGCAAGGGGAAGGGTAAGGGTAAGGCCTCAAAGGGCGGACAGAAGGGGCCGAAGCGTACCTGAGGGTACGCAAGCTCCCTTCATATCCGCCTGGACCGCACCTGTGCGACAGGAACAGCGGTGCCAGTTATACCCGTCGTACCTAGAACGAAATGGTTCTCACTCTCTCTCGTTAAGAAAGGGGGGTGGGGGGCGGACTGCGAGCCGGACAACCCCGTTAGACATCGAGGCGTCTATGGTGGGTGGAAGGCTCATGCGTTTCGTCGAGGTTTGGCGAGGTGTGACGTCAGACAGTCTGGTCCTGGGATGGTTATCCCAGGGTTACATGCCGGAGTGGTGGGACTTTCCGCCACAAAATCTGTCTTTGGCACCAGTCTGGACACCCGTACCAAGGGAGCCAGACAGTTAGAAGCCGTTCAAAAGGAAGTGTCGGGTTTGCTTCTGAAGGGAGCAATAAAACCAGCAAACCGGAACACTCCAGGCTTCTATTCAAACATGTTCCTTGTCCCCAAGAGCACGGGGGGATGGAGACCCATACTCAATCTCAGGCTATTAAATTGGTTTATCCATACGCCTCGGTTCCAGATGGAAACACCGAGGTCGGTAATGGCGGGATTGAGGAAAGGAATGTGGTGTGTATCGATCGATCTGAAAGATGCATATTTCCACATTCCGATCAATCGGAGTTGGCACAGGTTTCTGAGATTTGCGTTTCAGAATCAAGTATGGGAGTTTACAGTTCTCCCGTTTGGCCTGTCGACAGCTCCGAGGGTTTTCACAAGAGTGGTCCTTGCGGTGACAGCGTTTCTCAGAAAAGAGAACGTGGCGCTACACACCTACATAGACGACTGGCTGCTCAAGGCAGACTCGGCAGCCAGGTTGAACGTGGATACTGCTCTGACTCTGAAGTTACTTTCAGATCTAGGCTGGATAGTCAACAAGGAGAAATCCGAGTTGACACCCACTCAACAGTTCGTTTATTTGGGGATGCGATTCGACCTCGAGGAAGGCAGGGTTTACCCGTCAGAGCCCAGAGTGGTGTCTCTGTTAGCCATCCTCGGGAGTTTTCGAGTGGGAAACCACATTCAGGCAAGGCGGTTCCTTCAGATGCTGGGCATGATGGTCTCCATGGAGCAGGTTATCCCGTACGCTGCTCTAATGCGAAGACCTATCCAGTTGTATCTGATGTCTCTGTGGAAACAGAGAACAGAACCCCTGTAAAAACTGGTGCCAGTTTTGGAGCCGATAATATCGCATCTTCTATGGTGGAAACAGCGTCAGAATCTCCTAATAGGGGTTTCGCTGCACCTACCCCACCCCCAGCTGTCCGTTTACACGGGTGCCTGCCTGGGAGAACACCAGGTCTCGGGCACATGGACTCTCCCGGAGAGTCAGCTGCATATCAATCTGTTGGAAATGATGGCAGTGGAACTGGCGTTGGAAGAGTTCCTTCCGATGATCAGGGGCAAGGTGATATTGATACGGTCGGACAATTCGACAGTAGTATCATATATAAATCGCCAAGGAGGGACCAGGTCGCCCACTCTGTGCATCAGGGTGTGGCACTTGATTCAATGGTGCAGGAATTACTCGGTTGTTTTGAAAGCAGCTCATATTCCTGGCCGATTGAACATTCTGGCGGATGCTTTGTCTCGCAGACAGAGAATCCTGCCAACAGAATGGTCCCTCAACCCTCCAGTTCTACGACGGATCTTCGAGCATTGGGGCAAACCCAACGTGGACTTGTTCGCCACAAAGGAAAATGCTCAAATCATGACATATGTCTCGCCGATTCCAGATCCAAATGCCGTCGATACAGAGGCTCTGGCGATAAGCTGGAGAGGGATGCACGCTTACGCGTATCCACCCACCATTCTTCTACCGAAGGTATTGGTGAAGGTCAGGGAGGAACCGTGTCTGGTCCTGCTAATAGCGCCGTATTGGCCGAGCAGGGCGTGGTTCACGGATCTTCTAGATCTGCTGGTGGAAAATCCTGTGCAGTTGCCCGAGATTCCGAACATAAACTCCCAGGCCAAGGGACGCTTCCTACACGAGCGTCCCGAAATGTTCAAATTGACTGCGTGGATGTTGTCAAACAACGTTCCACGTCGGAAGGCTTTTCTCGACAGGCT
The DNA here is from genome assembly GCA_034401795.1 of Chaetoderma sp. LZ-2023a. Taxonomy (NCBI): domain Eukaryota; kingdom Metazoa; phylum Mollusca; class Caudofoveata; order Chaetodermatida; family Chaetodermatidae; genus Chaetoderma; species Chaetoderma sp. LZ-2023a. Next base: position 79,062,713 of record CM067365.1, read on the forward strand.
GCTGATTTCATCGCGGCTGCGAGAAGGAGGTCAACCTTCAAGTCATATAACAACAAGGTTAACAGATTTGCAGACTGGTGTGAAGAAAAGGGTATTAATACCTTTCAATCCACTATTCAGCAAATAGCAGACTTTCTCTGTGAGCTGTTCTTTACAGGACTAGCTCCCGTCACAATTGCTGGATACAAGTCAGCTTTGGCATCAGTTATCCCTTGTCTAGCCAACAGGGATAGTCCAGAGGTGGCCCAGTTAAACGTGATGTTGAAGGGAATGAGCAATCTCCGCCCGAGACAACCGGTAGTCATTCCAGCCTGGAGTCTATCTTTAGTGCTTAATGTACTGGCCAAGCACCCATTCGAACCATTGCGTTCGGCTAGTCTAAAGCATTTGACTCTAAAGGCGGTCTTTCTATTGGCAGCTTCCTCAGCTAGAAGGCGCAGTGAGATCCATGCGCTTTCGGCAGAGAGGAACCGATTTATTGTTTCTGGAGAAGGTCTGCGTCTTCTGCCAAGAGCAGAATTTATGTCAAAGAACCAATCTTTGAGATATCCCGGCAAACCGATCATTATACCGAAGTTAACCAGGTTTGATCGTGATGCCAGTGTCTGGTGCCCGGTCCGTGCTTTGACTAAGTACAAGAAACGGACTGACTCGTTACGGTCGAACGATAGACATCTGTGGATCTGCCATAAAAAGCCTTATGGCGCCGCATCCATGGATACTATCTCTCGTTGGGTGGTCGAATGCATTCAGACTACTCGTGAGATGGCGACTGGGCACCAGGTGCAGGGCGTAAGGGCACACGATGTTAGAGGAATAGCCGCCTCGACCGCCCTTTACAATGGTGTTCCGTTAGAGGACATCATGGCCGTTGCACAATGGCACTGTGAGTCCTCATTTACGGATTACTATATGAGGGATATGTCAGACTCGGCCAATCCACTCGCTTTAGCTGTTTTGAAACGATAGTTAGTGACCACACTGCTTTTCCCCTTTTTTCACTTTGGTAAGAAAAGAACCTAAAGCAGGCATGGTCAAGCGAGAGGATGTCAACCAGATTGTGTCACTGATGGCCGAACCGGTGTATGGTTGTAGGCGGTACGTCTGAAGTCCTGTTATCATAAGGTAATTCAACAAGTGAGAGTTTTTTGTATTATGTATATGTATCATGTTCATTCATCTTATATATTCATGCTCATTCCCCGGCTAATACAAGCGATATGCAGGGAGTAGTTAACCCTCTTGGCATATTGGTGTTTCAGGCGAGATACATGTTCGTTAGTTCTCTCCCTTTTCTTAGGAGGAAAAAGGGGGGGGGGCTGTGACGCGAATGTGATTCGGTTCCGTGAACTTGACGGTCCTTTTAGGTCTCCGTTAGTCAAGTTTGAAGTCTAAAATCTTTCTCCAAGGGGCAAAATTAGCATGTATGGCTTGCCCCTTCCCACCAGGTTACTGATCAAATCTGGTGTATATCAGAAGTAACAGAATGGTGAGTATTGATCGAAGGAGAATGCAGGAAATGTCAATTTCCCTTTCTCCGAGATCTAACAATACTCACCATTCTGTTACGGACCCAGCCTCCCAGCCCCACGGAGGCAAGCCATAGTTTTCTCTTGTTTGGTGGCTATGCAAACAATATGAGCTCTATGGTAAACGGGTACTCGGCAGTGGGGAGCCGGGTACCCGGTTCCCAGGAGTCGGTAAAGCTTTCTAAGTCTATAATCCTAGAGCCGCTGTCAGGGCCAGCTGTATATCAGAAGTAACAGAATGGTGAGTATTGTTAGATCTCGGAGAAAGGGAAATTGACATTTCCTGCATTCTGAGATATACATAGAAACGATAGTTCCAGAATGTGATCTCATGCAGATTCAGGTTCTTGGCTCGTCTGCCTAGCAGAAAGTGCGACATACGGATTACCCATTTTGGCATCGGCATCAGCGGTGTTTCTGGCGAAGGAGACAGTGCCACTCTTGCACTCCTTATGTCCACCTCTCTCCCTAGGTGGACCGGTGGGAGGCCGGTTGGCCGACCACATGCAAGAGTGGGAACGGTTGACTCAGGACCGTTTAGTCTTGCGATGGCTTTCAGTCGGGTATCATCCCGATTGGATGACAGGCCCGCCATCGTGGCTGTCTCTGGTGCCAATCTGGACTCCGAATCCGAGAGATCCAGAGCAAAGGTTGTGTATCGAGGAGGAGATAAACTCCCTCACACAAAAATGAGCAATTCAGCCGGCACAAAGGTGTCCGGGCTTCTATTCAAACGTGTTCTTAGTAACAAAGAACACCGGAGGGTGGAGACCTATTCTCAATCTCAAGCCATTGAACAAGTTCATAGAGACGCCCAGTTTCAAGATGGAGACTGTGCGCTCGGTGTTGGCGGGGTTGGAGAGGGGAATGTGGACAGCTTCAATAGATTTGAAGGATGCTTATTTCCACATCCCCATAGCGAGGAGTTTCCGTCGCTTCCTGAGATTTGCATTCCAGGGCAGACAGTGGGAATTCAGGGTGTTACCCTTCGGAATTTCCACGGCTCCTCGGGTTTTCACCCGTGTGGTTCTTGCGATCACCGCATACCTCCGCAGGAGAAGCATAGCAGTCCACACGTACATAGATGACTGGCTGTTGAAAGCACACACCCAGGAAAGGTTATCGGCCAATCTGGAGATTGTTTTGAAGACTCTCACAGACTTGGGCTGGATAATCAATTTCCAAAAATCATAGCTGACTCCATCCCAGAAGTTTGTTTACCTGGGCATGTTCTTCGATCTAGAGACAGGATATGTTTATCCTACTCAGGATAGGGTTCAGAGACTCATCTCGGTAATACAGTCAGTGTGCGACAGTCGTCATGTCCTTGCACGGGTTTACTTGAGGATGCTGGCGGCCGATCCAGTTATTTCTCATGACACAATGGACCCAGTGTACAGGTTCGCTAGACTCGAATGTGTCAGTGTTGGCGCCGCTAATTCACCCCCTGCAATGGTGGTTGAAGACAGAGAATCTCTTGGTGGGGGTTATGCTAACCCCTCCCCACCCTCAGGTGACTGTGTATACAGATGCATCGATGGAGGGGTGGGGAGCTTGCCTGGAAGAATCCATGATATCAGGGCTTTGGAATCTGGAACAGTCCAAGGAACACATCAATCTACTGGAGTTAAGAGCGGTAGTCCTGGGCCTGGAACATTTCTTACAGAAAGTTCAGGGCAAGATTGTTCTTATTCGTTCAGACAACTCAACAGTTGTGACTTACATAAATCGCCAGGGCTGATGATGCATCTCTGTATGATGACATGGAGACTGCTTTGTTGGTGCCTGGATCACAGGATTACCTTGAAAGCAGTTCATATTCCGGGAAGGTTAAATCTGCTAGCAGACTCATTGAGCCGAAGGATGAGTGTTTTACCGACGGAATGGCAACTAAATCAATGTGTGGCGGATCGTCTGTTCGACCATTGGGGGAAACCCAACATCGATTTGTTTGCAACGAAGAAGAATGCGAAGATGACGACGTACGTCTCTCCGATTCCAGATGCAAGCACTTTCGCAACAGATGCGTTAGCTATCAGCTGGGTGGGAATGTATGCATACGCATTCCCTCCAGCAATCCTGATTCCAAAAATTCTTCAGAAAATCAGACAGGAGGAGTGCCAAGTGCTTCTGATCGCCCCAGATTGGCCAAGCCGATCATGGTATACGGATTTGCTGGACCTTCTGGTCTGCAATCCGGTTCCTCTGCCTCTGATGGACGACATTATCTTCCAGGGCAAGGCCCTTCACAACAATCCGTCAATGTTCCGATTGACTGTGTGGATGTTGTCAAGGAATCTAGAATTAAGGAGGGCTTTTCTGAGCAAGCAGCCATGTTTATGGCCAAAGCCAGGAGGGGGTCAACCTCCAGAGCATATAATTATAAAATCAACAGATTTGCAGAGTGGTGCTCAAAAAGATGTATTGATCCAATGGATTCATCTATTCAGGTAGTAGCTGATTTCCTTTGTCACCTGTATGATGCCTATGGCCTCAAGCCTAACTCTATTGCTGGTTATAAATCAGCTTTAATGACTGTTATCCCTTGCTTGGCTAATAGGGGGAGTGATGAAGTAAGTACATTAAATGTATTAATTAAAGGCATGGGCAATCTAAGACCATGGAATCCCCCAGTGATTCCATCTTGGAGTTTATCTCTAGTGCTTCAGGTACTAGGTGATAAGCCTTTTGAACCACTTAGTTCCATTTCTATGAAAATGCTAACTCTTAAAACTGTATTTTTAATTGCTGCCGCCTCAGCTAGGCGTATGAGTGAAATTCATGCCTTATCAGCCGAGGAAGACCGTTTTGTGGTTACAGGGGAAGGCCTTAAGCTGCTACCTAGGATTAATTTCTTGGCTAAGAATCAGTCTTTGAAATATCCAGGTCAACCTATTTTTTTGCCAGCTTTAACTAGATATGATCCTAATTCTAAAGCATGGTGTCCCGTCCAGGCGCTGCTCCGGTACAAGCAATGTACATCGGAGTGGCGGACGGACCAGTCAGCGTTATGGTTGTCATATATTGAACCCCATGGCAGGGCGTCTAAGGACACCATTTCCAGGTGGATTGTAGAATGTATTCAGTTTTGTCATAAATCCGCCACCCGGAAGTAGGTTGACATGGCCAAGGCTCACAGTGTCCACGGTGTAGTGACATCCACTGCCCTATTTAATGGGGTCCCTGTGGATGACATTATGTCGGTTGCTCAGTGGCACTGTGAGTCAAGTTTTACAGACCATTATCTCCGTGACACCTCTAATCCTCTCGCCTTGTCGATTTTGAAAAAATAACTAGGTGTACATTTTTTGATGAGGTTTCCTCATTGCTTATATATTTCGCAATTAATTAATGGAACCAACCACTTTTTGGGACTGCATCAGCCTTCACCACTGGGAAGATGATGTCAGCAGCCAAGTTCAACAAGGTTAGTCTTGTTCATGTGTTGTCCATTGTTGATTTCATTGTCACGTTACCCGTTATTATTAAAATGGTGATGGTTTGTGTGTTTATGTGGTTCATTATTGAGAGTATACGAAAATGGAGCTTTTTCGTCTCTGTCCTATAGTACATGGCACTTGTACGTAGAGAGCGTATGGGACATTGAGGTCTTTCGAGTCTTCCTCCCAGGAAGGGGGAGGGGGGCGCATATGACATTCGGTCATCTCTCATACATCGGTTTGTGTTGTCCGATGGTTTGTCAAATCCTGAATGTGTTTTCACACAGTTTCAGAAGTTTAAGTGCCTTATAACGCGGAAAAGCGTATAGGGAAGAGCTGGTCTTTTGACCTCGCCTCCCTCCCGCCGAATTCCCTGTCGAATTCTGGCAATATCAAAGAGTATTAGGGAGGTAAGTATACTCTTGAAGTGAAATAAACGAAATCTAGGATTTCTTTTTTCACGAGAGAGTTGATACTTACCTCCCTAATACGGACCCGGCCTCTCCACCCCACAGAGGCTCGGTCTTCAGGCTCTTAATAGTTGCATGTGTGTCAGCCAATAAATTGGTCAGAGGAAGTTCTAGGATGCGCATGCGCGGTGATGGGGCTGGCATCCGCCAGACTGCACTCTGACTCCCTGCCCAGTAGGGGCACCTAACTGTTTTTATTCTGAGTGTTTATTGAGTGAAAGCCGATATTTAGCAATATCAAAGAGTATTAGGGAGGTAAGTATCAACTCTCTCGTGAAAAAAGAAATCCTAGATTTCGTTTAGTCTACACATGAATGAACCTTTTTCATGTTTTTTAATTAAAGTTTTTAAATTACGTTATTGTTCAACAATGGTTCATCAGATTTCAATGAAAGTTTACAGATGTGTTCTATGCAATACAAGGATGGAATCTGCATCATAACTATTTTTTTTATTTGGGAACTTTTCCTATTTTTTCATAGCTTGTAATTTGAAACTTCCTATTTTTTCACAGCTTGGGACATAGAATATTTTCATGTTTTTTTGTTTAAGGTTTTTAAATCGCCAGTGGATGATCAGAGTTCAAAGAAATTTTACAGATGTTTTCTATGCCATTCAGAAATGTAATCTGCATCATAACTAGTTTTAATTTTAGGAACCTTTCCTATTTTTTCACAGTTTGGGATGTAGAATAGTTTTCACTTTTTTTTGTTTATGGTTTTGAAATCGCCTTATTATTCAACATTGGTTCGCCAGATTTCTGTGAAACTTTACAGATGTGTTCTATGCCATGCAGGGATGCAATCTGCGATGGTTAAATGATTAATATCAGTGAGTTTAATTTGTGTGCATTTAACTGAGGGATCTGTCTCTCAAATATCTGATGTCATAATCAGATACATCGCTAATTAAGCCTTTAATTGTCATACTGGCTAAAATCGACCTCTGCTATGGAACTGATGGCGCGACTAAAATCAGGTAGCTCCATCATGAAACTTGACAAGTCTGTTACAAAGATGTATGAATTGTAAAAGTGAGCTAATAATGTAGATCCGTCATAAAAGTGCCATTATAGTCCAGCATGAAAATGCCTGTATTTTATGAATTTGGAATTTAATAAACACTCTGTTGATAATTTTGTAACAAATTTGTCTGGGAGCTGTTGCTGTGAAAGTAGTTTCAAAATATTGGACAAGCTACCTGTATAATTACCTTGAAATTTGGATTCTGGGAATTCAGGTCTAAAAGTATACAGTCAAATTGATTTCAACACATTCACAAGTAGAGGGTAATCTAAAGCCATGTATATTTTTCAGCCTCAATGACAGGTGGTCTTATATGAACAGGTTTGATTGTATATGTTATGTTTTGTTGCAGGAGATGCTCACTTTGAAAGCTGTATTGATAGAGCTCTGTTGAAAAAACACAACTTGCTAGTACCAGAGGATTACTTTATAGAGAGCGCAGAACCACCGGCACCACCACAATGTAATGTATTTAAGAACCACTGACACCACCACAAAGTAATGTATATAAGTTGGAACCACCAGCAACCCTCAAAATAATGTATATTAAGTTAGAATCACCAGCAATCCACAAAATAATGTATATAATAACCATTAATGGCACCCCCACAAAGTTATGTAAGCTACATACGAACCACTGGCACCCCATACAGTTATGTGAACTACATATGAACCACTGGCACCCCCATACAGTTATGTAAACCACATAAGAACCACTGACACCCCCACAAAGTTATGTAAACTACATAACAACCACTGGCACCCCCATAAAGTTATGTAAACTACATAAGAACCACTGGCACCGCCATAAAGTTATGTAAACTACATAAGAACCACAGGCACCCCCACAAAGTTATGTAAACTACATAAGAACCACTGGCACCCCCACAAAGTTATGTAAACTACATAAGAACGACTGACACCCCCACAAAGTTATGTAAACTACATAAGAACCACTGGCACCCCCACAAAGTTATGTAAACTACATAAGAACCACTGGCACCCCCATAAAGTTATGTAAACTACATAAGAACCACTGGCACCGCCATAAAGTTATGTAAACTACATAAGAACCACAGGCACCCCCACAAAGTTATGTAAACTACATAAGAACCACTGGCACCCCCACAAAGTTATGTAAACTACATTAGAACCACTGGCACCCCCATACAGTTATGTAAACTACATAAGAACCACTGGCACCCCCATAAAGTTATGTAAACTACATAAGAACCACTGGCACCCCCACAAAGTTATGTAAACTACATAAGAACCACTGGCACCCCCACAAAGTTATGTAAACTACATAAGAACCACTGGCACCCCACAAAGTTATGTAAACTACATAAGAACCACTGGCACCCCCACAAAGTTATGTAAGCTACATACAAACCACTGACACCCCATACAGTTATGTAGACTACATAAGAACCACTGGCACCCCCATACAGTTATGTAAACCACATAAGAACCGCTGACACCCCCACAATGTTATGTAAACTACATAACAACCACTGGCACCTCAACAAAGTTCTGTAAACTACATAAGAACCACTGGCATCCCGACAAAGTTATGTAAACTACATAAGAACCACTGGCACCCTCATAAAGTTATGTAAACTACATAAGAACCACTGGCACCCCCACAAAGTTCTGTACATAAGAAGCACTGGCACTGCCACCACCACAAAGTTATGTAAGATACAAGAAATCTTGCTGATTGTGATATTCGCTCTTGCACATAATGTCGATAATCTTTGAAATCTTTGTAATATATGTAACAAGGAGATTCATGTATGTATCTAAATGTATATAGTACACTATTATTTTATCTTATCTCATGTCAACATCTCAAAGCGCTCAAAATGATACCTATATCAATTAACCTTGGTCACGACTTATCAAGAAAATTTACATTTTTACTCATTGAATGTCCATTTACAGACCAACAAAACTATTTTTGGAAATTTATCAATGGAATTACAAAAATAAGCTGAATCTGTTGTCCTGCAAATGGATTATTTTTAAGACGACTTAAGAAGATCTGATTTGTCAGTCAGGTGAGATATAACGATCACTCCCAGTCCAGCGTTCAGGCATCTGTCTGTCTGCCCATTAAATGTACACCTGTTTATTTGCTATTGACGCAGTAAAAGATAGAATATTGACATCTGAGAGTGGAAAGCGCTAAAGTTTCCTTCCATTCTTTGGCTAATGCCATATATTACCGTATATCTTAGTCTTCCAAGAGGCACCATGATCTTCACCAGAATGTCACATGACTGAGCTATCAGTGTGCTGTCTGATTACTTTGGAAAATATTTGATTTAAAGTTATTGCTGATAAACAGACAAGATCTCAATACCATACCTTCATCCCCTTATGGGGCGCAGGTAACTATATGAGCACATAATTAGACTTGCACGATTACGTGATTAAATCGAAAATCGTGATTGTTTTTTAAATCGTGAATTTATATGATTGAAGATTAAATAATCGACTACGGGTGACTAATTTCTACATAAGAACCACTGGCACCCCCATAAAGTTATGTAAACTACATAAGAACCACTGGCACCCCCATAAAGTTATGTAAACTACATAAGAACCACTGGCACCCCCACAAAGTATGTAAACTACATAAGAACCACTGGCACCCCCATACAGTTATGTAAACTACATAAGAACCACTGGCACCCTCACCACCTCAAAATAACGGGTGACTAATTTCTACATAACATATTTCAAATCCTACCTTTTAATTACTCTTTAATGCAATCAGTCAGGAAAATTAAGATTTTGCCCAGTAAATGTATGTTCATTAGCAGGCCAAGAGGAGACTATTTTTGAAAATGTATCACTGGAATGACTGGCTCGAGCATCGACCCAGGCATTCCAGTGATACATTTTCAAAAATAGTCTTCTCACAGCCTGCAAATGGATATTTCTAAACACCATTGCAGCCTTCATAATTGATAGACTAATGGCAATCAAATTTTTTTGCAAAATATTTATGCGGGATGTATCTCCCAATAAAACAAGTTTTCTAGAGATTCTGAGAGAAAATGTAAAATGCGCCTATAATTAAATATTCATTGCTATGGTTTCAGTGTCTGATATGCCGAGTTACGCACAGGTAACAGAGACATCAAAGCTGCATAGCCGTGAAAAGGATAATAGCTCAGATAATGTAGATTTGATAGTCTTGTCAGATGATGTCAAAGAATCTAAAATTACGGATGCGGAGAGAAAGATCATTGATGTGTCAAAGATGGATAAACAAGGCATGCGGTTGTCATTAAATAAGGTACACACATAGATATTTAATCCTCAAGATTTTTAAAAAGACATTTTTTGCTAATTAACTATCCACTTTCAGGGCGTGAGAAAACCATTTTTCAAAATTTACCATTGGAATGATAGGCGCGTTTATCGAGCCAGTCATTTTATTTATAAATTTAAAGAAAAATCATTTTCTCTGGCCCCTGTAAGAACATCTTTGTTTTGAATATTGTGTCAGAAGTCAAGGTCATCCAAATTACATGTTTTCACTTTTTATACACCCGCATAAGTGGGGTCATATTATGTGATGGCACTCGCCATCTGTCTGCCCGTCTTGCCATCCGTTCATGCGTCCATCCATGCGTCCGTTCATCTGATGATTTCTTGTCCAGAGCAGATCTCGAAGAGTTTTGAACCTACACTCACAATTTTTGTTTTCAACAGATGTGGTAGGGATAGACGAAGTGCAATGATTTCGTTTCGGCAAAATGTCTTTCTAATCCGAGTCATATCTCGAAGAGTTTTGAACCTACACTCACAATTTTTTCCCAGCCTATGTGTTAGGGAGAGAGGATGTGTCATGATTTTGTTTTGTCAAAATCCGCCCATATATTCCAGAGTTATCTCGCTTGAAAAGCTAAAATTTATCAAAATTTTCTTGTCCGAGCCATATCTCGAAGAGTTTTGTACTTACACTCACAATTTCTTTGTCAGCAGATGTGATAGTGATAGACAAAGTGTCATGATTTCGCTTCGACAACCCGCCAATATTAGCCAGAGTTATCTCCTGTGAAAAGATAAGATTTTCTTGTCCGATCCAGATGTCGAAATGTTTTGAACCGACATTCACAATTTTTTGTTCAGCAGATATTTTATGGATCGACGAATTGTCATAATTTTGTTTCGGCAAAATCCGCCCATATTCCCCAGCGTTATCTCCTTTGAAAGATTGAAATTCATCAAAATTGTCTTGTAATTGTAATGATCAATGCAGCTGTGAAGACTTTCAAGATTTTTAGTGATGTCTTTGCCATGAATTCCAAATGTGTTCCTAATAGAAGTCACACACACACACACACACACACACACACACACACACACACACACACACACACACACACACACCCTTTCTCAGATAATTATCAAAGACAAACTGTTCACATTTAGACTTCTTAAACTGGTATGCCTGCGAGCGTATGTTGAGTTTCACTAAAACTCTTGCTGGCGGATCAACCTGACAAGTTTTCATTTTCACACAGTCACAGCATGTATGTTTACAGTCATGACAGTTGTTTAGTGAGTTGGTCAAGGAGGGAATGATGACTACTACTACTACTACTACTACTACTACTACTACTACTACTACTACTACTACTACTACTACTACTGCACTACAACTACTACTACTACTACTACTACTACTACTACTACTACTACTACTACTACTGCTACTACTACTACTACTACTACTACTACTACTACAACTACTACTACTACTACTACTACTACTACTACTACTACTACTACTACTACTACAACTACTACTACTACTACTACTACTACTACTACTACTACTGCTACTACTACTACTACGATGATGATGAGCCAAATCAGTTTCAAAATATTCAGTAGATTACGTATACCATCATGAATGTAAAAGTGAGGCTCTGGGAGGTTCACATGGTTAAAATGTGATAATTACTTCTTATTTGTGGGGTCAATGGGAGTATCTTGTGGTTGTAACCCTGTTACCTCTTCCTTTAACCCTTTAACACTCATATATTGGCCAAAAACGGCGTCAGCACTGGTCTTGAAAAATGTCCATTTGCAGACCTGAAGAGAAGCCTCTTTTTGAAAAGTTACCACTGGAATGACTGGCTCGATAACCGAGCCTTTCATTCCAATAATATATTTTCAAAAATCGCCTTCTTTTGGTCTGCAAATGGATATTTTCTATCAGAAAGTTGAAATTTTCTTGAAAAAATGTAAGGATGTAGGAGTTAATCCAGGTCTGGAGATGGCCTTGTCAATCTGTTAATTATAATTATAGCAGGATTTAAATGTAGTTCATTTTAAGATTATGTTTTTTATTTTAACGAGTTTTCACACATGTTAAATGTGCTTCACTCAATGTAAATCCAACATAAATAATGTTGTCTTGAAATGAACTATGTTTGAATCATGCTATTACAGTTAATGCAGTCAAAGCTATTTAGCGGTAACTTATATTCTTTCTAGGAATGCTTACCAAATGATGCCTGGCGAGAACATATGAATGAAGAAATACGTGAACGAGATCGCACAGATCTCTCAAATCTCGAAGCAAAAGTAAAATACCTGCGAAACCCTCGTCATGCTCCGCTTGGCTCAGCAAAAGGTGAAAGGTCGCTTGTCAAAGATGGAAAGCAAGTGCAGAAAACCGGAACCGTACGGAAGATTGATAAGCCTATGTATGTTTTCTTTAGTCTGTTCTGAATGTTTACTACACAATTTAAATTGGTTGATCCAATAATTCTAGTGGTAAATTAAAAAAGAATCTTGGCCAGCAAATGGGCATTGGCCATGAGCACAGCAGGGGTGGGTTTCTGGTATTTTGAACAGTAAACATATTAAGGGGTTATGTGTAGGCTTGTGAGATTATTGCTAGTTTGCACAGTAAACATGTTACGGGGTTATGTGTAGGTGTGTGAGATTATTGCTAGTTTGAACAGTAAACATATTAAGGGGTTATGTGTAGGCGTGTGAGATTATTGCTAGTTTGCACAGTAAACATGTTAAGGGGTTATGTGTAGGCGTGTGAGATTATTGCTAGTTTGAACAGTAAACATATTAAGGGGTTATGTGTAGGTGTGTGAGATTATTGCTATTTGAACAGTAAACATGTTAAGGGGTTATGTGTAGGCTTATGAGATTATTGCTATTTGAACAGTAAACATGTTAAGGGGTTATGAGTAGGCTTATGAGATTATTGCTAGTTTGAACAGTAAACATATTAAGGGGTTATGTGTAGGCTTATGAGATTATTGCTAGTTTGAACAGTAAACATGTTAAGGGGTTATGTGTAGGCGTGTGAGATTATTGCTAGTTTGAACAGTAAACATGTTAAGGGGTTATGTGTAGGCGTGTGAGATTATTGCTAGTTTGAACAGTAAACATGTTAAGGGGTTATGTGTAGGCTTATGAGATTATTGCTAGTTTGAACAGTAAACATGTTAAGGGGTTATGTGTAGGCTTATGAGATTATTGCTAGTTTGAACAGTAAACATGTTAAGGGGTTATGTGTAGGCGTGTGAGATTATTGCTAGTTTGAACAGTAAACATGTTAAGGGGTTATGTGTAGGCGTGTGAGATTATTGCTAGTTTGAACAGTAAACATGTTAAGGGGTTATGTGTAGGCTTATGAGATTATTGCTAGTTTGAACAGTAAACATGTTAAGGGGTTATGTGTAGGCGTGTGAGATTATTGCTAGTTTGAACAGTAAACATGTTAAGGGGTTATGTGTAGGCGTGTGAGATTATTGCTAGTTTGAACAGTAAACATGTTAAGGGGTTATGTGTAGGCGTGTGAGATTATTGCTAGTTTGAACAGTAAACATGTTAAGGGGTTATGTGTAGGCTTATGAGATTATTGCTAGTTTGAACAGTAAACATGTTAAGGGGTTATGTGTAGGCTTATGAGATTATTGCTAGTTTGAACAGTAAACATGTTAAGGGGTTATGTGTAGGCGTGTGAGATTATTGCTAGTTTGAACAGTAAACATGTTAAGGGGTTATGTGTAGGCGTGTGAGATTATTGCTAGTTTGAACAGTAAACATGTTAAGGGGTTATGTGTAGGCTTGTGAGATTATTGCTAGTTTGAACAGTAAACATGTTAAGGGGTTATGTGTAGGCGTGTGAGATTATTGCTAGTTTGAACAGTAAACATGTTAAGGGGTTATGTGTAGGCTTGTGAGATTATTGCTAGTTTGCACAGTAAACATGTTAAGAGGTTATGTGTAGGTGTGTGAGATTATTGCTATTTGAACAGTAAACATGTTAAGGGGTTATGTGTAGGCTTATGAGATTATTGCTATTTGAACAGTAAACATGTTAAGGGGTTATGTGTAGGCGTGTGAGATTATTGCTAGTTTGAACAGTAAACATGTTAAGGGGTTATGTGTAGGCTTGTGAGATTATTGCTAGTTTGCACAGTAAACATGTTAAGAGGTTATGTGTAGGTGTGTGAGATTATTGCTATTTGAACAGTAAACATGTTAAGGGGTTATGTGTAGGCTTATGAGATTATTGCTAGTTTGAACAGTAAACATATTAAGGGGTTATGTGTAGGCTTGTGAGATTATTGCTAGTTTGCACAGTAAACATGTTAAGAGGTTATGTGTAGGCTTATGAGATTATTGCTATTTGAACAGTAAACATGTTAAGGGGTTATGAGTAGGCTTATGAGATTCTTGCTAGTTTGAACAGTAAACATATTAAGGGGTTATGTGTAGGCTTATGAGATTATTGCTAGTTTGAACAGTAAACATGTTAAGGGGTTATGTGTAGGTGTGTGAGATTATTGCTATTTGAACAGTAAACATGTTAAGGGGTTATGTGTAGGCTTATGAGATTATTGCTATTTGAACAGTAAACATGTTACGGGGTTATGTGTAGGCTTATGAGATTATTGCTAGTTTGAACAGTAAACATGTTAAGGGGTTATGTGTAGGCTTGTCAGATTATTGCTATTTGAACAGTAAACATGTTAAGGGGTTATGTGTAGGCTTATGAGATTATTGCTAGTTTGAACAGTAAACATGTTAAGGGGTTATGTGTAGACTTGTCAGATTATTGCTATTTGAACAGTAAACATGTTAAGGGGTTATGTGTAGGCTTATGAGATTATTGCTAGTTTGCACAGTAAACATGTTAAGGGGTTATGTGTAGGTGTGTGAGATTATTGCTATTTGAACAGTAAACATGTTAAGGGGTTATGAGTAGGCTTATGAGATTATTGCTAGTTTGAACAGTAAACATGTTAAGGGTTTATGTGTAGGCTTGTCAGATTATTGCTATTTGAACAGTAAACATGTTAAGGGGTTATGTGTAGGCTTATGAGATTATTGCTAGTTTGAACAGTAAACATGTTAAGGGGTTATGTGTAGGCTTATGAGATTATTGCTAGTTTGAACAGTAAACATGTTAAGGGGTTATGAGTAGGCTTATGAGATTATTGCTAGTTTGAACAGTAAACATGTTAAGGGGTTATGTGTAGGCTTATGAGATTATTGCTCGTTTGAACAGTAAACATGTTAAGTGGTTATGTGTAGGCTTGTGAGATTATTGCTAGTTTGAACAGTAAACATGTTAAGGGGTTATGTGTAGGCTTGTGAGATTATTGCTGGTTTGAACAGTAAACATGTTACGGGGTTATGAGTAGGCTTATGAGATTATTGCTAGTTTGAACAGTAAACATGTTAAGGGGTTATGAGTAGGCTTATGAGATTATTGCTAGTTTGAACAGTAAACATGTTAAGGGGTTATGTGTAGGCTTATGAGATTATTGCTAGTTTGAACAGTAAACATGTTAAGGGGTTATGTGTAGGCTTATGACATTATTGCTAGTTTGAACAGTAAACATGTTAAGGGGGTATGTGTAGGTGTGTGAGATTATTGCTAGTTTGAACAGTAAACATGTTAAGGGGTTATGGGTAGGCTTATGAGATTATTGCTAGTTTGAACAGTAAACATGTTAAGGGGTTATGAGTAGGCGTGTGAGATTATTGCTAGTTTGAACAGTAAACATGTTAAGGGGTTATGTGTAGGCATGTGAGATTATTGCTAGTTTGAACAGTAAACATGTTAAGGGGTTATGTGTAGGCGTGTGAGATTATTGCTAGTTTGAACAGTAAACATGTTAAGGGGTTATGAGTAGGCGTGTGAGATTATTGCTAGTTTGAACAGTAAACATGTTAAGGGGTTATGAGTAGGCGTGTGAGATTATTGCTAGTTTGAACAGTAAACATGTTAAGGGGTTATGAGTAGGCGTGTGAGATTATTGCTAGTTTGAACAGTAAACATGTTAAGGGGTTATGAGTAGGCGTGTGAGATTATTGCTAGTTTGAACAGTAAACATGTTAAGGGGTTATGTGTAGGCGTGTGAGATTATTGCTAGTTTGAACAGTAAACATGTTAAGGGGTTATGAGTAGGCTTGTCAGATTATTGCTAGTTTGAACAGTAAACATGTTAAGGGGTTATGAGTAGGCGTGTGAGATTATTGCTAGTTTGAACAGTAAACATGTTAAGGGGTTATGTGTAGGCTTATGAGATTATTGCTAGTTCGAACAGTAAACATGTTAAGGGGTTATGAGTAGGCTTATGAGATTATTGCTAGTTTGAACAGTAAACATGTTACGGGGTTATGAGTAGGCGTGTGAGATTATTGCTAGTTTGCACAGTAAACATGTTAAGGGGTTATGTGTAGGCATGTGAGATTATTGCTATTTGAACAGTAAACATGTTACGGGGTTATGAGTAGACTTGTCAGATTATTGCTAGTTTGAACAGTAAACATGTTAAGGGGTTATGTGTAGGCGTGTCAGATTATTGCTAGTTTGAACAGTAAACATGTTAAGGGGTTATGTGTAGGCTTGTCAGATTATTGCTAGTTTGAACAGTAAACATGTTAAGGGGTTATGAGTAGGCTTGTCAGATTATTGCTAGTTTGAACAGTAAACATGTTAAGGGGTTATGTGTAGGCATGTGAGATTATTGCTATTTGAACAGTAAACATGTTAAGGGGTTATGTGTAGGCTTGTCAGATTAATGCTAGTTTGAACAGTAAACATGTTAAGGGGTTATGTGTAGGCATGTGAGATTATTGCTATTTGAACAGTAAACATGTTAAGGGGTTATGTGTAGGCTTGTCAGGTTATTGCTAGTTTGAACAGTAAACATGTTAAGGGGTTATGAGTAGGCTTGTCAGATTATTGCTAGTTTGAACAGTAAACATGTTAAGGGGTTATGTGTAGGCTTGTGAGATTAATGCTAGTTTGAACAGTAAACATGTTAAGGGGTTATGTGTAGGCTTGTGAGATTAATGCTAGTTTGAACAGTAAACATGTTAAGGGGTTATGTGTAGGCTTGTGAGATTAATGCTAGTTTGAACAGGAAACATGTTTAAGGGTTATGTGTAGGCTTGTGAGATTATTGTGCTTTGAGCAATCATGATCGACGATTTAAAAATAATTGTGATTACTCAATTAATTAGCCTGGGTACAAATTACCCAGGCATGTAACAATAAATGCATATCAATGATGAAAGCTGCAATGGTATTTAGAAATGATTTTTAAAAATGTATCACTGGAATGCCTGGCTCGATGCTCGAGCCAGTCATTCCAGTGGTACATTTTCAAAAATAAGACTTCTCTTGGCCTGCAAATGAACATACCTTTACTGGGCAAAATATTAATTTTTGTGACAGATTTCATTAAAGACTAATTAAAAGGTAGGATTTGAAATATTTTATGCAGTAGAAATTATTTATGATTATTTGATTATTTAAAAAATAATCATGATTTTTGATTCAATCATGTAATCGTGCCGGGCTAGTTATGTGCTCATATAGTTACCCTCAGCCCATAAGGGTATGAAGGTACGGTATTATGATCTGCTCTGTTTAACTTTGCGGATGAAGCTGTATCTAAAAAATTCTGGATCTGTGGATATCTGAGAAACTACTGCACCGATGTGGCTCATTTTCTCACAGAAAATGGTGTTACCATACACTAGAATTCTACAACTTTGGGCATAATCCCAAAACAAATCCTGAAAATTCAAAAAATATTTGGATAATCGGAAAAAATCTGAAACGTCTTTACAGTCATAAAAATGGGAGGGCAATGGTCTGCAATCGTTGATTGTTCTTGCTTAAGGATTGGGTTATTGCGCACTGACATTGGGGGAAATACTCAGAGAGTCGATCATCTAAAAACATGTAGTGGACTGTGAGGGTCTTTCTGGTCAGTTCCTCCCTCATTGCCTCCTTACATCTGATCTTTGCTTTTTCTTACAGTACCGAGGAGACGGCTGTGATTTTTCTTGCATCTCCACCGATTGTCAGGTTTGCAGATTATAAGATCGGTGCTGTGTATGAGGTAATTATATTTAACCCTTTAACACTCAAGCTTCCAAAACCGGCTTTGGCAGTAGTCTTGAGAAATGGCCATTTGCAGGTCAGGAGAAGACTATTTTTGAAAATTTACCACTGGATTGACTGGCTCGATAACCCAGCCAATCATTTCAGTGATAAATCTTCAAAACTTATCTCTTGATCTGAAAATGAATATTTTCATGGAGGAAATTGGAATTTAAATTTAAGTGTTAAATACTTATAAAATTTGCCAGAGCCTGTATTATTTCTAAATTGGCCAATTCAGTGGACCGATACGCAAACAGTTTGTATACTAAACTGTATAAACCTTAATTTTCAAAAAAATGGACATCGTTGTTTAGTCAGTATTTATTTGTGTGGCTAGAGGAGGTTATGTTTGTTAGATTTACTACCGTATTCACTGGAATGTCTGGCCCAGTTATTGAGGCAAAGATTCCAGTGTTAAATCCTCACAAAAAGTAGTCTGCTCTTGGCCTGCAAATAGACAGTCTTATAAGGTTAAGAGAAGGCTATATTCTTATGAAGATTTACCACTGAAATTCTTGGCTAGATAGCTGAGTCAGCCATTCCAGTCGAAAATGTTAAAAGGGCTAATTAAGTTTTTAACTTCTCTTCGCCTGCAATGGGCATTGCTCATTGACCACTGTAGATGTCAGTTTTGGTGGCTTAAATAATGGATGAATCCAGCTATGCCCCGCCAATCTCTAGCTAAGCTCCACCCGCACTTCACCCATGTTGGGATTGATCGATCCCTGAAGTCCATGATTATCAATTTCCTGAAAACTATACAGGTAAAGCTGTTGAATATTTTGAAACTATTTTAAACTGGGTGCTGGTGCAGCACCCAGTTAAATTAGTTTCAAAATATTCAACAGCATTTTTATTATATCCTACATGTATATTATATCCTACTATATATATATGTTAAATTAGCGGGGTATTATGTGATGGCGTTTATGCGTGGGTGGCAGGGCAGAGTGGTTTCTGCACGATAGCTCGGCTAGCGTTTATCAGATTGCTTTGAAACCTCATAGGATGATTGCGCTGGGTCTGAAGAAGAAAGGCATCGAAATCGACGATGATCCGAAATCCAAGATGGCTGCCAGCCACCAGTGGCTATCTTGAAAATTGGTTTTCACTTCAAGAGTATACTTACCTCCCTAATACTTTTGATATTGCTAAATATCGGCGTTCACTCAATAAACACTCAGAATAAAAACAGTTAGGTGCCCCTACTGGGCAGGTAGACAGAGGGTAGTCCGGCGGATGCCAGCCCCACCACCGCGCATGCGCCGACTACTACTTCCTCTTTGCTAATTTATTGGCAGAGAGAAGACATGTTTTTGTGGTTTTTTCAACTTTCACTGTTATCAACGCATTTTATAGTCTTAAGAGAGTGAATATATTAGAAGGATAGTACCTGGACATGTCGGATAAAGTGGATTCGCCGGAGGAGGTCGCAGGATCCTTATATCAGGTGATTTCTAATATATTCTAGCGAGTTTTCCCCGTTGTAATGTGTTTCCGGGACTCGCGTTTACCGTGATAAGCGCCTGTTTTAGTTGTTTTATTTCAACATGGTGCTATATAAGACTAATCTCTCTCTGTGTTTATGTCCACAGGTATCGGTTATGATATGTAATGGACATCACAGCATCTGAGGGTTTGTTTCTCTCCACCAAGGTTCCATTTCCTACTAATACTGTTAGGTTATCTAACCAAGATTTTTATGTCCAGTGAGTCGGAGGCCTAGTATAAAGGTCTTCTCACTTTGCCCTCTTGATCCAATTCCTTCCCCTGAAGGTGGAGAGAGTTAAGAGGCGTACAGTTGGTGGAGTGCTCCAGTTCATCACGTTGGATGGTTTGTTTATACAAGGTATCAGGTATCTGAGTAATGATATGAGGTGAGGTTAATTATTTAAAGAAAATTAACTGTAATTGCCATTGTTATCATTGTGTATCTGATGGTTGTGTAGTCTGAATAACCATTCTAACATGTTCTGGTTATGTATACAATTCGTCCGCACACCTTGTTGTTGGTTCGGATCGATTTAATTTCTGTCATGGGATCATGACGTCATAATCAGCCTTGCTATTTATTAACAATTAAAGTTTTGTCCAATGCTGGTTTTATTCAATTGTTGATCTTTATGATCATTTCCCTCTCTTTTAGTTTGGTTTTGAGTTTTCTAACCTTAACAAAATTACTCATTGGCCTCGTCCTTTGTCCTGTTTCAGAGACCTGGTTGTTCGTCCTGTGGACGCTTCCTGAAAGAAAGATTTGTGCCTCACTTTTGCTTTGGTTGTAGTCCCTGTGGGCCATTGCTTAAGTGTGAGGTATGCACGCATGGGGGGGGGGCGACTTAATGTCTGAGTTTCTGTGTTTGCAGGCGAAGGACAAGGTAGTGGAGGAGGAGAGGAAGCTGAAGAGAGAGGGTGTAGGTAAGAAGGGTAAGAGGAAGGCCTCGTCCGCGGTGGACATGGAGGCCTTCCGGTCTGAGATGTTGGGAGAGATGAAGAGGACGATAAAGGATTTGGTTCCAGAGTTGCTACATGGCATGCTTCCTGGTCCAAATCCTTTGTCGTCCTCGGCGTCTGCTTCAGAGCAGGTAATCCCCACCTCTGAATCACCTTTCATAGGCCGGTTCCGTTGTTCGATGATTCAGAGGTGGCCCCATTAGTGGGGGCGATCCACGACCCTGGCAGCAGGCTTGGTGCCGCGCCGAGGGGTCGTGGACAGCTGTCGCTGGAACCCACGGGCTGCTTATCAGTCCAGGGGTATCCGCATGCTGCAGGTGCCAGTACCTCCTATGGCACCTTTCCTGGCCAGTCCGGGTTAGCTCTCTTTGCTGACCCGGAGTCTAATCTTTCTGGCCAGGAGGAGGAAGAGGATTACCTGTTAGGGTCGCCTTCTGGGGACGTGACCATGGATTATGACGTCTGTGCACCCCTCGCGGGGAATACAGGTGACATATTCCATGGCTCTACTCATGCAGGAGTAGAGTTCACGGCGCAGAAGGTGGCCCTGGCCAATGCTGATGGCCAGCTATACCGCATACCTCGGCTTGCCGAGTGTATCGCTGGTGCTGGCCGGGGCCGTGGTGGGGCGGTATCTGCCCCGCGCTCTACCACGGCGCCTGCTCCTGGTCAAGCCAGTCAATTTAGCATGCCTGTTCTTTCGGGCCCGCATGCTTTCCCTGGCTTGCCAGGGGTATCAGCTTATCCGCCGTCAAGCTCTGCTGCTTGCGCTCAGGATGAAGACGAAGGCCCCCGTCTTGTAGAGCGCTCGCAGCTAGCCACGGAAGAGGATTGGTCAGATGCTTGCCAGTGGCTGGTAAGTGTTAGGCCAGATCTGCCTGTGGAGCAGTCGGCTAGCCAGCGTGACCACAGGCCGTGGTTAGCTGGTATGGCTACTGCTAGTACAATGCCATCTCTGCCGCTGGCAGAGCATGTCGTTGACAGGTTCGAGGTGGCAGAGACATCCATCATGGCGAATGGGCGTCTCGCGAAGGCCCCTCGCGAGGTGGCCAGGCGTTGCCGCATCGTGCCCCTGGATTACCAGAGGTACGGTGTGGTACCCAAGCCGAGCGTGGATGACCGCGCGGCTTTGGGTGAAGATGCGCGGCCAGGCTCCCGTTCTGACACGGGAGTCTTGTGTTCGAACGCATTGCGGAGGAGAGTGGGAGAGCTTCGATTGCCGCTCTGTCCCACGTCTCCCAGCTGTTACAGGGGGTAGTAACAGCATCCGCATCACACCAGCCAAGCCTTGTCACAGTCCAGCGAGCCATCCAGGATGGTATCAACCTGGCTCTGGACTGCATGACTCGGGCGGTGACCAGGAGTGTTCGGGCGAGGCGCACGTTTGCCTTGGACAATCTGTGCCCGTCCCAGGACCTGTATAATAGGCTACTGCGTACGCCTATGACAGGTCCTGGTCTCTTTGGAGGTGAGAGATGTAGGCACCTCCAGGAGACGGTTACTCTGGTCAACAACCAGAGGGCGCTGCACGAGCAGTTTGAAGTGCCCGTCGGGAGCGCATTCGCGCCGCACCCCCTGCGTATCATCCCCTGCAGGCTCGGGGTGGAGGTGGCCAAGTCAGAGGCCACCCACCATCGCAGCGTCGGCCTAGGCCGCGTGCGATTCGGCCAGCAATGAGGGGGGCGCAGTCAGCCAGGCAGCCACCCACGCACCGAGGTGCGCGCGGTGCTGGGCGTGGCGCGCGAGGATCTGGTCGTGGTAATCGTGCCTGATGGGCTGGTTACCATGGTGAGAACCAGTCCGGTGTTTCTGGCGAAGGAGACAGTGCCACTCTTGCACTCCTTATGTCCACCTCTCTCCCTAGGTGGACCGGTAGGAGGCCGGCTGGCCGACCACATGCAAGAGTGGGAAGGGTTGAGTCAGGACCGTTTAGTCTTGCGATGGCTTTCAGTCGGGTATCATCCCAATTGGATGACAGGCCCGCCATCGCGACTGTCTCTAGTGCCAATCTGGACTCCAAATCCGAGAGATCCAGATCAAAGGTTGTCTATCGTGGAGGAGATGAATTCCCTCATCCAAAAAGGAGCTATTCAGCCGGCACAAAGGTGTCCGTGCTTCTATTCAACCGTGTTCTTAGTAACGAAAAACACCGGAGGGTGGAGACCAATTCTCAACCTCAAGCCGTTGAACAAGTTCATAGAGACGCCCAGTTTCAAGATGGAAACTGTGCGCTCGGTGTTGGCGATGTTAGAGAAGGGAATGTGGACAGCTTCAATAGATTTGAAGGATGCTTATTTCCACATTCCCATAGCAAGTAGTTTCCGTCGCTTCCTGAGATTTGCATTCCAGGGCAGACAGTGGGAATTCAGGGTGTTACCCTTCGGAATTTCCACCGCTCCTCGGGTTTTCACCCGTGTGGTTCTTGCGATCACAGCGTACCTCCGCAGGAGAAGCATAGCAGTCCACACGTACATAGATGACTGGCTGTTAAAAGCACACACCCAGGAAAGTTTATTGACCAATCTGGAGATTGTTTTGAAAACTCACGGGTTTAGGCTGGATGATAAATTTTCAAAAATCAGAGCTGACTCCATCCCAGAAGTTTGTTTACCTGGGGATGTTCTTCGATCTAGAGACAGGATATGTTTATCCTACTCAGGAGAGAGTTCAGAGACTCATCTCAGTAATTCAGTCAGTGTGCGACAGTCGTCATGTCCTGGCATGGGTTTACTTGAGAATGCTGGGGTTGATGGTTTCTTTGGAACCAGTCATTACGCAGGCGGCCGATCCAGTTATTTCTCATGACACAATGGACCCAGTGTGCAGGTTCACTGGACTCGAACGTGCCAGTGTTGGCGCCGCTAATTCACCACCTGCAATGGTGGTTGAAGACAGAGAATCTCTTGGTGGGGGTTATGCTAACCCCTCCCCACCCTCAGGTGACTGTGTATACAGATGCATCGATGGAGGGGTGGGGAGCTTGCATGGAAGTATCCACGATATCAGGGCTTTGGAATCTGGAACAGTCAAAGGAACATATCAATCTACTGGAGTTAAGAGCAGTAGTTCTGGGCCTGGAACATTTCTTACAGAAAGTTCAGGGCAAGATTGTTCTTATTCGTTCAGACAACTCAACAGTTGTGACTTACATAAACCGCCAGGGCCGAACGAAGTCACCCAGTCTCTGTATGATGACATGGAGACTGCTTTGTTGGTGTCTGGATCACAGGATTACCTTGAAAGCAGTTCATATTCTGGGAAGGTTAAATCTGCTAGCAGACTCATTGAGCCGAAGGATGAGTGTTTTACCGACGGAATGGCAACTAAATCAATGTGTGGCGGATCGTCTGTTCGACCATTGGGGGAAACCCAACATCGATTTGTTCGCAACGAAGAAGAATGCGAAGATGACGACGTACGTCTCTCCGATTCCAGATCCAAGCGCTTTCGCAACAGATGCGTTAGCTATCAGCTGGGGGGGGGGGGGGGGGGAATGTATGCATACGCATTCCCTCCAGCAATCCTGATTCCAAAAATTCTTCAGAAAATCAGACAGGAGGAATGCCAAGTGCTTCTGATCGCCCCGGATTGGCCAAGCCGATCATGGTATACGGATCTGCTGGACCTTCTGGTCTGCAATCCGGTTCCTCTGCCTCTGATGGATGACATTATCTTCCAGGGCAAGGCCCTTCACAACAATCCGTCAATGTTCAGATTGACTGCGTGGATGTTGTCAAGGAATCTAGAATTAAGAAGGGCTTTTCTGAACAAGCAGCCATGTTTATGGCCAAAGCCAGAAGGGGTCAACCTCCAGAGCATATAATTATAAAATCAACAGATTTGATGAGTGGTGCTCAAAAAGATGTATTGATCCAAAGGATTCATCTATTTAGGTAGTAGCTGATTTCCTCTGTCACCTGTATGATGCCTATAGCCTCAAGCCTAACTCTATTGCTGGTTATAAGTCAGCTTTAATGACTGTTATCCCTTGCTTGGCTAAGAGGGGAAGTGATGAAGTAAGTACATTAAATGTATTAATTAAAGGCATGGGCAATTCAAAACCAAGGAATCCCCCGGTGATTCCGTCTTGGAGTTTATCACTAGTGCTTCAGGTACTAGGTGATAAGCCTTTTGAACCACTTAGTTCCATTTCTATGAAACTGCTAACTCTTAAAACTGTATTTTTAATTGCTGCGGCCTCGGCTAGGCGTAGGAGTGAAATTCATGCCTTATCAGCCGAGGAGGACCGTTTTGTGGTTACAGGGGAAGGCCTTAAGTTGCTACCTAGGCTTAATTTCTTAGCTAAGAATCAGTCTTTGAAATATCCAGGTCAACCTATTTTTTTGCCTGCTTTAACTAGATATGATCCTAATTCTAAAGCATGGTGTCCCGTTCGGGCGCTGCTTCGGTACAAACAACGTACTTCGGAGTGGCGGACCGACCAGTCAGCGTTATGGTTGTCATATATTGAACCCCATGGC
Organism: Chaetoderma sp. LZ-2023a; assembly: GCA_034401795.1. Taxonomy (NCBI): domain Eukaryota; kingdom Metazoa; phylum Mollusca; class Caudofoveata; order Chaetodermatida; family Chaetodermatidae; genus Chaetoderma; species Chaetoderma sp. LZ-2023a. The sequence goes on from CM067365.1 coordinate 79,087,573, forward strand.
AGGGCGTCTAAGGACACCATTTCCAGGTGGATTGTAGAGTGTATCCAATTTTGTCATAAATCCGCCACTGGTAAGCAGGTTGACATAGCCAAGGCTCACAGTGTCCGCCTCGTGGTGACTTCCACTGCCCTATTTAATGGGGTCCCTGTGGATGACATTATGTCCGTTGCTCAGTGGCACTGTTAGTCAAGTTTTACAGACCATTATCTCCGTGACACCTCGAATCCTCTCGCCTTGTCGATTTTGAAAAAATAATCGCTTATATGAGTTTTGAGGAGGGTTTCCTCATTGCTTATATACTTCACAATTAATTAATGGAAACAACCACTTTTTGGGACTGCATCGGTCTTCTCCACTGGGAAGAGGATGACAGCTGCCAAGTTCAACAAGGTCAGTCTTGTTCATGTGTTGTTCATTGTTGATTGTATTGTCACGTTACCCATTGTTATTAATATGGTGATGGTTTGTGTTTTGATGTGGTTCATCATTGAGAGTATACGAAAATGGAGCCTTTTCGTCTCTGTCCTATAGTACATGGCACTGGTACGTAGAGAGCTTATGGGACATTGAGGTCATGCTAGTCTTCCTCCCAGGAAGGAGCGGGGGGGGGGGGGGGAAGCGCATATGACATTCGGTCATCTCATCCATCGGTTGGTGTTAGCCGATGTTCATCAAATCCTGACTGTGTTTTCACACAGTTTCAGACTTTTAAGTGCCTTGAACGTGTGAAAGCGTATAGGGAAGAGCTGGTCTTTTGACCTCGCCTCCCTCCCGCCGAATTCCCTGTCGAATTCTGGCAATATCAAAAGTATTAGGGAGGTAAGTATACTCTTGAAGTGAAATAAACAAAATCTAGGATTTCTTTTTTCACGAGAGAGTTGATACTTACATCCCTAGATACGGACCCGGCCTCTCCACCCCACAGAGGCTCGGTCTTCAGGCTCTTAATAGTTGCATGTGTGTCAGCCAATAAATTAGTCAGAGGAAGTAGTAGTCGGCGCATGCGCGGTGGTGGGGCTGGCATCCGCCGGACTACCCTCTGTCTACTTGCTCAGTAGGGGCACCTAACTGTTTTTATTCTGAGTGTTTATTGGGTGAACGCCGATATTTAGCAATATCAAAAGTATTAGGGAGGTAAGTATCAACTCTCGTGAAAAAAGAAATCCTAGATTTCGTTTATTCAGCACGATAACTCGCTACCATTTATCGGATTGCTTAGAAACTCCATAGGATGATTGGAATAGGTTTGAGGAAGGAACTAATTGAAATTGACAATGGTCCGAAATCCAAGATGGCCACCGGTGGCCATCTTGAAAATTGATAACTCCGCTTCTGTATATCAGATTGCTTTGAAACTTGATGGGATCGTTGGACTAGGCAGGGGGAAGAAACCTATCGAAAGTGATGATGATCCGAAATTCAACATGGCCACTAGCCACCGGCGGCCATTTTGAAAATTGGTTTCTGGATGATAACTCTGTTACCGTTTATCGGATCGCTTTGAAACTTCATAGAATGATTGGACTACATGTAGGTCTGAGGAAGAAACCTATCAAAATCCAAGATGGCTGCCAGCCACTGGTGGCCATCTTGAAAATTGGTTTCTGGAGGATAACGTTTAGTGGATCACTTTGAAACTTCAGGGAATGACTGGTCTAGGTCTGAGGAAGAAAGCACTATTTTCTGATAACTCTCATTAATTGGTTTGTCATGGCGGGGTATTATACACCATTTGTGGAGTTCTTCTTAAATAGTAAAGACATAAAATTTGTACAACCTGAAGGACTATTAAGCATTTAAAGACGGCTTAAATTGAGTCATTTATGACGTAATTGATTATCACGTCAGCCTAGTTGATTATGACGGTATATGATTGACTGAGAAACTGGAATTCTCCATTCCCTGAAAAGGTAAATTCTTTACAATTATATAATGTATTCTGTTGAATAATTTGAAATTAATGTGACTGGAAGCTGTTGCTGCCAAATTAAGTAAATAATATCTATTTTGGTTCTTTTCAGACCACGCTTGAGTTAAAGAATCTAACATCAGTATTACGATCATGTAGGATCCTACCACCTGCTACTGAGTACTTCTCTGTTGGTCTCGGTAAGATACTAATACATATATCATTTACTACATGAAATTACACCTTTATTGGCCAAGATTGCTAAAAAAAAAAAATTTGTCCTCATCAAAAGCCCATTTCACTTCAAGAGTATACTTACCTCCCTAATACTCTTTGATATTGCTAAATATCGGCTTTCACTCAATAAAACCTCAGATTAAAAAGGTTAGGTGCCCCTACTGGGCAGGTAGTCAGATGACAGTCTGGTGGATGCTAGCCCCACCACCGCGCATGCGCCGACTAGTACTTCCTCTTTGCTAATTTATTGCCTTAGAGTCTCATGCAACATTTTTGCTCAAAGTTTTCTGACTGGTTTTTCTTAATAAGAAACAATCTTTCAAGGATTAGTTACCTGTGAATGATGTCTGAACGTGCAGTATCTCCGGAGGGGGGCCCAGGACCTTTTCATCAAGTGACTTCTATTATATTTTAGCGAGTTTATCCCGTTGTAATGTGTTACCGGGACTCACATTTATTGTGATAAGTGCCTAAAATAACTGGTTTATTTCTAAATGGCGCTATGAAATACTAATCTCTCTTTGTGTTTATGTCCACAGGTATCTATCTATGATTGTTCAGGACAGCACATCATCAGAGAGTTTGTTTTTCTCTCCACCAAGGTTCCATTTCCTACTAACATTGTTAGGTTATCTAACCAAAAATTATGCCCAGTGAGTTGGAGGCCTCGGATGAAGGTCTTCTCACTTTGCCCTCTTGGTCCACTTCCTTCCCTTATAAGGTGGAGAGAGTTAAGAGGTCATAGTGCTGGTGGAGCATCCACTTCATCAGATCGGATGGTTTGTCTATGCTAAAGACTCAGGTATTCTAGTTATGATATGAGGCATTAATGAAAATATTTATGAAATCTGCTGCCATTTTATCATTGTTTATCTGATGTTTGTATAGTCTGTATATACTATACTTAACAGTTAAGATGTTCTGGATATGAATACAATTCATCCTTACACCTGGATGGATCAATTTAATTTTCGTTTCAATTTATCTTCTTATTCTTAAGTTATGACATCATAATCAGCCTTGCACCTTACTAACATTTATAAAGTTTTTGTCCAATGCTGGTTGATTATTAACTGGGGTTTGTCTATGCTAAAGACTCAGATATTATAGTTATGATATGAGGCACTTCAATTATATTTGAAAATATTTATTAAATCTGCTGCCATTTTATCATTGTTTATCTGATGTTTGTATAGTCTGTATACACTATCCTTTCTAGTTAGGATGTTCTGGATATAAATACAATTCGTCCTTACACCTGGATGTTTGTTTTCGGATCGATTTAATTTCTTTTTTGACGTCATAATCAGCCTTGCGCCTTACTATCTTTTAAAAGGTTTTGTCCAACGCTGATTTATTATAATTAGCTTGGGTCTTTATGGCCCCTTCCTCCTTGTTTATTTGGTTTTGAGTTTCTATTCAATAACTGTAATACTCATTGTCTTCGTCCTCTGGCTTGTTTCAGAGGCCTGGTTATCCGTCATGTGGAAGGTTTATCTTGGATAGATTCACCCCCACTTATGCTCCCAGTGCAGCTCTTGTGGTCCATTACTTAAATGTGAGATCTGTAAAAAGTTTTTGTGGGGGGAGAGAGCTATTGTCTGAATTTCTATCTTTGCAGACCAGGGAGAAGGCTCAAGAGGAGGAGAGGAAAGTTAAGAAAGAGGCTTCTGGTAAGAAGGGTAAGAGGAAGGCCTTCGTCCTCTATGGATATGGAGGCCTTCCGTATTGAGATGATGGGAGAGATGAGGACAATTAAGGATTTGGTCCCAGAGTTGCTTCGTGGCATGCTTCCTGGTCCAAATCTCTCGTTGTCCTCTTCATCTGCTCCGGAGCAGATAATCCCCGCCTCTGAATCGGTACTACCTAGGGACCTTCCAGTTTTCGTCCATGATTCAGAGGTGGCTCTAATATTTCACATCAAGAGTATACTTACCTCCCTAATACTTTTGATATTGCTAAATATTGGCGTTCACTCAATAAACACTCAGATTAAAAACAGTTAGGTGCCCCTACTGGGCAGGTAGACAGAGGGTAGTCCGGCGGATGCCAGCCCCACCACCGCGCATGCGCTGACTACTACTTCCTCTTTGCTAATTTAATGGCAGAGGGTTCACATGCTTTTTGTGCTTGTGCAAAGTTTTCACACGTTCTGGGCTTATTTAGTCTTGTTGTGTGGGAGTATATCACCTGGATTATGTCTGAGAGAGCTACTTCGCCGGAGGAAGGCGCAGGATCCTTATATCAGGTGATTTCAAATATATTCTAGCGAGTTTTTCCCGTTGTAATGTGTTTCCGGGACTCGCAGTTACCGTGATAAGCGCCTTGTTTAGTTGGTTTATTTCAACTAGGTGCTATATAATACTAATCTCTCTTTGTGTTTATGTCCACAGGTCTAGGTGAGGATATGTAATGGACATCACAGCATCAGAGAGTTTGTTTTTCTCCACGTTGGTTCCATTTCCTACTAATACTGTTAGGTTATCTAACCAAAAAGTCTATGTCCAGTGAGTCGGAGGCCTAGTATAAAGGTCTTCTCACTTTGCCCTCTTGATCCAATTCCTTCCCCTAAGGTGGAGAGAGTTAAGAGGCGTGGTCTTGGTGGAGTGATACAGTGCATCAGGTGGATGGTTTGTCTATACCAGGTATCAGGTATCTAACTAATGATATGAGGTGATGTTAATTATTTGAAACAATAATGACTGTATTTACCATTGTTATCATTGTGTATCTGATGGTGTGTAGTCGGAATATCCAGGTGAGGACGTTATGTTAGGAATACAATTCGTTCTTGCACTTAGATGCTTGTTGCGGACCGATTTAATTTCTGTCATGGGATTGATGACGTCATAATCAGCCTTGCTCTTTATTTAAAGTTTTGTCCAACGCTGGTTTTCTTATGGTTACTGATCTTTATGATCTTTTCCCTCTCTTTAGTTGGTTTTGAGTTTTTTCTAACCTTGACTAACTTGCTCATTGTCCTCGTCCTGTGTCCTGTTTCAGAGACCTGGTTGTCCATCCTGTGGCCGGTTCCTAAAGGATCGTTTCGTCCCCCACTTATGCTTTAGCTGTAGTCCCTGTGGACCACTGCTTAAGTGTGAGATCTGTAAGCAATGTGGGGGGGGGGGGGGGCGAGCTAATGTCTGAGTTTCTGTGTTTACAGGCTAAGGACAAGGTGGTGGAGGAGGAGAGGAAGCAGAAGAGAGAGGGTGTCAGTAAGATGGGTAAGAGGAAGGCCTCGTCCGCGGTGGATATGGAGGCCTTCCGGTCCGAAATGTTGGGAGAGATGAAGAGGACAATAAAGGATTTGGTCCCAGAGTTGCTTCGTAGCATGCTTCCTGGACCAGATCCTTTGTTGTCCTCGGCGTCTGCTTCAGAGCAGGTGATCCCCACCTCTGAGTCACTTTTCCATAGGTCGGTTACGTTGTTCGACGACTCAGAGGTGGCCCCATTAGTGGGGGCGATCCTCGACCCTGGCAGCAGGCTTGGTGCTGCGCCGAGGGGCCGTGGACGGCTGTCGCAGGAATCCACGGGCTGCTTATCAGTCCAGGGGGATCCGCACGCCGCGGGTGCCAGTACCTTCTATGGCACCTTCCCTGGCCAGTCCGGGTTAGCTCTCTTTGCTGACCCGGAGTCTAATCTTTCTGGCCAGGAGGAAGAGGATTTCCTGCTAGGGTCGCCGTCTGGGGACGTGACCATGGAGTACGACGTCTGTGCACCCCTCGCGGGGGATACGGGTGACGTATTCCATGGATCTACTCACGCAGGAGTAGAATTCATGGTCCAGAAGGTGGCCCTGGGTGGTGCTGATGGCCAGGGTTACCGCATACCTCGGCTTGCCGAGCGTGTCGCTGGTGCTGGCCGGGACCATGGTGGGGCGGTGTCTGCCCCGCGCTCTACCACGGCGCCTGCTCCTGGTCAAGCCAGGGAGTTTAGCATGCCTGTTCTTTCGGGCCCGCATGCTTTCCCTGGCTTGCCAGGGGTATCAGCATATCCGCCGTCAAGCTCTGCTGCGTGCGCTCAGGAGGAAGACGAAGGCCCCCGTCTTGTAGAGCGCTCACAGCTAGCCACGGAGGAGGATTGGTCGGACGCTTGCCAATGGCTGGTAAGTGTTCGGCCAGATCTGCCCGTGGACCAGATCTGCCCGTGGAGCAGTCGGTTAGCCAGCGTGACCACAGGCCGTGGTTAGCTGGTAAGGCTACTGCTAATGCCATGCCATCTCTGCCGCTGGCTGAACATGTCGTTGACATGTTCGAGGCGGCGGGGTCGTCCATTAAGGCGAAAGGGCGTCTCGCGAAGGCCCCTTGCGAGGTGGCCAGGCGTTGCCGCATCGTGCCCCTGGACTACCAGCGGTACGGTGTGGTACCCAAGCCGAGCGTGGATGACCGCGCGGCTTTGGGTGAAGATGCGCGGCCAGGCGCCCGTTCTGACACGGGTGTTCTGTGTTCGAACGCGTTGCGTTCGGCAAATACCGCTCTGCGTGATGCGGAGGAGAGTGGGAGGGCTTCGATTGCTGCTCTGTCCCACGTCTCCCAGCTGTTACAAGGGGTGGTAACAGCATCCGCATCACGCCAGCCGAGCCCGGCCACAGTCCAGAGAGCCATCCAGGATGGTATCAACCTGGCTCTGGACTGCATGACGCGGGCGGTGACCAGGAGTGTCCGGGCGAGACGCACGTTTGCCTTGGACAAGTGCCCATCCCAGGACCTGTACAATAGGCTACTGCGTACGCCTATGACAGGTCCTGGTCTCTTTGGAGGTGATGGATGCAGGCACCTCCAGGAGACGGTGACCCTGGTCAATAACCAGAGGGCTCTGCGCGAGCAGTTTGAAGTGCTCTGCCGGGCGAGCGTTCGCGCCGCACCCCCTGCGTATCATCCCCTGCAGGCTCGAGGTAGAGGTGGCTAAGTCAGAGGCCACCCGCCATCGCAGCGTCGGCCTAGGCCGCGTGCGCTTCGGCCAGCAGTGAGGGGGGCACAGGCTCCCCAGGCGCAGCCAGCCAGGCAGCCACCCGCGCACCGAGGTGCGCGTGGTGCTGGGCGTGGCGCGCGGGGATCTGGTCGTGGTAATCGTGCCCGATGGGCCGATTGACACGGTGAGAACCACTCTGGTGTTTCTGGCGGAGGAGACAGTACCACTCTTGCACTCCTTATGTCCACCTCTCTCCCTAGGTGGACCGGTGGGAGGCCGGCTGGCCGCCCACATGCAAGAGTGGGAACGGTTGACTCAGGACCGTTTAGTCTTGCGATGGCTTTCAGTCGGGTATCATCCCGATTGGATGACAGGCCCGCCGTCGCGACTGTCTCTCGTGCCGATCTGGACTCCGAATCCGAGAGATCCAGATCAAAGGTTGTGTATCGAGGAGGAGATAACTTCCCTCATACAAAAAGGAGCTATTCAGCCGGCACAAAGGTGTCCGGGCTTCTATTCAACCGTGTTCTTAGTAACAAAAAACACCGGAGGGTGGAGACCAATTCTCAACCTCAAGATGGAGACTGTGCGCTCGGTGTTGGCGGGGTTAGAGAGGGGAATGTGGACACCGTCGATAGATTTGAAGGATGCTTATTTCCACATCCCCATAGCCAGGAGTTTCCGTCGCTTCCTGAGATTTGCATTCCAGGGCAGACAGTGGGAAGTCAGGGTGTTACCCTTCGGAATTTCCACGGCTCCTCGGGTTTTCACCCATGTGGTTCTTGCGATCACCGCATACCTCCGCAGGAGAAGCATAGCAGTCCACACGTACATAGACGACTGGCTGTTAAAAGCACACACCCAGGAAAGTTTATCGGCCAATCTGGAGATTGTTTTGAAGACTCTCACAGACTTGGGCTGGATAATCAATTTCCAAAAATCAGAGCTGACTCCATCCCAGAGGTTTGTTTACCTGGGGATGTTCTTCGATCTAGAGACAGGATATGTTTATCCTACTCAGGAGAGAGTTCAGAAACTCATCTCAGTAATTCAGTCAGTGTGCGACAGTCGTCATGTCCTGGCACGGGTTTACTTGAGAATGCTGGGGTTGATGGTTTCATTGGAACCAGTCATTCCTCAGGCCGCCTTACGCAGGCGGCCGATCCAGTTATTTCTCATGACACAATGGACCCAGAGTACAGGTTCGCTGGACTCGAATGTGTCAGTGTTGGCCCCTCTGATTCATCACCTGCAATGGTGGTTGGACACAGAGAATCTCTTGGTGGGGGTTATGCTAACCCCTCCCCACCCTCAGGTGACTGTGTATACAGATGCATCGATGGAGGGGTGGGGAGCTTGCCTGGAAGAATCCACAATATCAGGGCTTTCGAATCTGGAACAGTCAAAAGAACATATCAATCTACTCGAGCTAAGAGCAGTAGTCCTGGGCCTGGAACATTTCTTACAGAAAGTTCAGGGCAAGATTGTTCTTAATCGTTCAGACAACTCAACAGTTGTGACTTACATAAACCGCCAGGGCAGAACGAAGTCGCCCAGTCTCTATGATGACATGGAGACTGATTTGTTGGTGCCTGGATCACAGGATTACCTTGAAAGCAGTTCATATTCCAGGAATGTTGAATCTGCTAGTAGACTCATTGAGCCGAAGGATGAGTGTTTTACCGACGGAATGGCAACTAAATCAATGTGTGGCGGATCATCTGTTCGACCATTGGGGGAAACCGAACATCGATATGTTTGCAGCGAAGAAGAATGCGAAGATGACGACGTACGTCTCTCTGATTCCAGATCCAAGCGCTTTCGCAACAGATGCATTAGCTATCAGCTGGGGGAGAATGTATGCATACGCCTTCCCTCCAGCAATCCTGATTCCAAAAATTCTTCAGAAAATCAGACAGGAGGAATGCCAAGTGCTTCTGATCGCCCCGGATTGGCCAAGACGATCATGGTATACGGATCTGCTGGACCTTCTGGTCTGCAATCCGGTTCCTCTACCTCTGATGGAAGACATTATCTTCCAGGGCAAGGCCCTTCACAACAATCCGTCAATGTTCAGATTGACTGCGTGGATGTTGTCAAGGAATCTAGAATTAAGGAGGGCTTTTCTGAGCTAGCAGCCATGTTTATGGCCAAACTCTGTCAACCTCCAGAGCATATAACTATAAAATCAACAGATTTGCAGAGTGGTGCTCAAAAAGATGTATTAATCCAATGGATTCATCTATTCAGGTAGTAGCTGATTTCCTCTGTCACCTGTATGATGCCTATAGCCTCAAGCCTAACTCTATTGCTGGTTATAAATCAGCTTTAATGACTGTTATTCCTTGCTTGGCTAGGAGGGGAAGTGATGAAGTAAGTACATTAAATGTATTAATTAAAGGCATGGGCAATCTAAGACCAAGGAATCCCCCGGTGATTCCGTCTTGGAGTTTATCGCTAGTGCTTCAAGTACTAGGAGATAAGCCTTTTGAACCACTTAGTTCCATTTCTATGAAAATGTTAACTCTTAAAACTGTATTTTTAATTGCTGCGGCCTCGGCTAGGCGTAGGAGTGAGATTCATGCCTTATCAGCCGAGGATGACCGTTTTGTGGTTACAGGGGAAGGCCTTAAGTTACGGCCTAGGATTAATTTCTTATCTAAAAATCAGTCTTTGAAATATCCAGGTCAACCTTTTTTTTTGCCTGCTTTAACTAGATATGATCCTAATTCTAAAGCATGGTGTCCCGTTCGGGCGCTACTTCGGTACAAACAGCGTACTTCGGAGTGGCGGACCGATCAGTCAGCGTTATGGATGTCATATATTGAACCCCATGGCAGGGCGTCTAAGGACACCATTTCCAGGTGGATTGTAGAGTGTATCCAATTTTGTCACAAATCCGCCACTGGTAAGCAGGTTGACATAGCCAAGGCTCACAGTGTCCGCGGCGTAGTGACTTCCACTGCCCTATTTAATGGGGTCCCTGTGGATGACATTATGTCCGTGGCTCAGTGGCACTGTGAGTCAAGTTTACAGACCATTATCTCGGTGACACCTCGAATCCTCTCGCCTTGTCGATTTTGAAAAAATAATCGCTTATATGTTTTTGAGGAGGGTTTCCTCATTGCTTATATACTTCACAATTAATCAATGGAAACATCGACTTTTTGGGACTGCATCGGTCTTCTCCACTGGGAAGAGGATGACAGCTGCCAAGTTCAACAAGGTCAGTCTTGTTCATGTGTTGTTCATTGTTGATTGCATTGTCACGTTACCTGTTTTTATTAATATGGTGATGGTTTGTGTTTTGATGTGGTTCATCATTGAGAGTATACAAAAATGGAGCCTTTTCGTCTCTGTCCTATAGTACATGGCACTGGTACCTAGAGAGCGTATAGGACATTGAGGTCATGCTAGTCTTCCTCCCAGGAAGGAGCGGGGGGGGGGGGGGGAGCGCATATGACATCGGTCATCTCATCCATCGGTTGGTGTTAGCCAATGTTTCTTCAAATCCTGACTGTGTTTTCACACAGTTTCAGACCTTTAAGTGCCTTGAACGCGTGAAAGCACATAGGGAAGAGCTGGTCTTTTGACCTCGCCTCCCTCCCGCCGAATTCCCTGTCGAATTCTGGCAGTATCAAAAGTATTAGGGAGGTAAGTATACTCTTGATGTGAAATAAACGAAATCTAGGATTTCTTTTTTCACGAGAGAGTTGATACTTACCTCCTTAGATACGGACCCGGCCTCTCCACCCCACAGAGGCTCGGTCTTCAGGCTCTTATTAGTTGCATGTGCGTCAGCCAATAAATTAGTCAGAGGAAGTAGTAGTCGGCGCATGCGCGGTGGTGGGGCTGGCATCCGCCGGACTACCCTCTGTCTACCTGCCCAGTAGGGGCACCTAAGTGTTTATTGAGTGAACGCCAATATTTAGCAATATCAAAAGTATTAGGGAGGTAAGTATCAACTCTCTCGTGAAAAAATAAATCCTAGATTTCGGTTAGAGGGCGATATCCACTATGAGAACACTGGCAGCAGGCTTGCCACGCCGGTTGTTCATGGACAGGTGTCGCTGGAACCTGGTGCCTGCTTATCAGGCCAGGATTATCCACACCCTGCAGGTACCAGTTCCTCCTATGGTACCTTTCCTGGCCAGTCCGGGTTAGCATTCTTTGCTGACCTGGAGTCTAATCTTTCTGGCCAGGAAGAAGAGGATTATCTGCTGGGTTATCCTTCTGGCACCGTGGCCATGGACATTGACGCACGTGCACCCCTCACGGGGAATACGGGCGACATTGTCCATGGGACTACTCACGCAGGAGTAGCGTTCACGGAACCGAAGGTGGCCCGGGCTGGATCTGATGGCCAGTTTTACCGCATACCTCGGCTTGCCGATGGTGTAGCAGGTGCTGGCCAGGGCCGTGGTGTAGCGAAATTTTCCCCATGCAATACCACGGCGCCTGCTCCTGGTCAAGCCAGTCAGTTTAGCATGCCTGTTCTTTCAGGCCCGCATGCTTTCTCTGGCTTGCCAGGCGTATCAGTTCCTCCAGCCACACACACCCCTGCGATTGCTCAGGAGGATGACGAAGGCCCTCGTCTTGTAGAGCATTCGTAGGTGGCCACAGAGGAGGACTGGTCTGACGCTTGTCAGTGGCTAATCAACGTCAGGCCAGGTGTGGATCAGTCGGCCAGTCAACGGTACCAGCGCCTGTGGCTGGCAGGTAAACCGACTGTTGCCGCTATGCCATCTCTACCATTAGCTGATCATATTGTTGATATGTTCACTGCGGCGGAGACGTCCATTAAGGCGCATGGACGTTTAGCGAAGGCCCCTCGCGAGGTGGCAAAGCGATGCCGTATTGTTGCTGATCAATATCAGCAATATGGTGTTGTGCCTAAGCCAAACGCGAATGATCGCGCTGCGTTGGGCGAAGATACGTGGCCAGGTTCCCGGTCTGATACAGGAGCGCTGTGTTCGAACGCTTTGCGTTCGGCTAACACTGCATTGCGCAATGCGGAAGAGAGTTCGAGGGCGTCTATCTCGGCGCTTTCACACATCTCACAGCTGTTACAGAGGGTAGTAACGGCATCCGCATTGCGCCAGCCTAGTCGGGTGACTGTCCAGAGAGCCATCCAAGATGGAGTTAACTTGGCTTTGGACCGTTTAACCCGGTCTCTAACCAGGAGTGTCCGGGCGAGGCGCACATTTGCTCTTGATTACTTGGGCCCGTCCCAGGATTTGTATAATAGGCTGCTGTGTACGCCTATGACAGGTCCTGGTCTCTTTGGAGGTGAGGGATGTAAGCATCTCCAGGAGATGGTTACCCTGGTTAATAACCAGAGGGCATTGCGTGAGCAATTTGAAGTGGTCTGCAGAGAGCGCGTTCGTGAAGCTCCCCCTGCGTATCATCCCCTGCAGGCTCGAGGTGGTGGTGGCCAGGTCAGAGACCAGCCGCCAGCGCAGCGCCGGCCACGGCCGTGCATGCTTCGGCCAGCAGCGAGGGGGGCGCAGGCTCCTCCGGCATAGCCAGCCAGGCGGCCGCCCGCGCACCGAGGTGCACACAGTGGGGGCCGTGGTGCGCGAGGATCTGGTCATGGTAATCGTACCTGATGGGGTGATTACAAGAGTAAGAGCTACACCAGTGCATCTGCCCCAGGAGACAGTGCCACTCTTGCACTCCTTATGTCCACCTCTCTCCCTAGGTGGACCAGTGGGAGGCCGATTGGCCAGCCACATGCAAGAGTTGGAACGGTTGACTCAGGACCGTTTAGTCTTGCGATGGTTTTCAGTCGGGTATCATCCCGACTGGATAACCGCTCCGCCATCGCGACTGACTCTGGTGCCAGTCTGGACTCAAATTCCAAGAGATCCAGATCAGCGGTTATGTATAGAGGAGGAAATAAATTCCCTCGTACTCAAAGGAGCAATTCAACTGGTGCAAAATTGCCCAGGCTTCTATTCAACCGTGTTCCTGGTAACGAAAAGCACTGGAGGGTGGAGACCAATTCTCAACCTCAAGCCATTGAACAAGTTCATAGCCACACCCAGTTTCAAGATGGAGACTGTGAAATTGGTGTTGGCAGGGTTGGAGAAGGGAATGTGGACAGCTTCAATAGATTTGAAGGATGCTTATTTCCACATTCCTATAGCGAGGAGTTTCCGTCGCTTCCTGATATTCGCATTCCAGGGCAGACAGTGGGAATTCATGGTATTAGCCTTCGGAATTTCTACGGCTCCTCAGGCCTTCACCAGGGTGGTTCTTGGGATAACAGCATACCTCTGCAGGAGAAGCACAGCAGTCCACACGTAAATAGATGACTAGCTGTTAGTTTAGAAAACTCTCACAGACTTAGGCTGGATAATCAGTAATACAGTCAGTGTGCAACAGTTGTCATGTCCTGGCATGGGTTTACCTGAGAATGCTGGGGTTGATGGTTTCTCTGGAACCAGTCATTCCTCAGGCAGCCTTACGCAGGCAGCCAATCCAGTTATTTCTCATGACACAGTGGACCTAGAGTACAGGTTCACTGGACTCAAACGTGTCAGTGGTGGAGCCTCTAATTCATCACCTTCAATGGTGGTTGAAGACAGAGAATCTCCTGGCAGGGGTGATACTAACCCCTCCTCTCCCTCAGTTAACGATGTATACAGATGCATCGATGGAGGGGTGGGGGGGCTTGCCTGGGAGAGTCCATGATAACAGGGCATTGGAATCTGGAACAGTCAAAGGAACATATCAATCTACTGGAATTAAGAGCAGTAGTCCTGGGCCTGGAACATTTCTTACAGAAAGTTCAGGACAAGAGTGTTCTAATTCGATCAGACAACTCAACAGTAGTGACTTACATAAACTTCCAGGGCGGAATGAAGTCACCCTGTCTCTGTATGATGAAACTGCTTTTCCTGGTGCCTGGATCACAGGATTACCTTGAAAGCAGTTCATATTCCGGGAAGGTTAAATCTGCTAGCAGACTCATTGAGCCGAAGGATGAGTGTTTTACCTACAGAATGGCAACTAAATCAATGTGTGGTGGATTGTCTGTTCAACCACTGGGAGAAACCCAACATAGATTTATTCGCAATGAGGAGAAATTCGAAGATGACGACGTATGTCTCTCCGATTCCAGATCCGAGCGCTATCACAACAGATGCGTTAGCTATCAGTTGGGTGGGAATGTATGCATACGGATTCCCTCCAGCAATCCTGATTCCAAAAATTCTTCAGAAAATCAGACAGGAGGAATGCCAAGTGCTTCTGATCGCCTCAAATTGGCCATGCCAATCATGGTATATGGATCTGCTGGACCTTCTGGTCTGCAATCCGGTTCCTCTGCCTCTAATCGACAATATTATCTTCCAGGGCAAGACCCTTCACAACAATCCGTTAATGTTCCAATTGACTGCGTGGATGTTGTCAAGGAATCTAGAATTAAGGAGGGCTTTTCTGAGCAAGCAGCGATGTTCATGGCAAAAGCTAGGAGAGGGTCAACCTCCAGAGCATATAATTATAAAATCAATAGATTTGCAGAATGGTGCTCAAAAAGATGTATTAATCCAATGGATTCATCTATTCAGGTAGTAGCCGATTTCGTCTGTCACCTGTATGATGCCTATAGCCTCAAGCCTAACTCTATTGCTGGCTATAAGTCAGCTTTAATGACAGTTATCCCTTGCTTGGCTAATAGGGGAAGTGATGAAGTAAATACTTTAATCAAAGGCATGGGCAATCTAAGACCAAGGAATCCCCCAGTGATTCCGTCTTGTAGTTTATCACTAGTGCTTCAGGTGCTAGCTGATAGGCCTTTTGAACCACTAAGCTCCATTTCTATGAAAATGTTGACGCTTAAAACTGTATTTTTAATTGCTGCGGCCTCGGCTAGGCGTAATAGTGAGATTCATGCCTTATCAGCCGAGGCAGACCGTTTTGTGGTCACAGGGGAAGGCCTTAGGCTTCTACCTAGGATAAATTTCATGGCTAAAAACCAGTCTTTGAAATATCCAGGTCAGCCTATAATTTTACTAGCTTTGACTAGGTATGATCCTAATTCGAAACTATGGTGTCTAGTCCGAGCATTAATCCGGTACAAACAACGTACTCAGGAATGGCGGACGGACCCAACAGCGTTATGGTTGTCATGTATTGAACCCCATGGCAGGGCGTCAAAGGACACCATTTCCAGGTGGATTGTTGAGTGTATTCAATTTTGCCATAAATCCGCCACAGGTAAACAAGTTGACATGGCCAAGGCTCACAGTGTCCGAGGTGTGGTGGCTTCCACTGCCCTATTTAATGGGGTACCTGTGGAAGACATTATGTCAGTAAATCAGTGGCACTGTGAGTCAAGTTTCACTGACCATTAGCTCTGTGACACCCGGATAACCAGGGTAACCATCTCCTGGAGATGTATACATCCCTCTCGCCTTATCAATTTTGAAAAGCTAATCTAGGTGTACATATTTTGATGAGGTATCCTCATTTTTTATATATTTGACATTTAATCAATGGAACATCCACTTTTGGGCTGCATCAGTCTTCACCAATGGGGAGATGATGACAGCAGCAATCTTCCACAAGGTCAGTCTTGTGTATGCGTTGTCGATGGTTATTTGTAATGTCATGTGACCCTTCGTTATTATTAATATGGTGATGGTACAGGGTGGGGTGGGGGGAGGGGGGGAGTGGGGGGGCCTGGTGGCGGGGGGAGCGCATATGACATATGGTCATCTCTCAGCCATCGGTTGTGTTAGCCGATGTTCAAATCTTTCCTGATTGTGTTTCCACACAATTTCAGAGGTTTTAAGTGCCTTAAACGCAGAAAAGCGCATAGGGAAGAGCTGGTCTTTTGACCTTGCCTCCCTCCCATCGAATTCTGGCAATATCAAAGAGTATTAGGGAGGTGAGTCTACTCTTGAAGTGAAATAAACAAAATCGCGGATGTCTTTTTTTACGAGAGAGTTGATACTTACCTCCCTAGTACGGACCCGGCCTCTCCGCCCCACAGAGGCTCGGTCTTCAGGCTCTTGTAAAGTTGCATGGTGTCAGCCAATAAATTAGGCAGAGGAAGTAGTAGTCGGCGCATGCGCGGTGGTGGGGCTGGCATCCGCCGGACTACCCTCTGTCTACCTGCCCAGTAGGGGCACCTAAGTGTTTATTGAGTGAACGCCAATATTTAGCAATATCAAAAGTATTAGGGAGGTAAGTATCAACTCTCTCGTGAAAAAATAAATCCTAGATTTCGGTTAGAGGGCGATATCCACTATGAGAACACTGGCAGCAGGCTTGCCACGCCGGTTGTTCATGGACAGGTGTCGCTGGAACCTGGTGCCTGCTTATCAGGCCAGGATTATCCACACCCTGCAGGTACCAGTTCCTCCTATGGTACCTTTCCTGGCCAGTCCGGGTTAGCATTCTTTGCTGACCTGGAGTCTAATCTTTCTGGCCAGGAAGAAGAGGATTATCTGCTGGGTTATCCTTCTGGCACCGTGGCCATGGACATTGACGCACGTGCACCCCTCACGGGGAATACGGGCGACATTGTCCATGGGACTACTCACGCAGGAGTAGCGTTCACGGAACCGAAGGTGGCCCGGGCTGGATCTGATGGCCAGTTTTACCGCATACCTCGGCTTGCTGATGGTGTAGCAGGTGCTGGCCAGGGCCGTGGTGTAGCGAAATTTTCCCCATGCAATACCACGGCGCCTGCTCCTGGTCAAGCCAGTCAGTTTAGCATGCCTGTTCTTTCAGGCCCGCATGCTTTCTCTGGCTTGCCAGGCGTATCAGTTCCTCCAGCCACACACACCCCTGCGATTGCTCAGGAGGATGACGAAGGCCCTCGTCTTGTAGAGCATTCGTAGGTGGCCACAGAGGAGGACTGGTCTGACGCTTGTCAGTGGCTAATCAACGTCAGGCCAGGTGTGGATCAGTCGGCCAGTCAACGGTACCAGCGCCTGTGGCTGGCAGGTAAACCGACTGTTGCCGCTATGCCATCTCTACCATTAGCTGATCATATTGTTGATATGTTCACTGCGGCGGAGACGTCCATTAAGGCGCATGGACGTTTAGCGAAGGCCCCTCGCGAGGTGGCAAAGCGATGCCGTATTGTTGCTGATCAATATCAGCAATATGGTGTTGTGCCTAAGCCAAACGCGAATGATCGCGCTGCGTTGGGCGAAGATACGTGGCCAGGTTCCCGGTCTGATACAGGAGCGCTGTGTTCGAACGCTTTGCGTTCGGCTAACACTGCATTGCGCAATGCGGAAGAGAGTTCGAGGGCGTCTATCTCGGCGCTTTCACACATCTCACAGCTGTTACAGAGGGTAGTAACGGCATCCGCATTGCGCCAGCCTAGTCGGGTGACTGTCCAGAGAGCCATCCAAGATGGAGTTAACTTGGCTTTGGACCGTTTAACCCGGTCTCTAACCAGGAGTGTCCGGGCGAGGCGCACATTTGCTCTTGATTACTTGGGCCCGTCCCAGGATTTGTATAATAGGCTGCTGTGTACGCCTATGACAGGTCCTGGTCTCTTTGGAGGTGAGGGATGTAAGCATCTCCAGGAGATGGTTACCCTGGTTAATAACCAGAGGGCATTGCGTGAGCAATTTGAAGTGGTCTGCAGAGAGCGCGTTCGTGGAGCTCCCCCTGCGTATCATCCCCTGCAGGCTCGAGGTGGTGGTGGCCAGGTCAGAGACCAGCCGCCAGCGCAGCGCCGGCCACGGCCGTGCACGCTTCGGCCAGCAGCGAGGGGGGCGCAGGCTCCTCCGGCATAGCCAGCCAGGCGGCCGCCCGCGCACCGAGGTGCACACAGTGGGGGCCGTGGTGCGCGAGGATCTGGTCATGGTAATCGTACCTGATGGGGTGATTACAAGAGTAAGAGCTACACCAGTGCATCTGCCCCAGGAGACAGTGCCACTCTTGCACTCCTTATGTCCACCTCTCTCCCTAGGTGGACCAGTGGGAGGCCGATTGGCCAGCCACATGCAAGAGTTGGAACGGTTGACTCAGGACCGTTTAGTCTTGCGATGGTTTTCAGTCGGGTATCATCCCGACTGGATAACCGCTCCGCCATCGCGACTGACTCTGGTGCCAGTCTGGACTCAAATTCCAAGAGATCCAGATCAGCGGTTATGTATAGAGGAGGAAATAAATTCCCTCGTACTCAAAGGAGCAATTCAACTGGTGCAAAATTGCCCAGGCTTCTATTCAACCGTGTTCCTGGTAACGAAAAGCACTGGAGGGTGGAGACCAATTCTCAACCTCAAGCCATTGAACAAGTTCATAGCCACACCCAGTTTCAAGATGGAGACTGTGAAATTGGTGTTGGCAGGGTTGGAGAAGGGAATGTGGACAGCTTCAATAGATTTGAAGGATGCTTATTTCCACATTCCTATAGCGAGGAGTTTCCGTCGCTTCCTGATATTCGCATTCCAGGGCAGACAGTGGGAATTCATGGTATTAGCCTTCGGAATTTCTACGGCTCCTCAGGCCTTCACCAGGGTGGTTCTTGGGATAACAGCATACCTCTGCAGGAGAAGCACAGCAGTCCACACGTAAATAGATGACTAGCTGTTAGTTTAGAAAACTCTCACAGACTTAGGCTGGATAATCAGTAATACAGTCAGTGTGCAACAGTTGTCATGTCCTGGCATGGGTTTACCTGAGAATGCTGGGGTTGATGGTTTCTCTGGAACCAGTCATTCCTCAGGCAGCCTTACGCAGGCGGCCAATCCAGTTATTTCTCATGACACAGTGGACCTAGAGTACAGGTTCACTGGACTCAAACGTTGTCAGTGGTGGAGCCTCTAATTCATCACCTTCAATGGTGGTTGAAGACAGAGAATCTCCTGGCAGGGGTGATACTAACCCCTCCTCTCCCTCAGTTAACGATGTATACAGATGCATCGATGGAGGGGTGGGGGGCTTGCCTGGGAGAGTCCATGATAACAGGGCATTGGAATCTGGAACAGTCAAAGGAACATATCAATCTACTGGAATTAAGAGCAGTAGTCCTGGGCCTGGAACATTTCTTACAGAAAGTTCAGGACAAGAGTGTTCTAATTCGATCAGACAACTCAACAGTAGTGACTTACATAAACTTCCAGGGCGGAATGAAGTCACCCTGTCTCTGTATGATGAAACTGCTTTTCCTGGTGCCTGGATCACAGGATTACCTTGAAAGCAGTTCATATTCCGGGAAGGTTAAATCTGCTAGCAGACTCATTGAGCCGAAGGATGAGTGTTTTACCTACAGAATGGCAACTAAATCAATGTGTGGTGGATTGTCTGTTCAACCACTGGGAGAAACCCAACATAGATTTATTCGCAATGAGGAGAAATTCGAAGATGACGACGTATGTCTCTCCGATTCCAGATCCGAGCGCTATCACAACAGATGCGTTAGCTATCAGTTGGGTGGGAATGTATGCATACGGATTCCCTCCAGCAATCCTGATTCCAAAAATTCTTCAGAAAATCAGACAGGAGGAATGCCAAGTGCTTCTGATCGCCTCAAATTGGCCATGCCAATCATGGTATATGGATCTGCTGGACCTTCTGGTCTGCAATCCGGTTCCTCTGCCTCTAATCGACAATATTATCTTCCAGGGCAAGACCCTTCACAACAATCCGTTAATGTTCCAATTGACTGCATGGATGTTGTCAAGGAATCTAGAATTAAGGAGGGCTTTTCTGAGCAAGCAGCGATGTTCATGGCAAAAGCTAGGAGAGGGTCAACCTCCAGAGCATATAATTATAAAATCAATAGATTTGCAGAATGGTGCTCAAAAAGATGTATTAATCCAATGGATTCATCTATTCAGGTAGTAGCCGATTTCGTCTGTCACCTGTATGATGCCTATAGCCTCAAGCCTAACTCTATT
Organism: Chaetoderma sp. LZ-2023a; assembly: GCA_034401795.1. Classification (NCBI taxonomy): domain Eukaryota; kingdom Metazoa; phylum Mollusca; class Caudofoveata; order Chaetodermatida; family Chaetodermatidae; genus Chaetoderma; species Chaetoderma sp. LZ-2023a. Next base: position 79,107,505 of record CM067365.1, read on the forward strand.
GCTGGCTATAAGTCAGCTTTAATGACAGTTATCCCTTGCTTGGCTAATAGGGGAAGTGATGAAGTAAATACTTTAATCAAAGGCATGGGCAATCTAAGACCAAGGAATCCCCCAGTGATTCCGTCTTGTAGTTTATCACTAGTGCTTCAGGTGCTAGCTGATAGGCCTTTTGAACCACTAAGCTCCATTTCTATGAAAATGTTGACGCTTAAAACTGTATTTTTAATTGCTGCGGCCTCGGCTAGGCGTAATAGTGAGATTCATGCCTTATCAGCCGAGGCAGACCGTTTTGTGGTCACAGGGGAAGGCCTTAGGCTTCTACCTAGGATAAATTTCATGGCTAAAAACCAGTCTTTGAAATATCCAGGTCAGCCTATAATTTTACTAGCTTTGACTAGGTATGATCCTAATTCGAAACTATGGTGTCTAGTCCGAGCATTAATCCGGTACAAACAACGTACTCAGGAATGGCGGACGGACCCAACAGCGTTATGGTTGTCATGTATTGAACCCCATGGCAGGGCGTCAAAGGACACCATTTCCAGGTGGATTGTTGAGTGTATTCAATTTTGCCATAAATCCGCCACAGGTAAACAAGTTGACATGGCCAAGGCTCACAGTGTCCGAGGTGTGGTGGCTTCCACTGCCCTATTTAATGGGGTACCTGTGGAAGACATTATGTCAGTAAATCAGTGGCACTGTGAGTCAAGTTTCACTGACCATTAGCTCTGTGACACCCGGATAACCAGGGTAACCATCTCCTGGAGATGTATACATCCCTCTCGCCTTATCAATTTTGAAAAGCTAATCTAGGTGTACATATTTTGATGAGGTATCCTCATTTTTTATATATTTGACATTTAATCAATGGAACATCCACTTTTGGGCTGCATCAGTCTTCACCAATGGGGAGATGATGACAGCAGCAATCTTCCACAAGGTCAGTCTTGTGTATGCGTTGTCGATGGTTATTTGTAATGTCATGTGACCCTTCGTTATTATTAATATGGTGATGGTACAGGGTGGGGTGGGGGGGGGGGGGGGGGGGAGGGGGGGGGGGGCCTGGTGGCGGGGGGAGCGCATATGACATATGGTCATCTCTCAGCCATCGGTTGTGTTAGCCGATGTTCAAATCTTTCCTGATTGTGTTTCCACACAATTTCAGAGGTTTTAAGTGCCTTAAACGCAGAAAAGCGCATAGGGAAGAGCTGGTCTTTTGACCTTGCCTCCCTCCCATCGAATTCTGGCAATATCAAAGAGTATTAGGGAGGTGAGTCTACTCTTGAAGTGAAATAAACAAAATCGCGGATGTCTTTTTTTACGAGAGAGTTGATACTTACCTCCCTAGTACGGACCCGGCCTCTCCGCCCCACAGAGGCTCGGTCTTCAGGCTCTTGTAAAGTTGCATAGTGTCAGCCAATAAATTAGGCAGAGGAAGTAGTAGTCGGCGCATGCGCGGTGGTGGGGCTGGCATCCGCCGGACTACCCTCTGTCTACCTGCCCAGTAGGGGCACCTAAGTGTTTATTGAGAGAACGCCAATATTTAGCAATATCAAAAGTATTAGGGAGGTAAGTATCAACTCTCTCGTGAAAAAATAAATCCTAGATTTCGGTTAGAGGGCGATATCCACTATGAGAACACTGGCAGCAGGCTTGCCACGCCGGTTGTTCATGGACAGGTGTCGCTGGAACCTGGTGCCTGCTTATCAGGCCAGGATTATCCACACCCTGCAGGTACCAGTTCCTCCTATGGTACCTTTCCTGGCCAGTCCGGGTTAGCATTCTTTGCTGACCTGGAGTCTAATCTTTCTGGCCAGGAAGAAGAGGATTATCTGCTGGGTTATCCTTCTGGCACCGTGGCCATGGACATTGACGCACGTGCACCCCTCACGGGGAATACGGGCGACATTGTCCATGGGACTACTCACGCAGGAGTAGCGTTCACGGAACCGAAGGTGGCCCGGGCTGGATCTGATGGCCAGTTTTACCGCATACCTCGGCTTGCCGATGGTGTAGCAGGTGCTGGCCAGGGCCGTGGTGTAGCGAAATTTTCCCCATGCAATACCACGGCGCCTGCTCCTGGTCAAGCCAGTCAGTTTAGCATGCCTGTTCTTTCAGGCCCGCATGCTTTCTCTGGCTTGCCAGGCGTATCAGTTCCTCCAGCCACACACACCCCTGCGATTGCTCAGGAGGATGACGAAGGCCCTCGTCTTGTAGAGCATTCGTAGGTGGCCACAGAGGAGGACTGGTCTGACGCTTGTCAGTGGCTAATCAACGTCAGGCCAGGTGTGGATCAGTCGGCCAGTCAACGGTACCAGCGCCTGTGGCTGGCAGGTAAACCGACTGTTGCCGCTATGCCATCTCTACCATTAGCTGATCATATTGTTGATATGTTCACTGCGGCGGAGACGTCCATTAAGGCGCATGGACGTTTAGCGAAGGCCCCTCGCGAGGTGGCAAAGCGATGCCGTATTGTTGCTGATCAATATCAGCAATATGGTGTTGTGCCTAAGCCAAACGCGAATGATCGCGCTGCGTTGGGCGAAGATACGTGGCCAGGTTCCCGGTCTGATACAGGAGCGCTGTGTTCGAACGCTTTGCGTTCGGCTAACACTGCATTGCGCAATGCGGAAGAGAGTTCGAGGGCGTCTATCTCGGCGCTTTCACACATCTCACAGCTGTTACAGAGGGTAGTAACGGCATCCGCATTGCGCCAGCCTAGTCGGGTGACTGTCCAGAGAGCCATCCAAGATGGAGTTAACTTGGCTTTGGACCGTTTAACCCGGTCTCTAACCAGGAGTGTCCGGGCGAGGCGCACATTTGCTCTTGATTACTTGGGCCCGTCCCAGGATTTGTATAATAGGCTGCTGTGTACGCCTATGACAGGTCCTGGTCTCTTTGGAGGTGAGGGATGTAAACATCTCCAGGAGATGGTTACCCTGGTTAATAACCAGAGGGCATTGCGTGAGCAATTTGAAGTGGTCTGCAGAGAGCGCGTTCGTGGAGCTCCCCCTGCGTATCATCCCCTGCAGGCTCGAGGTGGTGGTGGCCAGGTCAGAGACCAGCCGCCAGCGCAGCGCCGGCCACGGCCGTGCACGCTTCGGCCAGCAGCGAGGGGGGCGCAGGCTCCTCCGGCATAGCCAGCCAGGCGGCCGCCCGCGCACCGAGGTGCACACAGTGGGGGGGCGTGGTGCGCGAGGATCTGGTCATGGTAATCGTACCTGATGGGGTGATTACAAGAGTAAGAGCTACACCAGTGCATCTGCCCCAGGAGACAGTGCCACTCTTGCACTCCTTATGTCCACCTCTCTCCCTAGGTGGACCAGTGGGAGGCCGATTGGCCAGCCACATGCAAGAGTTGGAACGGTTGACTCAGGACCGTTTAGTCTTGCGATGGTTTTCAGTCGGGTATCATCCCGACTGGATAACCGCTCCGCCATCGCGACTGACTCTGGTGCCAGTCTGGACTCAAATTCCAAGAGATCCAGATCAGCGGTTATGTATAGAGGAGGAAATAAATTCCCTCGTACTCAAAGGAGCAATTCAACTGGTGCAAAATTGCCCAGGCTTCTATTCAACCGTGTTCCTGGTAACGAAAAGCACTGGAGGGTGGAGACCAATTCTCAACCTCAAGCCATTGAACAAGTTCATAGCCACACCCAGTTTCAAGATGGAGACTGTGAAATTGGTGTTGGCAGGGTTGGAGAAGGGAATGTGGACAGCTTCAATAGATTTGAAGGATGCTTATTTCCACATTCCTATAGCGAGGAGTTTCCGTCGCTTCCTGATATTCGCATTCCAGGGCAGACAGTGGGAATTCATGGTATTAGCCTTCGGAATTTCTACGGCTCCTCAGGCCTTCACCAGGGTGGTTCTTGGGATAACAGCATACCTCTGCAGGAGAAGCACAGCAGTCCACACGTAAATAGATGACTAGCTGTTAGTTTAGAAAACTCTCACAGACTTAGGCTGGATAATCAGTAATACAGTCAGTGTGCAACAGTTGTCATGTCCTGGCATGGGTTTACCTGAGAATGCTGGGGTTGATGGTTTCTCTGGAACCAGTCATTCCTCAGGCAGCCTTACGCAGGCGGCCAATCCAGTTATTTCTCATGACACAGTGGACCTAGAGTACAGGTTCACTGGACTCAAACGTGTCAGTGGTGGAGCCTCTAATTCATCACCTTCAATGGTGGTTGAAGACAGAGAATCTCCTGGCAGGGGTGATACTAACCCCTCCTCTCCCTCAGTTAACGATGTATACAGATGCATCGATGGAGGGGTGGGGGGCTTGCCTGGGAGAGTCCATGATAACAGGGCATTGGAATCTGGAACAGTCAAAGGAACATATCAATCTACTGGAATTAAGAGCAGTAGTCCTGGGCCTGGAACATTTCTTACAGAAAGTTCAGGACAAGAGTGTTCTAATTCGATCAGACAACTCAACAGTAGTGACTTACATAAACTTCCAGGGCGGAATGAAGTCACCCTGTCTCTGTATGATGAAACTGCTTTTCCTGGTGCCTGGATCACAGGATTACCTTGAAAGCAGTTCATATTCCGGGAAGGTTAAATCTGCTAGCAGACTCATTGAGCCGAAGGATGAGTGTTTTACCTACAGAATGGCAACTAAATCAATGTGTGGTGGATTGTCTGTTCAACCACTGGGAGAAACCCAACATAGATTTATTCGCAATGAGGAGAAATTCGAAGATGACGACGTATGTCTCTCCGATTCCAGATCCGAGCGCTATCACAACAGATGCGTTAGCTATCAGTTGGGTGGGAATGTATGCATACGGATTCCCTCCAGCAATCCTGATTCCAAAAATTCTTCAGAAAATCAGACAGGAGGAATGCCAAGTGCTTCTGATCGCCTCAAATTGGCCATGCCAATCATGGTATATGGATCTGCTGGACCTTCTGGTCTGCAATCCGGTTCCTCTGCCTCTAATCGACAATATTATCTTCCAGGGCAAGACCCTTCACAACAATCCGTTAATGTTCCAATTGACTGCGTGGATGTTGTCAAGGAATCTAGAATTAAGGAGGGCTTTTCTGAGCAAGCAGCGATGTTCATGGCAAAAGCTAGGAGAGGGTCAACCTCCAGAGCATATAATTATAAAATCAATAGATTTGCAGAATGGTGCTCAAAAAGATGTATTAATCCAATGGATTCATCTATTCAGGTAGTAGCCGATTTCGTCTGTCACCTGTATGATGCCTATAGCCTCAAGCCTAACTCTATTGCTGGCTATAAGTCAGCTTTAATGACAGTTATCCCTTGCTTGGCTAATAGGGGAAGTGATGAAGTAAATACTTTAATCAAAGGCATGGGCAATCTAAGACCAAGGAATCCCCCAGTGATTCCGTCTTGTAGTTTATCACTAGTGCTTCAGGTGCTAGCTGATAGGCCTTTTGAACCACTAAGCTCCATTTCTATGAAAATGTTGACGCTTAAAACTGTATTTTTAATTGCTGCGGCCTCGGCTAGGCGTAATAGTGAGATTCATGCCTTATCAGCCGAGGCAGACCGTTTTGTGGTCACAGGGGAAGGCCTTAGGCTTCTACCTAGGATAAATTTCATGGCTAAAAACCAGTCTTTGAAATATCCAGGTCAGCCTATAATTTTACTAGCTTTGACTAGGTATGATCCTAATTCGAAACTATGGTGTCTAGTCCGAGCATTAATCCGGTACAAACAACGTACTCAGGAATGGCGGACGGACCCAACAGCGTTATGGTTGTCATGTATTGAACCCCATGGCAGGGCGTCAAAGGACACCATTTCCAGGTGGATTGTTGAGTGTATTCAATTTTGCCATAAATCCGCCACAGGTAAACAAGTTGACATGGCCAAGGCTCACAGTGTCCGAGGTGTGGTGGCTTCCACTGCCCTATTTAATGGGGTACCTGTGGAAGACATTATGTCAGTAAATCAGTGGCACTGTGAGTCAAGTTTCACTGACCATTAGCTCTGTGACACCCGGATAACCAGGGTAACCATCTCCTGGAGATGTATACATCCCTCTCGCCTTATCAATTTTGAAAAGCTAATCTAGGTGTACATATTTTGATGAGGTATCCTCATTTTTTATATATTTGACATTTAATCAATGGAACATCCACTTTTGGGCTGCATCAGTCTTCACCAATGGGGAGATGATGACAGCAGCAATCTTCCACAAGGTCAGTCTTGTGTATGCGTTGTCGATGGTTATTTGTAATGTCATGTGACCCTTCGTTATTATTAATATGGTGATGGTACAGGGTGGGGTGGGGGGGGGGGGGGCCTGGTGGCGGGGGGAGCGCATATGACATATGGTCATCTCTCAGCCATCGGTTGTGTTAGCCGATGTTCAAATCTTTCCTGATTGTGTTTCCACACAATTTCAGAGGTTTTAAGTGCCTTAAACGCAGAAAAGCGCATAGGGAAGAGCTGGTCTTTTGACCTTGCCTCCCTCCCATCGAATTCTGGCAATATCAAAGAGTATTAGGGAGGTGAGTCTACTCTTGAAGTGAAATAAACAAAATCGCGGATGTCTTTTTTTTACGAGAGAGTTGATACTTACCTCCCTAGTACGGACCCGGCCTCTCCGCCCCACAGAGGCTCGGTCTTCAGGCTCTTGTAAAGTTGCATAGTGTCAGCCAATAAATTAGGCAGAGGAAGTAGTAGTCGGCGCATGCGCGGTGGTGGGGCTGGCATCCGCCGGACTACCCTCTGTCTACCTGCCCAGTAGGGGCACCTAAGTGTTTATTGAGAGAACGCCAATATTTAGCAATATCAAAAGTATTAGGGAGGTAAGTATCAACTCTCTCGTGAAAAAATAAATCCTAGATTTCGGTTAGAGGGCGATATCCACTATGAGAACACTGGCAGCAGGCTTGCCACGCCGGTTGTTCATGGACAGGTGTCGCTGGAACCTGGTGCCTGCTTATCAGGCCAGGATTATCCACACCCTGCAGGTACCAGTTCCTCCTATGGTACCTTTCCTGGCCAGTCCCGGGTTAGCATTCTTTGCTGACCTGGAGTCTAATCTTTCTGGCCAGGAAGAAGAGGATTATCTGCTGGGTTATCCTTCTGGCACCGTGGCCATGGACATTGACGCACGTGCACCCCTCACGGGGGAATACGGGCGACATTGTCCATGGGACTACTCACGCAGGAGTAGGGTTCACGGAACCGAAGGTGGCCCGGGCTGGATCTGATGGCCAGTTTTTACCGCATACCTCGGCTTGCCCGATGGTGTAGCAGGTGCTGGCCAGGGCCGTGGTGTAGCGAAATTTTCCCCATGCAATACCACGGCGCCTGCTCCTGGTCAAGCCAGTCAGTTTAGCATGCCTGTTCTTTCAGGCCCGCATGCTTTCTCTGGCTTGCCAGGCGTATCAGTTCCTCCAGCCACACACACCCCTGCGATTGCTCAGGAGGATGACGAAGGCCCTCGTCTTGTAGAGCATTCGTAGGTGGCCACAGAGGAGGACTGGTCTGACGCTTGTCAGTGGCTAATCAACGTCAGGCCAGGTGTGGATCAGTCGGCCAGTCAACGGTACCAGCGCCTGTGGCTGGCAGGTAAACCGACTGTTGCCGCTATGCCATCTCTACCATTAGCTGATCATATTGTTGATATGTTCACTGCGGCGGAGACGTCCATTAAGGCGCATGGACGTTTAGCGAAGGCCCCTCGCGAGGTGGCAAAGCGATGCCGTATTGTTGCTGATCAATATCAGCAATATGGTGTTGTGCCTAAGCCAAACGCGAATGATCGCGCTGCGTTGGGCGAAGATACGTGGCCAGGTTCCCGGTCTGATACAGGAGCGCTGTGTTCGAACGCTTTGCGTTCGGCTAACACTGCATTGCGCAATGCGGAAGAGAGTTCGAGGGCGTCTATCTCGGCGCTTTCACACATCTCACAGCTGTTACAGAGGGTAGTAACGGCATCCGCATTGCGCCAGCCTAGTCGGGTGACTGTCCAGAGAGCCATCCAAGATGGAGTTAACTTGGCTTTGGACCGTTTAACCCGGTCTCTAACCAGGAGTGTCCGGGCGAGGCGCACATTTGCTCTTGATTACTTGGGCCCGTCCCAGGATTTGTATAATAGGCTGCTGTGTACGCCTATGACAGGTCCTGGTCTCTTTGGAGGTGAGGGATGTAAGCATCTCCAGGAGATGGTTACCCTGGTTAATAACCAGAGGGCATTGCGTGAGCAATTTGAAGTGGTCTGCAGAGAGCGCGTTCGTGGAGCTCCCCCTGCGTATCATCCCCTGCAGGCTCGAGGTGGTGGTGGCCAGGTCAGAGACCAGCCGCCAGCGCAGCGCCGGCCACGGCCGTGCACGCTTCGGCCAGCAGCGAGGGGGGCGCAGGCTCCTCCGGCATAGCCAGCCAGGCGGCCGCCCGCGCACCGAGGTGCACACAGTGGGGGCCGTGGTGCGCGAGGATCTGGTCATGGTAATCGTACCTGATGGGGTGATTACAAGAGTAAGAGCTACACCAGTGCATCTGCCCCAGGAGACAGTGCCACTCTTGCACTCCTTATGTCCACCTCTCTCCCTAGGTGGACCAGTGGGAGGCCGATTGGCCAGCCACATGCAAGAGTTGGAACGGTTGACTCAGGACCGTTTAGTCTTGCGATGGTTTTCAGTCGGGTATCATCCCGACTGGATAACCGCTCCGCCATCGCGACTGACTCTGGTGCCAGTCTGGACTCAAATTCCAAGAGATCCAGATCAGCGGTTATGTATAGAGGAGGAAATAAATTCCCTCGTACTCAAAGGAGCAATTCAACTGGTGCAAAATTGCCCAGGCTTCTATTCAACCGTGTTCCTGGTAACGAAAAGCACTGGAGGGTGGAGACCAATTCTCAACCTCAAGCCATTGAACAAGTTCATAGCCACACCCAGTTTCAAGATGGAGACTGTGAAATTGGTGTTGGCAGGGTTGGAGAAGGGAATGTGGACAGCTTCAATAGATTTGAAGGATGCTTATTTCCACATTCCTATAGCGAGGAGTTTCCGTCGCTTCCTGATATTCGCATTCCAGGGCAGACAGTGGGAATTCATGGTATTAGCCTTCGGAATTTCTACGGCTCCTCAGGCCTTCACCAGGGTGGTTCTTGGGATAACAGCATACCTCTGCAGGAGAAGCACAGCAGTCCACACGTAAATAGATGACTAGCTGTTAGTTTAGAAAACTCTCACAGACTTAGGCTGGATAATCAGTAATACAGTCAGTGTGCAACAGTTGTCATGTCCTGGCATGGGTTTACCTGAGAATGCTGGGGTTGATGGTTTCTCTGGAACCAGTCATTCCTCAGGCAGCCTTACGCAGGCGGCCAATCCAGTTATTTCTCATGACACAGTGGACCTAGAGTACAGGTTCACTGGACTCAAACGTGTCAGTGGTGGAGCCTCTAATTCATCACCTTCAATGGTGGTTGAAGACAGAGAATCTCCTGGCAGGGGTGATACTAACCCCTCCTCTCCCTCAGTTAACGATGTATACAGATGCATCGATGGAGGGGTGGGGGGCTTGCCTGGGAGAGTCCATGATAACAGGGCATTGGAATCTGGAACAGTCAAAGGAACATATCAATCTACTGGAATTAAGAGCAGTAGTCCTGGGCCTGGAACATTTCTTACAGAAAGTTCAGGACAAGAGTGTTCTAATTCGATCAGACAACTCAACAGTAGTGACTTACATAAACTTCCAGGGCGGAATGAAGTCACCCTGTCTCTGTATGATGAAACTGCTTTTCCTGGTGCCTGGATCACAGGATTACCTTGAAAGCAGTTCATATTCCGGGAAGGTTAAATCTGCTAGCAGACTCATTGAGCCGAAGGATGAGTGTTTTACCTACAGAATGGCAACTAAATCAATGTGTGGTGGATTGTCTGTTCAACCACTGGGAGAAACCCAACATAGATTTATTCGCAATGAGGAGAAATTCGAAGATGACGACGTATGTCTCTCCGATTCCAGATCCGAGCGCTATCACAACAGATGCGTTAGCTATCAGTTGGGTGGGAATGTATGCATACGGATTCCCTCCAGCAATCCTGATTCCAAAAATTCTTCAGAAAATCAGACAGGAGGAATGCCAAGTGCTTCTGATCGCCTCAAATTGGCCATGCCAATCATGGTATATGGATCTGCTGGACCTTCTGGTCTGCAATCCGGTTCCTCTGCCTCTAATCGACAATATTATCTTCCAGGGCAAGACCCTTCACAACAATCCGTTAATGTTCCAATTGACTGCGTGGATGTTGTCAAGGAATCTAGAATTAAGGAGGGCTTTTCTGAGCAAGCAGCGATGTTCATGGCAAAAGCTAGGAGAGGGTCAACCTCCAGAGCATATAATTATAAAATCAATAGATTTGCAGAATGGTGCTCAAAAAGATGTATTAATCCAATGGATTCATCTATTCAGGTAGTAGCCGATTTCGTCTGTCACCTGTATGATGCCTATAGCCTCAAGCCTAACTCTATTGCTGGCTATAAGTCAGCTTTAATGACAGTTATCCCTTGCTTGGCTAATAGGGGAAGTGATGAAGTAAATACTTTAATCAAAGGCATGGGCAATCTAAGACCAAGGAATCCCCCAGTGATTCCGTCTTGTAGTTTATCACTAGTGCTTCAGGTGCTAGCTGATAGGCCTTTTGAACCACTAAGCTCCATTTCTATGAAAATGTTGACGCTTAAAACTGTATTTTTAATTGCTGCGGCCTCGGCTAGGCGTAATAGTGAGATTCATGCCTTATCAGCCGAGGCAGACCGTTTTGTGGTCACAGGGGAAGGCCTTAGGCTTCTACCTAGGATAAATTTCATGGCTAAAAACCAGTCTTTGAAATATCCAGGTCAGCCTATAATTTTACTAGCTTTGACTAGGTATGATCCTAATTCGAAACTATGGTGTCTAGTCCGAGCATTAATCCGGTACAAACAACGTACTCAGGAATGGCGGACGGACCCAACAGCGTTATGGTTGTCATGTATTGAACCCCATGGCAGGGCGTCAAAGGACACCATTTCCAGGTGGATTGTTGAGTGTATTCAATTTTGCCATAAATCCGCCACAGGTAAACAAGTTGACATGGCCAAGGCTCACAGTGTCCGAGGTGTGGTGGCTTCCACTGCCCTATTTAATGGGGTACCTGTGGAAGACATTATGTCAGTAAATCAGTGGCACTGTGAGTCAAGTTTCACTGACCATTAGCTCTGTGACACCCGGATAACCAGGGTAACCATCTCCTGGAGATGTATACATCCCTCTCGCCTTATCAATTTTGAAAAGCTAATCTAGGTGTACATATTTTGATGAGGTATCCTCATTTTTTATATATTTGACATTTAATCAATGGAACATCCACTTTTGGGCTGCATCAGTCTTCACCAATGGGGAGATGATGACAGCAGCAATCTTCCACAAGGTCAGTCTTGTGTATGCGTTGTCGATGGTTATTTGTAATGTCATGTGACCCTTCGTTATTATTAATATGGTGATGGTACAGGGTGGGGTGGGGGGGGGGGGGGGAGGGGGGGGGGCCTGGTGGCGGGGGGAGCGCATATGACATATGGTCATCTCTCAGCCATCGGTTGTGTTAGCCGATGTTCAAATCTTTCCTGATTGTGTTTCCACACAATTTCAGAGGTTTTAAGTGCCTTAAACGCAGAAAAGCGCATAGGGAAGAGCTGGTCTTTTGACCTTGCCTCCCTCCCATCGAATTCTGGCAATATCAAAGAGTATTAGGGAGGTGAGTCTACTCTTGAAGTGAAATAAACAAAATCGCGGATGTCTTTTTTTACGAGAGAGTTGATACTTACCTCCCTAGTACGGACCCGGCCTCTCCGCCCCACAGAGGCTCGGTCTTCAGGCTCTTGTAAAGTTGCATAGTGTCAGCCAATAAATTAGGCAGAGGAAGTAGTAGTCGGCGCATGCGCGGTGGTGGGGCTGGCATCCGCCGGACTACCCTCTGTCTACCTGCCCAGTAGGGGCACCTAAGTGTTTATTGAGAGAACGCCAATATTTAGCAATATCAAAAGTATTAGGGAGGTAAGTATCAACTCTCTCGTGAAAAAATAAATCCTAGATTTCGGTTAGAGGGCGATATCCACTATGAGAACACTGGCAGCAGGCTTGCCACGCCGGTTGTTCATGGACAGGTGTCGCTGGAACCTGGTGCCTGCTTATCAGGCCAGGATTATCCACACCCTGCAGGTACCAGTTCCTCCTATGGTACCTTTCCTGGCCAGTCCGGGTTAGCATTCTTTGCTGACCTGGAGTCTAATCTTTCTGGCCAGGAAGAAGAGGATTATCTGCTGGGTTATCCTTCTGGCACCGTGGCCATGGACATTGACGCACGTGCACCCCTCACGGGGAATACGGGCGACATTGTCCATGGGACTACTCACGCAGGAGTAGCGTTCACGGAACCGAAGGTGGCCCGGGCTGGATCTGATGGCCAGTTTTACCGCATACCTCGGCTTGCCGATGGTGTAGCAGGTGCTGGCCAGGGCCGTGGTGTAGCGAAATTTTCCCCATGCAATACCACGGCGCCTGCTCCTGGTCAAGCCAGTCAGTTTAGCATGCCTGTTCTTTCAGGCCCGCATGCTTTCTCTGGCTTGCCAGGCGTATCAGTTCCTCCAGCCACACACACCCCTGCGATTGCTCAGGAGGATGACGAAGGCCCTCGTCTTGTAGAGCATTCGTAGGTGGCCACAGAGGAGGACTGGTCTGACGCTTGTCAGTGGCTAATCAACGTCAGGCCAGGTGTGGATCAGTCGGCCAGTCAACGGTACCAGCGCCTGTGGCTGGCAGGTAAACCGACTGTTGCCGCTATGCCATCTCTACCATTAGCTGATCATATTGTTGATATGTTCACTGCGGCGGAGACGTCCATTAAGGCGCATGGACGTTTAGCGAAGGCCCCTCGCGAGGTGGCAAAGCGATGCCGTATTGTTGCTGATCAATATCAGCAATATGGTGTTGTGCCTAAGCCAAACGCGAATGATCGCGCTGCGTTGGGCGAAGATACGTGGCCAGGTTCCCGGTCTGATACAGGAGCGCTGTGTTCGAACGCTTTGCGTTCGGCTAACACTGCATTGCGCAATGCGGAAGAGAGTTCGAGGCGTCTATCTCGGCGCTTTCACACATCTCACAGCTGTTACAGAGGGTAGTAACGGCATCCGCATTGCGCCAGCCTAGTCGGGTGACTGTCCAGAGAGCCATCCAAGATGGAGTTAACTTGGCTTTGGACCGTTTAACCCGGTCTCTAACCAGGAGTGTCCGGGCGAGGCGCACATTTGCTCTTGATTACTTGGGCCCGTCCCAGGATTTGTATAATAGGCTGCTGTGTACGCCTATGACAGGTCCTGGTCTCTTTGGAGGTGAGGGATGTAAGCATCTCCAGGAGATGGTTACCCTGGTTAATAACCAGAGGGCATTGCGTGAGCAATTTGAAGTGGTCTGCAGAGAGCGCGTTCGTGGAGCTCCCCCTGCGTATCATCCCCTGCAGGCTCGAGGTGGTGGTGGCCAGGTCAGAGACCAGCCGCCAGCGCAGCGCCGGCCACGGCCGTGCACGCTTCGGCCAGCAGCGAGGGGGGCGCAGGCTCCTCCGGCATAGCCAGCCAGGCGGCCGCCCGCGCACCGAGGTGCACACAGTGGGGGCCGTGGTGCGCGAGGATCTGGTCATGGTAATCGTACCTGATGGGGTGATTACAAGAGTAAGAGCTACACCAGTGCATCTGCCCCAGGAGACAGTGCCACTCTTGCACTCCTTATGTCCACCTCTCTCCCTAGGTGGACCAGTGGGAGGCTGATTGGCCAGCCACATGCAAGAGTTGGAACGGTTGACTCAGGACCGTTTAGTCTTGCGATGGTTTTCAGTCGGGTATCATCCCGACTGGATAACCGCTCCGCCATCGCGACTGACTCTGGTGCCAGTCTGGACTCAAATTCCAAGAGATCCAGATCAGCGGTTATGTATAGAGGAGGAAATAAATTCCCTCGTACTCAAAGGAGCAATTCAACTGGTGCAAAATTGCCCAGGCTTCTATTCAACCGTGTTCCTGGTAACGAAAAGCACTGGAGGGTGGAGACCAATTCTCAACCTCAAGCCATTGAACAAGTTCATAGCCACACCCAGTTTCAAGATGGAGACTGTGAAATTGGTGTTGGCAGGGTTGGAGAAGGGAATGTGGACAGCTTCAATAGATTTGAAGGATGCTTATTTCCACATTCCTATAGCGAGGAGTTTCCGTCGCTTCCTGATATTCGCATTCCAGGGCAGACAGTGGGAATTCATGGTATTAGCCTTCGGAATTTCTACGGCTCCTCAGGCCTTCACCAGGGTGGTTCTTGGGATAACAGCATACCTCTGCAGGAGAAGCACAGCAGTCCACACGTAAATAGATGACTAGCTGTTAGTTTAGAAAACTCTCACAGACTTAGGCTGGATAATCAGTAATACAGTCAGTGTGCAACAGTTGTCATGTCCTGGCATGGGTTTACCTGAGAATGCTGGGGTTGATGGTTTCTCTGGAACCAGTCATTCCTCAGGCAGCCTTACGCAGGCGGCCAATCCAGTTATTTCTCATGACACAGTGGACCTAGAGTACAGGTTCACTGGACTCAAACGTGTCAGTGGTGGAGCCTCTAATTCAGCACCTTCAATGGTGGTTGAAGACAGAGAATCTCCTGGCAGGGGTGATACTAACCCCTCCTCTCCCTCAGTTAACGATGTATACAGATGCATCGATGGAGGGGTGGGGGGGCTTGCCTGGGAGAGTCCATGATAACAGGGCATTGGAATCTGGAACAGTCAAAGGAACATATCAATCTACTGGAATTAAGAGCAGTAGTCCTGGGCCTGGAACATTTCTTACAGAAAGTTCAGGGCAAGAGTGTTCTAATTCGATCAGACAACTCAACAGTAGTGACTTACATAAACTTCCAGGGCGGAATGAAGTCACCCTGTCTCTGTATGATGAAACTGCTTTTCCTGGTGCCTGAATCACAGGATTACCTTGAAAGCAGTTCATATTCCGGGAAGGTTAAATCTGCTAGCAGACTCATTGAGCCGAAGGATGAGTGTTTTACCTACAGAATGGCAACTAAATCAATGTGTGGTGGATTGTCTGTTCAACCACTGGGAGAAACCCAACATAGATTTATTCGCAATGAGGAGAAATTCGAAGATGACGACGTATGTCTCTCCGATTCCAGATCCGAGCGCTATCACAACAGATGCGTTAGCTATCAGTTGGGTGGGAATGTATGCATACGGATTCCCTCCAGCAATCCTGATTCCAAAAATTCTTCAGAAAATCAGACAGGAGGAATGCCAAGTGCCTCTGATCGCCTCAAATTGGCCATGCCAATCATGGTATATGGATCTGCTGGACCTTCTGGTCTGCAATCCGGTTCCTCTGCCTCTAATCGACAATATTATCTTCCAGGGCAAGACCCTTCACAACAATCCGTTAATGTTCCAATTGACTGCGTGGATGTTGTCAAGGAATCTAGAATTAAGGAGGGCTTTTCTGAGCAAGCAGCGATGTTCATGGCAAAAGCTAGGAGAGGGTCAACCTCCAGAGCATATAATTATAAAATCAATAGATTTGCAGAATGGTGCTCAAAAAGATGTATTAATCCAATGGATTCATCTATTCAGGTAGTAGCCGATTTCGTCTGTCACCTGTATGATGCCTATAGCCTCAAGCCTAACTCTATTGCTGGCTATAAGTCAGCTTTAATGACAGTTATCCCTTGCTTGGCTAATAGGGGAAGTGATGAAGTAAATACTTTAATCAAAGGCATGGGCAATCTAAGACCAAGGAATCCCCCAGTGATTCCGTCTTGTAGTTTATCACTAGTGCTTCAGGTGCTAGCTGATAGGCCTTTTGAACCACTAAGCTCCATTTCTATGAAAATGTTGACGCTTAAAACTGTATTTTTAATTGCTGCGGCCTCGGCTAGGCGTAATAGTGAGATTCATGCCTTATCAGCCGAGGCAGACCGTTTTGTGGTCACAGGGGAAGGCCTTAGGCTTCTACCTAGGATAAATTTCATGGCTAAAAACCAGTCTTTGAAATATCCAGGTCAGCCTATAATTTTACTAGCTTTGACTAGGTATGATCCTAATTCGAAACTATGGTGTCTAGTCCGAGCATTAATCCGGTACAAACAACGTACTCAGGAATGGCGGACGGACCCAACAGCGTTATGGTTGTCATGTATTGAACCCCATGGCAGGGCGTCAAAGGACACCATTTCCAGGTGGATTGTTGAGTGTATTCAATTTTGCCATAAATCCGCCACAGGTAAACAAGTTGACATGGCCAAGGCTCACAGTGTCCGAGGTGTGGTGGCTTCCACTGCCCTATTTAATGGGGGTACCTGTGGAAGACATTATGTCAGTAAATCAGTGGCACTGTGAGTCAAGTTTCACTGACCATTAGCTCTGTGACACCCGGATAACCAGGGTAACCATCTCCTGGAGATGTATACATCCCTCTCGCCTTATCAATTTTGAAAAGCTAATCTAGGTGTACATATTTTGATGAGGTATCCTCATTTTTTATATATTTGACATTTAATCAATGGAACATCCACTTTTGGGCTGCATCAGTCTTCACCAATGGGGAGATGATGACAGCAGCAATCTTCCACAAGGTCAGTCTTGTGTATGCGTTGTCGATGGTTATTTGTAATGTCATGTGACCCTTCGTTATTATTAATATGGTGATGGTACAGGGTGGGGTGGGGGGGGGGGGGGGAGGGGGGGGGGCCTGGTGGCGGGGGGAGCGCATATGACATATGGTCATCTCTCAGCCATCGGTTGTGTTAGCCGATGTTCAAATCTTTCCTGATTGTGTTTCCACACAATTTCAGAGGTTTTAAGTGCCTTAAACGCAGAAAAGCGCATAGGGAAGAGCTGGTCTTTTGACCTTGCCTCCCTCCCATCGAATTCTGGCAATATCAAAGAGTATTAGGGAGGTGAGTCTACTCTTGAAGTGAAATAAACAAAATCGCGGATGTCTTTTTTTACGAGAGAGTTGATACTTACCTCCCTAGTACGGACCCGGCCTCTCCGCCCCACAGAGGCTCGGTCTTCAGGCTCTTGTAAAGTTGCATAGTGTCAGCCAATAAATTAGGCAGAGGAAGTACTAGTCGGCGCATGCGCGGTGGTGGGGCTAGCATCCACCAGACTGTCATCTGACTACCTGCCCAGTAGGGGCACCTAACTTTTTTAATTTGAGGTTTTATTGAGTGAAAGCCGATATTTAGCAACATCAAAGAGTATTAGGGAGGTAAGTATCAACTCTCTCGTGAAAAAAGAAATCCGTGATTTCGTTTATAAACTGACCAAGATAAAACATTTTGAAAATTTACCAGTGGAGTGACTGGCTTATTTATCGAGCCAGTTATTTTAGTTGTAAATTTTCGAAAAATTGTTTTATCTTGAATTGCAAATGGTTATGGGCCCTGTAAGAACATATCTTTTTTCGATATTGTGTCATAGGTCAAGGGTATCCAAATTACAAGTTATCACTTTGGCAGATATGGTCGCTAGTTGGAAAAGGCCAATAAAACTTTCAAGATGGGTCACAGGTCAAGGTCACCCTTAGGGGTAGACACATGAAAAGAAAGTGTCGCATAGCATGTGTGTGTACAGTCCCTTCAAAGTTTTAGTTGCCAGAGTCAGATTACACCTAAGAAAATAAAAAAATGTCATCAAATGCCTATTCA
>CM067365.1:79125748-79179702 GCA_034401795.1 Chaetoderma sp. LZ-2023a
TTCAAAGACCAAGATAAGACATTTTTGAAAATTTAGCATGGGAATGACTAGCTGGGTTACAGAGCCAGTCATTCCAGTTGTAAAATTTCCAAAATAGTATTCTCTTAGCCTGCAAATGGACATTCCTCATGACCACTGCAGAGACAGGTTTAGGTCAGCTTTAGTAACAGATCAATAAATTGGTCTTTTTTGTAGACATCTTCCTGTCAAATTAATGTTAAAATATTTGGCAAAATATGTCTTAAATGTATATTATAATTTATTTCTTAAATTTAGTATGGACGTAATGTAATGTCTTTCTTGAAAGATTTACAGTATAGCTCATAAATAGGCTAATGTGTTCCCAAAATGAGTTAGTATAATTTGGAACAACATAAGAAATGTTCTATTGGATATTTTGAACGTAATTGAATTGGAAGAGATTTATGACAGCGATGTTCAAGTCCAATCCACCTTTCCAGAGTATCCATCTATCATCTGACGTCATATGGCATCATAATCAGCTAAGTCGCGTGTAGGATGATGTCATGATCGTTATGTCATAAATGATTCTGTTTGTCCCGTCTTTAACTCTTAAAAGTCTGACACATTGTACGAATTGTATGTCTCTACTATACACCTGTGCAAAAGTTAAGCACCAGCAAAAACAATAGAACGTAGAAACATGATGGTACAACTAGGCTGCCATACTTTTTGTCCCCGCATTGGCTGACATAATTCCAAGTACGAAATGCACATGCATGCATGACTTCACGCCGCTTGATGTCCGTGCGTGGCGGGAAACAGCACACGTGTTCAGTTATGTAAAAGTCCAGTTTGAGGTGTAGAACATTACATACAGATTTAGGCGACAAGATTAGGAATTTTGTGTTCATGACCGTGGTTTATTTGTACAGAGAGAATTAGCTCTTGATTGTGAACCGCTATGGCAAGACGAAGGTTAAGTGATCGTGTGAAATGGCAAATCATAGGCATGCATACCACTGGTATGTCATGCAGAGAGATTGGCAGACAGCTGAACATTAACCATACTGTAATCAGTCGTTTGATTGCAAAACATGGGCAAACTAACGAGGTGAAGGACAGGCCTAGATCTGGAAGACCGAAGAAGACTAATGCCCATGATGATCGAGCCCTAGTACGCCTTGTTAGGAGATCTCCATTCACCAACAGCAGAGTGCTCAGCCAGCAATGGGAAACGCGCAATAGAGTGTCAATGTCTACCGTCAAAAGGAGACTGTATGCTGCTGGCATGAAAGCTAGGAGACCTGTCAGACGTCCTCTCCTCACTGCACACCACAAAGAGGAGCGTCTGAGGTGGTGCAACGAAAGAAGACACTGGAACATGAGATCCTGGAGACGGGTACACCGGTCCGATGAAAGTCGGTTCCTGCTTCATGCCACAGATGGTCGAACTCGTGTATGGCGGTCCAGATGTACGACCAACGTAACATCATGGAAGAAGTTCCATTTGGTGGAGGTTCCGTTATGATATGGGGGTGCATCTCATTTGATTGTAAGCTGGATCTGTTGACTGTACCTGGAACACTAAATGGACAAAGATATCAAGATTCCATACTGGATAGAGTTGTGGTCCCTCATTTTGTAAATCATGCACCTGGAACCCACCCTATATTCATGGATGACAACGTCCGACCACATCGTGCTAGAGCTGTGCATGAATACCTCCGCCAGAATGCCATCGAAACCCTACTATGGCCAGCAAGGAGCCCTGACATGAACCCTATTGAGCATATCTGGGACATTCTGGGAAACATGGTGAGAAGGAGGGATCCTCCTGTGCAGAACCTACAGGAATTAACAGACGCACTCCATCATGAATGGCAACGAATACCACAATGGCGTATCAGTCGGTTGGTGACCAGCATGAGACGTCGTGTCCAGGCCGTCATCCAGGCACAAGGTGGATATACCCGGTATTAATAATGACAGTCTCAAACTCGTGCACAGATGTTAAACTTCGTTTTCAGACACCATTAATGACAATCTAGCCACGTGTGTCAACTGTAGGGCAATAGTTGTCAGTTGTGTCAACGTAACCATATTCAGGCCTCGTTTTCAAGTTCAAACAAAAAATACAGTGTTTCCCCACCATCATAATCAGCATTCCTCTAGTTGCATTATTACCTCTTGCACTAAGATGGATGGGTACATAAATGTTTATGCTATTGCTTTCTTCATAGCACATGAATATACCCTCGCATGTGCGTAAAAATAGGGTGGTGCTTAACTTTTGCACAGGTGTATATTTAATAAACATGCTGTTGAATATTTAGAAACTAATTTGACTGGACGCTGTTGCTGCCGCTATGGCTGCCATAGGCAGCAACAATGTCCAGTCAAATTAGTTTCAAAACAGTCAATAGCTTACCTGTATAGTTTTCTGGAAATTGATAGTCAGGGAGTTCAGAGATTGATCGATCCCAACGAGCAAGGTGTGGGCGGGGCATAGGTTAAAATAGAAATGTCATGATGGTCTTCATATTATTCAACGGTACATTTTATTATTCCCCAACTATTTGCAAAAGCATGTACGTGCATGTCTATTGTGCATGCCTGTGTGTGTGTGTGTGTGTGTGTGTGTGTGTGTGTGTGTGTGTGTGTGTGCGTGTGCGTGCATGCGTGCGTACGTGCGTGAGTGCGTGCGTGTGCACGTGTGTGTATGTGTGATTATCTTGTTGCTACTATCCATTCCTGTGCCGTTCATCCATCCATGCATCCATTCGTCAGTGTGTTTCATAATGACTCAGTGTGGCAGCTGAAATATTAGGTATCTTCAGAAACCTCTTGTTATTCATAATCATTATCCTCTTTCATCAGTACATGCATCCATATGTCTATGCAAACCAGTGAGATATCTCATCCCACTAACATGACTGCTATTAATGAAGGGTGGGGTGTGTGTGTGTATGGGCATGCGTGCTAGTGGATGGTTTGGTTTATATTATCTTTTATTGTTAGCTCACCTAGAATGGCCAAGTGAGCTTATGCGATGGCGACTATCCGTGGTCTATCGTCTGTCGTCCGTCAGCTTTTTCTTTAAACGACTTCTTTTTAAGAACCACTGGGCCAATTTCAATTATGTTTAGCAGGAAGCATCCCTGGGGCATAGAGATTCAAGTTTGATCAAACGAAGCCGATCGGCCAAAATCCAAGATGGCCACCGGCCGATATTTAGAAACACTTTAAAAAATCTTCTCCGAAACCGCTGGAGGAATTGATTCAAAATTCATAACACATCATCTATTGTAACAGTAGACCCAAGTTTGTTCATCTTGGATGACCTAGTTTTCACGAAAACATTTCTTCTCCTGAATTGCTGAAAGGATAGACCTGAAATTTGGTAAATATGCTTAGGGACCAAGGTCCATTCAAGTTTGTTCACGGGAAGTTCATTCGTTAAAAAACATGGCCGCCATCAACCAATCCAAATTTTGCGTTTGTTGGTCATATTGGCTTTTTTGTATTGGATGTATTTTGATGGCAAAAATTGCTTTATATACACCTGTGCAAAAGTTAAGCACCACCCTATTTTTACGCACATGCGAGGGTATATTCATGTGCTATGAAGAAAGCAATAGCATAAACATTTATGTACCCATCCATCTTAGTGCAAGAGGTAATAATGCAACTAGAGGAATGCTGATTATGATGGTGGGGAAACACTGTATGTTTTTGTTTGAACTTGAAAACGAGGCCTGAATATGGTTACGTTGACACAACTGACAACTATTGCCCTACAGTTGACACACGTGGCTAGATTGTCATTAATGGTGTCTGAAAACGAAGTTTAACATCTGTGCACGAGTTAGAGACTGTCATTATTAATACCGGGTATATCCACCTTGTGCTTGGATGACGGCCTGGACACGACGTCTCATGCTGGTCACCAACCGACTGATACGCCATTGTGGTATTCGTTGCCATTCAAGATGGAGTGCGTCTGTTAATTCCTGTAGGTTCTGCACAGGAGGATCCCTCCTTCTCACCATGTTTCCCAGAATGTCCCAGATATGCTCAATAGGGTTCATGTCAGGGCTCCTTGCTGGCCATGGTAGGGTTTCGATGGCATTCTGGCGGAGGTATTCATGCACAGCTCTAGCACGATGTGGTCGGGCATTGTCATCCATGAATATAGGGTGGGTTCCAGGTGCATGATTTACAAAATGAGGGACCACAACTCTATCCAGTATGGAATCTTGATATCTTTGTCCATTTAGTGTTCCAGGTACAGTCAACAGATCCAGCTTACAATCAAATGAGATGCACCCCCATATTATAACGGAACCTCCACCAAATGGAACTTCTTCCATGATGTTACGTTGGTCGTACGCCGTGCGTCTGGACCTCCATACACGAGTTCGACCATCTGTGGCATGAAGCAGGAACCGACTTTCATCGGACCAGTGTACCCGTCTCCAGGATCTCATGTTCCAGTGTCTTCTTTCGTTGCACCACCTCAGACGCTCCTCTTTGTGGTGTGCAGTGAGGAGAGGACGTCTGACAGGTCTCCTAGCTTTCATGCCAGCAGCATACAGTCTCCTTTTGACGGTAGACATTGACACTCTATTGCGCGTTTCGCATTGCTGGCTGAGCACTCTGCTGTTGGTGAATGGAGATCTCCTAACAAGGCGTACTAGGGCTCGATCATCATGGGCAGTAGTCTTCTTCGGTCTTCCAGATCTAGGCCTGTCCTTCACCTCGTTAGTTTGCCCATGTTTTGCAATCAAACGACTGATTACAGTATGGTTAATGTTCAGCTGTCTGCCAATCTCTCTGCATGACATACCAGTGGTATGCATGCCTATGATTTGCCATTTCACACGATCACTTAACCTTCGTCTTGCCATAGCGGTTCACAATCAAGAGCTAATTCTCTCTGTACAAATAAACCACGGTCATGAACACAAAATTCCTAATCTTGTCGCCTAAATCTGTATGTAATGTTCTACACCTCAAACTGGACTTTTACATAACTGAACACGTGTGCTGTTTCCCGCCACGCACGGACATCAAGCGGCGTGAAGTCATGCATGCATGTGCATTTCGTACTTGGAATTATGTCAGCTAACGCGGGGACAAAAAGTATGGCAGCCTAGTTGTACCATCATGTTTCTACGTTCTATTGCTTTTGCTGGTGCTTAACTTTTGCACAGGTATATATATGCTTATCAGTGTGCCGAATTCAAATATGCCACTTTCGAGACTGTCTGATAAATGGTTAGACTGCCATCTTGGTTTGTTTTCGCGCCATGGGCTCTCATAGTAAAGCAATGGGCCCATAGTAAAGCAATGTGGAATTCTTTAAACGACTTCTTCTCAAGAACCACTGGGCCGATTTTGATTATATTTGGGAGGAAACATTTATAGCGCATAGAGATCTAAGTTTGTTCAAACGAAGCGGATCGGTCAAAATCCAATATGGCCGCCGGCCAAAATGGCCGATTTTTAGAAACACTTTAAAAAATCTTCTCCGAAACCGCAAGAGGAACTGATTCAATACTCATAATACATCATCTATGGCAATCTTGGAGCCAAGTTTGTTCAAGCCAACCTTGTTGGCCTATTTGCTTGGCGGCCATCTTGGATGATGTGGTTTTCCCGAAAACGACTTCTCCCGAACCGCTGAAGGGATAGAGCTGAAATTTAAAAATATGCTTAGGGACCAAGGGCCATTCAAATTTTTTCAAAGGAATTTCGTATGTTAAAAAACATGGCTGGCATCAACCAATCAAAATTTAGCATTTGTTGGTCATATTGGTTTTTTTTGTATTTGATGTATTTTAATGGCGAAAATTACTCTATATATGCTTATCAGGGTGGCGAGTTCAAATATTCCACTTTTGAGACTGTCGGATAAATGGTTTGGCTGCCATCTTGTTTTCCCGCCAAATGCTCCTATACTAAAGCAATGGGCCCATAGTAAAGCAATTGGGAATTCTTTAAACGACTTCTTCTCAAGAACCACAGGGCCGATTTCAATTATATTTGGCAAGAACAATCCTTAGGGCATACATATTCAAGTTTGTTCAAAGGAAGCCGGTCGGACAATTCGGGCGGCCGCCATTTTGGATGTTGGCCGATTTTTAGAAAATTTTTAAATTATTTTTAAATATGATCTAGGGCAACAGCTGAAACAAGTTTGTTCAAGAGAACTTGATTGGCCAAATAGTTTGGTGACCATCTTGGATGACCTATTTATTTCGAAAATGACTTCTCCAGAACCGCTGGAAGGATCAGGCTGAAATTTGGGAGATTTGATTGGGCCTAAGGGCCATTAAAATTTGTTCAAGGGAAGTTGATCCATCAAAAAATATGCCTCCCGTGGCCCAATGAAAATGTAGCATGTTTGGTGGCCATATTGAATTTTTTTATTTTGACGAATCTTGAAGCCGAAATTGGTTTTATATATGTGCTTGGGCATTCTGATTTCAGATTTGCCATTCTCGAAACTGTTGGATAAATGTTTTAGCGGCCAACATGGATCATTTTCCAACTAGAAACTCTAAAGCAATAGGAAATTTCAAGTGTATTTGGCAGAAAACATACTTAGGGCATAGAGATACATGTTCGTTCAAATGAAGCTGGTCTGTAATTTGCCTGGCGGCCATCCTGAATTTTTGAAATGCCTTTAAAAATATTCTTTTCCGAATCCGCATGCGGGATTGATTCAAAACTCATGACAGGTTATTTACGGAAACAGCTGAATCCAGTTTGTTCAATGGAACTTGATTGCCTAATGCTTTAGCAGTCATCCTGGATGACCTGGTTTTCATGAAAACAACTTCCTATCCAGAATCGCTGAATGGATTGGGCCGAAATTTGGGAGATATGATAAAGGACTAAGGGCTGTTATGTTTTGTTCAAAAGTATTTGATACATAAAGAAACATGGCTTCTGTTTTCTTGTTATAATTCTTCTCAGCTCTGTAGGGTTCTACTTATTGTTGATGGCCTTTCTGATTGAAATGCCTATGATGCAGGTGAGTGATACAGGCCCCTTGGTCCTCTTGTTTTGGAAGCATTTTAAGTTATCTCTACGCTTATACTGTATTAACTTACTCGCATGATTTACACACATTCTTGTTTCCAGGTCAGTTCCCTGGAGAGCATGGCCTTGTTGCGCCCGGTATGAGCTGTCATTACACGATAAGATTTGCCCCAGACTCGCTCGCAGATTATGACGATATGCTAACCATCCAAACCCAGTCATCGGGACGAATGTTGATTCCGCTTCAGGGTCGGAGAGAGCCACCATACTTGACTTGTGAGTCAGGTTATTAACCCTATAACCCTCGAATTTATTCAAGAAAATTATTTTCTCAGAAAATGTCCATTTGCAGACCAAGAGAAGACTATTTTTTTTAATTTACCACTGGAATAACTGGCTCGATTATCGAGCCAGTAATTCCAATGGTTAATTTTCAAAACTAGTTATTTTGGTCTGCAAATGGACCTTTCTCAAGAGCACTGCAGAAGCCGTTTTTGGCTGACATGATGGTTAAAGGGTTAAAATGTACTGATGCACTTAAAGTTGCCATAGATAGGTTTAACTCTCGCTGCAATATAATACACACACTTATAGGTTGTGTATGTAAGGAATTGTGGCTGTGAAATTAAAATTGGGTACATTTCTTCATTTTAAACCTGACCGCTGTTATTGTTATTGTATATGAACAAGTAAATTTTAACCCGGCAATTGAGACATTTATTCAAATTACTTACATCTCTGCATATATGCAGGCTGGCTAGAGTAATTTACTGGTAAAGCCGGCCAAGACGGTCTCTGCAGACAGTGAGTTTGAGGACTGTACATTTCCAGGCCGATGCTGATGTTTTAAAATTTAACAATGAAAATAACCAAGCCCATTATTGTCATTTTGCCTGTGAATGGGTATTTTATAAGAAAGAATTGAAATTTGTTAAAGAAATTTTGTCCATTAAGGAATTGATTTAAGGTAGTAAATAATATATGTACTAGTACTCTTTATGTGTAGGACTGTTACAGATCCATCTAGTTTTCGAAGAATTTTGGATTATTCCGTCTTGTCTGTCCATTGGTCTGTTTGTACGGTAATTGATTGTAACACAACTCCTCCGGAACCATCGGATGGAATTCAACCAAATTTGGTGTGTGAGTTACCAATATGATACCGAAGTGTACGAAGCCATTTGCATTTGGCTCTGATCCCAGCGTGGGTTGGACTAAGATGCCTGGTTTTGGCGACGTGTGAACAGAACTGGTCTTTTATTATAAATTATATTTTGTTCATAGTACCCTCATGTTTGGATGTTGGTCACTGTTTGATTGGGGCTCAACATGTTGTGCATTTTGTACTGACCAATTCTGGTGGTCCAGGCCGCTTCTGTCTCGTGCCTAGTACGGCATGGCCGGCTAGCAATTTTAAGGTGAATATTAATTATTTGATATTTCTGTTTATGTTAACCGTTTGATGGTCAAGCAGGCCAGGTCTTTGCAATCGAGGAATCCAGTTTCTACTTCGAATAATACTTACCAGATGTACTATTATGATAATGTCTATTATCTAGTCTAGCTCAAAATAAATTATTAAAACTCCGCACTCTCCATGGTCCTGCCCATACTGTGTCCAGGAATTACTATAGCCCCAGGTACCGAGTCGATTCCCCAGAACAATCAGATTCGGTTATTTTGCCCTCCAATCTAGTCACACTGTTCAATGCATGATGATTAAACAAATGATAACTCGCACACTAATTAATCGATTCTAAATGGAACACAAATTATTGTTGAGAAGCTAGATTCTAACAATTACTCGGTCAGCGTAATGGTAAATGAACGTTATATACCTTATTCTTGATGCTTATAAAGAAACTAAGTCGTGATCGTGTATTTGGGTCGAAAGTTTCTGAAAAAAATATTACACAATAATTGTACCCACTCATCCTTGGCACCACCCCACCCCATAAAACCCATATACAGTTCAAACCGGTTTGAAAGTTCATATCATCACTGGTTTGACGTTATGCCATAATGTGCAGCTTTACAATTAAGATCTTGTGCGTTGTGCTCGTCTTCATGTTCAGCGTTTACATTTTTTATTCTGTGTTCACAGAAGGTCAAGGGGCAGGGCAATGTTCCTCCAGATATGCTGTTCCCACTGTAATCGCTTCGTGAAGCAGAAGTTTGCGGGTCATCATTGTGTCGCCTGTACCAAGTATAAAGTGGGTTCCCCCTGTGATGTTTGCTTTGAGTGGTTGTCGGAGTTGGTGGTGGAGTTTGATTGTGAACGTTGTGCTCTCATGGATAGAATCGTGAGGGACAATGGCAGCCAAGGTAGATCAAGCGTCCTTCAGAGGTCTGGAAGATCGAGTGAACAAGCGCAGGGACTCGGCCTTGGTAGACTGGGCAGTGTAGTTTAAGGCCATGTTTGAGTCCCGACAGTCCACGGTTCCGACAATGCAACCTGGTGCAGGACAACCAATCGGTGGTCTTGCAGAGGAACATGCAATCGCCCCTTCTCTAGCGGCGCCTCATGAGCCTACAGCGGAGGAAGATTTTCTCCTGATGGAAGACTCTGGCATGCTGGAGCTTTCACAGATGGCAGATTCCGGACTATCCCACGGGTCTCCCCTGGTATGCATACAGGTTTGCCAGCTGGATGGGGATGTCGATGTTCCATCGGGCATATTCCATCCAGATTTTGTCTTGTCCAGATTGCTGTCTAGGCCATCTTTCACAGCTACCAGCGGTGTTGTGGATGCAGGATTGCAGTCTCCTCTCAGAGCCACCCATCCTGCAGTAGTAGCAGACGTGATTCTGGCTCCTGTGCTGGAGCCGATGGATTGTGGTGATTCCATGTCCGGTGATTCACTGGACACTGGTGCCATGAGCAGCTGAGCCACTTCAAATTGGAAGTTTGGTCCGGAGCTCTCAGCAGGGATCGTCGGCACCCTTCTCATCCAAGGTTGAGAAGGAGGACAAAAATGGCAGTCCCCGGACTGCATGTAGGTTGAGTGGTTGTAGGTCCTTGCCTGGATGTCTGACCATCTCGGGTTAGCATCAGGCCAAGGATCTCAGCGCGATCCGGTGATGAAGCTGATGTCAGAGCGTGCGGCTAGCATTCTGTCAAGTGCCTCTTCGGCCATGCCTGCTCTGTCTATGGATACTCAGTCTTCTGACATGTTAGAAGTTGTGGCGTACTGTTTGGTTCAGCCGGAGTATACTCTCCCGAAGGCCCCTAAGGGGATAAGGAGTAGGGTCCATTTTCCGGAGCAGGCCTACCATCAGTATGTCTGCATTCCTCATCTCTCGGTCATGGAACGTGAGTCCCTGAATAGGCCATTGGCTGGGAAGTCCAAGGGTCATTCTCAGCCAATGGTATCTCAGACCAATAAAGATGCCTATGCTCATTGAAGATGCAGTGAGAGCGGCCATGGCAGGAGATGCTGACCTGCATGACAGAAGGTGGGATATTGGCAGAGCCTACTCCTAGAGTTGTCCGGGACACCATGTGCCTATCTCAGGACTGCTTGGCCAGGGTGATCACCAGATCATTGGCGGAACGGAGGAGCATGGTTCTGGATCTTGTAGAACCAGGACCAGAGATGAGGGCTGCATTGTCTTCTGTGGCCGTCATTGGCCCGGCTTGTTCAGCTGTTCGGTATGGCAAGCTCTCTCCAACGTTGCGTCTATGGTTGCAGAACAGGAAGTAGTCGACAAGTCATGGAAGTCAACGAAGAGGACTCATCTGCAACAGTCCTATAAGCAAAACTGGCTGGAGCAACAGCGACAGTGACAGAGAGCGCCCTTCAATCCGTCTGGCCGTGATGCCTATCAGGCATCCGGTTTACAGGGACCTGGCTGGTCGTCTTCATACAAAGCTTCTAATAAGAGGCTGTATGAAGATGACAGCAAGGGTGGCAGCTCGGGATGACCTGGTTACCGTAAGGATAAGTGGGGTGGTGGTTGCGGGCCATCATGCTCCGAGAAGCCTCGTGGTGGCGGTGGGGGAACGGTCCTGACGGGTTTCCAGTGAGACCCATTCCAGTGGCGTCAGGAATGCAGGGAGTTGAGAATCTTCACCAAAACGAATTAACATCTTGTCGCGCAACATCAACCTCGAGCTGTGTGCAGATTCCTACCATCGGAGGCAGACTTCAGTTGTTCTCAAACCAATGGGAACAGGCTGTGCAAGACTGTTTAGTCTGTCATTGGCTAAGAAACAGCTATGAATCGGACTGGCTCATCCGTCAATCATTAGTTCCGTTAAATTAAACTCCTTTATTGCCTCCCATCCAAGGGAAACCGATCGTTTAGAGGTCATTCGTATGGAAATCGAAGATCTGTGGAAGAATGTGATTCATTTTGTCCGTGATCAGTCCTCCCTGGGCTTCTATTCAATGATTTTCCTCATTCCGAAACACACCGGAAGTTGAAGACCAATTCTCAACCTCATGGCGCTGAACAGACTCATTCTTTCACCAAAATTTTGGATGGAGACTAGCAGAGTTGATGACAGGGCTGAAAAAGGGCATGTGGGCAGTGTCAATAGATCTGAAGGATGCTTATTTTCATATTCCAATGTCAATTCCTTTTCAGAAATACCTTCGCTTTGCGTTCCAAGACAAGATTTGAGAGTTCAATGTGTTACCTTTTAGCCTGACTACAGCTCCCAGAGTCTTCACCAAGGTAGTTCTCGCCATGACTTGTTACCTTCGCAGGAGAAACATAGCAGTTCTTACTTATATAGACGACTGGCTGCTGAAGGCGGGGAATCCAGTCACTCTCGCAACAATCTAAAGGTGGTCCTGGCCTTATTAAAGGACCTAGAATGGATTGTAAATCTAGAGGAATCAGAATTGACTCCATCCCAGGACTTTGTTTATCTGGGATTTTTTTTCAATCTCAGGGACGGTGTGGCTTTTCCGGCGGAGAGCAGAGTCAAGAGTTTGCAAGCAGTATTGAAGTCAATTTCTCTAGGAGCCTATCTGATGGCGCATCAGTTTCTCAGAATAGTGTGTTTATTGGTATCTCTGGAAAATGTGGTGCTTTATACGGCACTCAGGCGCAGACCAATTCAGATGTATTTAATTCCATTCTGGTCTTAGAGAACAGATCCATTAACTCTGAGGAGTCTAGTAAAACAAAGATTGATGTTCTACCTTCAATGGTGGTTATCAGAACAGAATCTCTTGTGAGGTGTTCCTCTACAACCTCCTCAACCGTAGATGTCCATTTTCACAGATGCATCAGTGATGGGTTGGGGAGCAATATTGGGTGATCTGTCAGTGTCAGGGGAATGGTATCGGATCAATGTACAGAAACACATAAACGTTCTCGAATTATTAGCGGTGGCATTAGCACTTCGAAATTTCGAGAATTTAATCCGAGACAAGATTGTCCTGATAAAGACAGACAATTCCACAGCGGTGTCCTATCTAAATCGCCAGGGTGGGACAAGGTCACCGGAGTTGTGCATGATGATGTGGATCTTTCTGCTATGGTGCCATGAGAGAAATGTTACACATTCCGGGGAGAGTGAACATCGTAGCAGATGCTCTCAGTCGAAGGACGGTTTGCTGTCCGACAGAATGGCAGCTCAACCAATCGGTAGCGGAGGGTCTATTCAAATATTGGGGCAAGCCAAATGTGGATCCATTTGCAATGAAAGGAAACGCAAAGATGGTCACATACATGTCACCGATCCCGCACCAGCGATAAGTTGGAAAGGAATGTATGTGTACGCGTATCCTCCAACAATTCTCATCCCAAAAGTTCTGGCAAAGATAAGAGAGGGCACATGCCAAATAGTACTGATCGTCCTTCATTGGCCAGGCCAATTGTGGTTTATGGATCTGCTTGGACCTGATTTTTCAGAACAAGTGTCTGTATCACCACAACAGACCGGAGATGTTCCAATTGACTGCATGGATGTTATCAAGCAGCGAGCAATTTAGGGTGGATTTTATGAGCAAGCAACGAAGATTGTCACCAGCCAGAATGGGTTCAACCAGTGACCAGAACATATAATTATAGAATCAACACGTTTGCAGAGTGGTGTAGGGGAAGAAATATTAATCCAGTTTCTGCAACTGTTCAACACGTAGCAGATTTTATCTGTCATTTATACGAGGTTGACAAACTTGTACCTTCAACCCTAGCAGCGTATAAGTCTGCTTTAGCTTCAGTCATTCCCAGTCTGCCCTTAGTAGGAGTGGAGAATGACATTTTAAATGAAGTTATTAAAGGAATGAGCAATCTATGACCTAGACAGCCAATTCCTATTCCAGCATGGAATCTATCTTTTGTTCTACAGGTTTTAGGGCATGTTCCCTTTGAACTGATTAGATCTATTAATATTAAACTGTTAGCTATTAAATCAGTTTTCTTCATTGTTGTAGCAGCATCAGCGAGAAGGAGAAGCGAAATTCATGCGCTCTCTGCCGAACAAGACTGTTTTGTCATTGCAGGTGAAGGTTTACGACTACTTAACTACCACGTCTTAGTTTCCTGGCAAAGAATCATTCACTTAAATGTCCAGGGCAGCTGATCAATTTACCATGTTTAGCTAGAAATGACCCAAGCTCTGCTGCTTGGTATCCTGTCAGATGTCTGAAAATGTATAAGAAACATACAGTGGAGTGGAGAGACGACCCAAAATATCTGTGGCTTTGTCTCAAAGCTCCTCATCTTCGTGCCTCGAAAGGCACTATTTCTTGTTGGATAGTCGATGCTATTCAGATGTCGTGTAAACTCGCAACAGGAAAGCAGATTGATTGTGTGAACGCCCATCAAGTCTGAGCACTAGCTGCAGCATCCGCCCTTTATAAGGGTGTCTCATTAGAGGAGATGTTATCTGTAACACAATGGCATGCCGAGTCATCATTTACTGATTTCTATGTTCGCGATATCTCCAGCACACTTAATCCAGTAGGCGTCGCCAATTTGTCGAATCTCAGTTAGGCCACATCCGGCCACTCCTAACTCAAGCATCATAGGGGTTCCCACAGGCACTGACACAGGTGATGGATATGACCAGTGAACAACCGTGGATTGGGTGAGCTCCTGCATTGAACAAGAAAGACCAAGTACTCAGAGGGTTTCTTAGTTAAAGTGACTAATAATAATAATATTAATTATATTATTGTTTCGTTTACAGTCAAATTTCTAGACTGATTGAGTGGAGTGTCTGATTCTTGATTATACTTATTCATTGTAACAGATAATAGACTCATTCCAATTTGAAAATCTAATCAAATTATTGATATGTTTTTCATAGTTTAGAAGTTCCTGGACTGTCCTAAGCTGAGATGTGGGGCTGACACGGGTCTGGTGGGTGTGCCTCCCTTTTGACAGCCCTCAGGAATTTGTGCGGCAGAGCACTGTCTAGACCATGGAAGTTTACTACTCTTTGAGTCGGATGGCGGAACCCAATGTATGCTGGGGTTCTCAGTCTCTGCACACCCTTTTCCTTCGGTGGGTAGTTGAGAGCTGTTTCAAGCCTCACATCCGCCCACCAGAGTTTCCTGGCTGTCGAATTTATTATAATAGTACATCTGGTAAGCATTATTCGAAGTAGAATAAAAAAAGCATCCGCTTTTGTTTCTACAAGAATTGATAATACTTACCAGATATACTATGGCCTCCCTCAGCCGCCCCACTGAGGCTGAGCTGCTTTCGCTGTTTGTCAAGACAAATATAAGACGAATCTTATTGTTCTAGGGAATTGACTCGGTACCTGGAGGCTATGGTAATTCCCGGACACAGTATGGGCCTGACCATAGAGTGTGCGGAGTAGGGCTTCACGATATTAGAATAATGAATATCGGTATTGATATAAATTTTCATACTGGTATACCTTTAATATCAGTATTATTCCGATGGGAAAAATTGAGTGAGGCTCGAGTATTCCATATTTTCACTTCAAGAGTATACTTACCTCCTTAATACTCTTTGATATTGCCAAATATCGACTTTCACTCAATAAACACTCAGATTAAAAAAGTTAGGTGCCCCTACTGGGCAGGTAGTCAGATGTCAGTCCGGCGGATGCCAGCCCCAACCTCGCGCATGCGCAGACTAGTACTTCCTCTTTACTAATTTATTGGCTCAAAGAGACATATGCTTTAAGCTTTTTTCTGCAAAGAAAATTTCTCTACGCTAATTTTCATACTTAATCCATCTAGAAATCATGTCTGATCGTCCCAAAGCTTCTGAGGAAGGACCAGGATCAAGTTATCAGGTGATTTCTATTAAATGTTTGTCTAATTTAGCGTTTTAGTTCTGATGTAATGTGTTTCCGGGACTCGCGATTAGACGTGATAAGCGCCTAGAACTGGTTTATTTCAAAATGGCGCTATGAAATACTAATCTCTCTTTGTGTTTATGTCCACAAGTATCTATCTATGATTGAACAGGACAGCACATCGTCAGAGGGTTTGTTTTTCTCTCCACCAAGGTTCCATTTCCTACTAACATTGTTAGGTTATCTAACCAAAATCTATGCCCAGTGAGTTGGAGACCTCGGAAGAAGGGCTTCTCACTTTGCCCTCTTGGTCCACTTCCTTCCCCTTATAGGTGGAGAGAGTTAAGAGGTCATAGTGTTGGTGGAGCTTCCAGTTCATCAGATCGGATGGTTTGTGTATGCTAAAAACTCAGGTATTCTAGTTATTATATGAGGCATAAATGAAAATATTTTTGAAATCTGCTGCCATTTTATCATTGTTTATCTGATGTTTGTATAGTCTGTATACACTATCCTTTCCAGTTAGGATGTTCTGGATATGAATACAATTCGTCCTTACACCTGGATGTTTGTTTCGGATCGATTTAACTTCTTATTTTTGATGTTATGATGTCATAAACAGCCTTGCACCTTACTAACATTTATAAAGTTTTTGTCCAACGCTGGTTGATTATTAGCTGGGGTCTTTATGCCCCCCCCCCCCCCCCTCCTTTTTATTTTGGTTTTGAGTTATTAATTCAATTAACTAAAATACTCATTGTCTTCGTCTTCTGGCTTGTTTCAGAAACCTGGTTGTCCTTCTTGCGGAAGGTTTCTGAAGGATAGGTTGGCCCCCCACCTATGTTTCCAGTGCAGCCCATGTGGGCCTTTGCTTAATTGTGAGATCTGTAAAAAGTGGGGGGAGAGCTAATGTCTGAATTTCTATCTTTACAGACAAAAGAGAAGGCTCTAGAGGAGGAGAGAGGAAGTTGAAGAAGGAGGGTTCTGGTAAGAAGGGTAAGAGGAAGGCCTTCGTCCTCTATGGATATGGAGGCCTTCCGTATTGAGATGATGGGAGAGATGAGGACAATTAAGGATTTGGTCCCAGAGTTGCTTCGTGGCATGCTTCCTGGTTCAAATCGTTTGTTGTCTTCTTCGTCTGCTTCGGAGCAGATAATCCCCACCTCTGAATCGGTGCTACCTAGGGACCTACCAGTTTTCGTCCGTGATTCAGAGTTGGCCATATTAAATGGCGTAGTCCACTAT
Organism: Chaetoderma sp. LZ-2023a; assembly: GCA_034401795.1. Lineage (NCBI taxonomy): Eukaryota > Metazoa > Mollusca > Caudofoveata > Chaetodermatida > Chaetodermatidae > Chaetoderma > Chaetoderma sp. LZ-2023a. The sequence continues at coordinate 79,142,241 of CM067365.1, forward strand.
GAGGCCACTGGCAGCAGGCTTGCCGCGCCGGTTGTTTGTGAACAGGTGTCGCTGGAGCCTGGTGCCTGCCTACCAGGCCAGGAATATCCGCACCCTGTAGGTACCACTTCCTCCTATGGTACATTTCCTGGCCAGTCCGGGTTAGCATTCTTCGCTGACCTGGAGTCTAATCTTTCTGGCCAGGAAGAAGAGGATTGTTTGTTGGGTTCTCCTTCTGGCACCGTGGCCATGGACATTGACGTATGTGCACCCCTTGCGGGGAATACGGGTGACATTGTCCATGGAACTACTCACGCAGGAGTAGCGTTCACGGTGCAGAAGGTAGCCCGGATTGGATCTTACGGCCAGTATTACCACATACCTCGGCTTGCCTATGGTGTGGATGGTGCTGGCCAGGGCCGTGGTGTGGCAAAATTTTCCACACGCAATACCACGGCACCAGCTCCTGGTCAAGCCAGTCAGTTTAGCATGCCTGTTCTTTCAGGCCTGTATGCTTTCCCTGGCTTGCCAGGAGTATCAGTTCCTCCAGCCACACATGCCTGCGATTGCTCAGGAGGATGATGAAGGCACCCTCGTCTTGTAGAGCATTCACAGGTAGCCACAGAGGAAGACTGGTCTGCCGCTTGTGAGTGGCTAATCAACATCAGGCCAGGTCTTGCTGTGGATCAGTCGGCCAGCCAGCGGGACCAGTGCCCGTGGTTGGCAGGTAAGCCGACTGTTACCGCTATGCCATCTCTGCCACTGGCTGAACATATTGTTGATATGTTCACAGCGGCAGAGACGTCCATCAAGGCGCGTAGATGTCTTACGAAGACCCCCTCGCGAGGTGGCAAAGTGATGCCGCATCGTACCTGATCAATATCAATCGTATGGTGTGGTGCCTAAGCCAAGCGTGGATGATCGCGCTGCGCTAGGCGAGGATACGTGGTCAGGCTCCCGGTCTGACATGGGAGCGCTGTGCTCGAGCGTGTTGCGTTCAGCAAACACCGCATTACGCGATGCGGGGGAGAGTTCGAGGGCATCTATCTCAGCGCTCTCGCACATCTCCCAGCTGTTAAAGGGGGTAGTAACAGCATCCACATCACACCAGCCTAGTCCGGTGACTGTCCGGAGAGCCATCCAAGATGGAATTAACTTGGCTCTGGTCTGTTTAACCCGGTCGGTGACCAGGAGTGTCCGGGCGAGGCGCACATTTGCCCTTGACAACTTGTGCCAGTCCCAGGACCTGTATAATAGGCTGCTGCATACGCCTATGACAGGTCCTGGTCTCTTTGGAGGTGAGGGATGTAAGCACCTCCAAGAGACGGTTACCCTGGTCAATAACCAGAGGGCGTTGCATGAGCAATTTGAAGTACTCAGCAGAGAGTGCGTTCACGCAGCTCCCCCTGTGTATCATCCCCTGCAGGCTCGTGGTGGCAGTGTCCAGGTCAGAGGCCAGCCACCAGTGCAGCGCCAGCCATGGCCGCGTGCGCTTAGGCCAGCAGGGAAGGGGTGCAGGCTCCTCCGGCACAGCCGGCCAGGCAGCCGCCACGCACTGAGGGCCATGGCGCTCGAGGATCTTGTCATGGTAATCGTACCTGAAGGGTCGGTTACCACAATCAGAGCCACTCCAGTGCACCTGCACCAAGAGACAGTGCCACTCTTGTACTGCTTATGTCCACCTCTCTCCTTAGGTTGACCAGTAGGAGGCTGATTGGCCAACCATATGCAAGAGTGGGGACGGTTGACTCGGGACCGTTTAGTCTTGCGATGGCTTTCAGTCAGATATCATCCCGACTGGATATCAGGCCCACCATCGCGACTGTCTCTGGTGCTAAATTCCAAGAGATCCAGATCAATGGTTGTGTATAGAGGAGGAAGTAATTACCCTCATACTAAAAGGAGCAATTCAACCGGCACAAAAGTGCCCGGGCTTCTATTCAAAAGTGTTCCTAGTAACGAAGAGCACTGGAGGGTGGAGACCAATTCTCAACCTCAAGCCATTGAACAAGTTCATTGACACACCCAGTTTCAAAATAGAGACAGTGAAATCGGTGTTGGCAGGGTTTGAGAAGGGAATGTGGACGGTTTCAATAGATTTGAAGGATGCTTATTTCCAGATTCCAACAGCGAGGAGTTTTCGTCAGTTCCTGAGGTTCGCATTCCAGGGCAGACAGTGGGAATTCAGGGTTTTACCCTTCGGGATTTCTACGGCTCCTCGGGTCTTCACCAGAGTGGGTCTTGCGATAACAGCATATCTCCGCAGGAGAAGCATAGCAGTCCACACGTACATAGACTGGCTGTTAAAAGTACACAATCAAGAAAGTTTATCAGCAAATCTGGAGATAGTTTTGAAAACTCTCACAGATTTAGGCTGGATAATCAATTTTCAAAAATCAGAGCTGACTCCATCCCAGAAGTTTGTTTACCAGCGAATGTTCTTCGATCTGGAGATAGGATATGTTTATCTTACTCAGGAGAGGGTACAAGTACTCATCTCATTAATACAGTCAGTGTGCAGCAGTCGTCATGTCCATGCACGAGTTTACCTGAGAATGCTGGTGTTGATGGTTTCTCTGGAACCAGTCATTCTTCAGGCAGCCTTACGCAGGCGGCTGATCAAGTTATTTCTCATGACTCAATGGACCCAGAGTACAGGTTCACTGGACTCAAATGTGTCAGTGCTGGAGCTGCTCATTTTCACCACCTGCAATGGTGGTTGAAGACAGAGAATCTCCTGGCGGGGGTGAAGCTAACCCCTCCTCACCCTCAGTTAACGATGTATATAGATGCATCGATGGAGGGGTGGGGAGCTTGCCTGGAAGAATCCACAATATCAGGGCTTTGGAATCTGGATCAGTCACAAGAACATATATAAATCTACTGGAATTATGAGCAGTAGTCCTGGGCCTGGAACATTTCTTAGAGAAAGTTCAGGGCAAGAGTGTTCTAGTTCGATCAGACAACTCAACAGTAGTGACTTACATAAACTGCCAGGGCAGAACGAAGTCGCCCAGTCTCTGTATTATGACATGGAAGCTGCTTTGCTGGTGCCTGAATCACAGGATTACCTTGAAAGCAGTTCATATTTCGGGAAGGTTAAATCTGCTCATTGAGCCGAAGGATGAGTGTTTTACCTACGGAATGGCAACTAAATCAATGTGTGGCGGATCATCTGTTCAACCACTGGGGGAAACCCAATATAGATTTATTCGCAATGAAGAAGAATGTGAAGATGACGACGTACGTCTCTCCGATTCCAGATCTGAGCGCTATCGCAACAGATGCGTTAGCTATCAGCTGGGTGCGAATGTATGCATACGCATTCCCTCCAGCAATCCTGATTCCAAAAATTCTTCAGAAATTCAGACAGGAGGAGTGCCAAGTGCTTCTGATTGCCTCAAATTGGCCAAGCCTGTCATGGTATACGGATCTGCTGGACCTTCTGGTCTGCAATCCGGTTCCTCTGCCTCTGATGGACAATATTATCTTCCAGGACAAGGCCCTTCACAACAATCTGTCAATGTTCCAATTGACTGCGTGGATGTTGTCAAGGAATCTAGAATTAAGGAGGGCTTTTGCGAGCAAGCAGCCATAGGGGGAGTCAACCTCCAGACCATATAATTATAAAATCAACAGATTTGCGGAATGGTGCTCAAAAAGATGTATTAATCTAATGGATTCATCTATTCAGGTAGTAGCCGATTTCCTCTGTCACCTGTATGATGCCTATAGCCTCAAGCCTAACTCTATTGCTGGCTATTAGTCAGCTTTAATGACAGTTATCCCTTGCTTGGCTAATAGGGGAAGTGATGGAGTAAATACATTAAATACATTAATTAAAGGCATGGGCAATCTAAGACCAAGGAATCCCCTGGTGATTCCTTCCTGGAGTTTATCTCTAGTGCTTCAGGTATTAGGTGATAAGGCTTTTGAACAACTTAGTTCCATTTCTATGAAAATGTTGACACTTAAAACTGTATTTCTAATTCCTGCAGCCTCGGCTAGGCGTAGAAGCGAAATTCATGCCTTATCAGCCGAGGCAGACCATTTTGTGGTTACAACAGAAGGCCTTAAGCTTCTACCTAGGATAAATTTCATGGCTAAAAATCAGTCTTTGAAATATCCAGGTCAACCCATATTTTTGCCAGCTTTGACTAGATGATCCTAATTTAAAAGCATGGTGTCCAGTCTGAGCATTAAACCGGTACAAACAACGTACTCAGGTATGGCGGACAGACCCAACAGCGTTATGGTTGTCGTATATTGAACCCCATGGCAGGGCGTCTAAGGACTCCATTTCCAGGTGGATTGTAGAGTGTATTCAATTTTGTCATAAATCTGCCACAGGTAAACAAATTGACATGGGCCAAGGCTCACTGTGTCTGGGGCGTAGTGGCTTCCACTGCCCTGTTTAATGGGGTCCCTGTGGATGACATTATGTCAGTAGCTCAGTGGCACTGTGAGTCGTGTTGTTCATTGTTAATTGTTTTGTCATGTGACCCTTCGTTATTAATATGGTGATGGTACGTGTTTTATGTGGTTCATTATTGAGAGTATACGAAAATGAAGCCTTTTCGTTTAATGTCCTATAGTACATGGCACTTGTGCGTAGAGAGCATATGGGGCATTGAGGTCATTCAGTCTTCCTCCCAGGAAGAGGGGGTGGGGGGGGGGGGACGAGCGCATATGACATATGGTCATCTCTCAGCCATCAGTTGTGTTAGCCGATGTTCAATTCTATCCCTGGTTGTCTTTTCACACAATTTCAGAAGTTTAAGTGCCTTAAACGCAGAAAAGCGCATAGGGAAGAGCTGGTCTTTTGACCTCGCCTCCCTCCCGCCGAATTCTCTGACAAATTCTGGCAATATCAAAGAGTATTAGGGAGGTAAGTATACTCTTGAAGTGAAAGAAACGAAATCACGGATTTCTTTTTTCACGAGAGAGTTGATACTTACCGCCCTAATACGGACCCGGCCTCTCTGGCTTTCTTAAAGTTGCATAGAGGCAGCCAATAAATTTAGTCAAAGGAAGTACTGGTCTACGCATGCGCGAGGTTGGGGCTGGCATCCGCCGGACTGACATCTGACTACCTGCCCAGTAGGATCACCTAACCTTTTTAATCTGAGTGTTTATTGAGTGAACGTCGATATTTGGCAATATCAAAGAGTATTATGGAGGTAAGTATCAACTCTCTCGTGAAAAAAGAAATCTGTCATTTTGTTTAATTCAGAGTATATCAACGCTGCTTAAATAACCACTGTAAATTTCCACAATAAAACCAAGAAATTACATGAATCCTAATATTAATATTAAGCGCTAAATTTTAACTGTCTTCAGTTAAATCATATCCCAAAATGGCTGAAACGCCCCCAAATCATCCCTACAAATAGTTTGAATTTGCCACTAAATTACAACTATTTCCACGTGGAGATCGTGAGATACCGGTAACCAGTGACCATTTAGTCCCGTATAAACTCGCCCAGTGAAACTGCGAACAGCTAAAGCATTGGTGGAGCTTAGCAAAAGATGGGTGGGGACATAGCTAAAACTGGATTCTTCTATTGTCCTGAGAACTGGCCATTGATAGGTTTGTCATGAACGCTTAATTGATAACAGATTAATCATTGTTGTACGAATTGCATGTCTGCTATTTAATAAAGATGCTGTTGAATATTTTTGAATCTTATTTGACTGGGCGCTGTTGGTTGTCAGGCAGTTCAGGGATCAATTGATCCCTACATGGCAAAATGTGTTTGAGCTTAGCTAGAGATGGGGTGGTGGGAGGGGGGGGGGGTGTGAACATAGCTAAATCTGTATTCCTCCATTTAAAGGTAGTGAATAATTTGAAATTGATTTACTAACAACATAGCATTGTTGTTTAATACTTTCCCCAGTCTACAATCAGAAATGGCAGTGTTTCTATCTATCCATTTGATATTCGTCCTTCCGTGTTTGAGTTGATGTCAAAACAGACAGGAATGATTGAAGTCGTGTTTACGCCACCTGCTGTTGGTGAATACACACAGGAGATCGTCATCGTGTGTGATAACTGCCAAGTGAAGAAACTGTTGATTAAAGGTATTTTAGTTTCAGTCAATTTAACCCGTTAACCCTCAGATTTGTTCACAAAAATTTCAGTCGTCTCATAGAAAAAGAGAAGAGTATTTTGGAACATTTACCCCTGGAATGACCGGCTCGGTTATCGAGCCAGTCATTCCAGTGGTAAATTTTCAAATATAATCCTCGCTTGGTCTGCAACTGGGCATTTCTCATGACCACTACAGAAGCCATTTTTATATGCCCGTGCAAAGCCGGGTCGTATTATGTGATGGCGCTCGCCATCCGTCCGTCCGTGCATCCATGCATCCGTCCGTCCGTCTGATTTTTATCCGGAGCAGATCTCGAAGAGTTTTGAACCTACACTCACAAATTTTTTTCAGCAGATATATTACGTGTACCTATAGACGAATTGTCATGATTTTGATTCGACAAAATCCTCCCATATTCGCTAGAGTTATCTCCCTTGAAAGCTTCAAAATTTTCTTGTCTGGTACAGATCTCTAACAGTTTTGAACCTACAGTCACAATTTTTTTCCAGCAGATATATTACCTATAGACGAAGTGTCATGATTTCGATTCGGTGAAATCCTCCCATATTCGTCATTGTCAAAATTTTCTTGTCCGGGACAGATCTCGAAGAGTTTTGAACCTACACTCACAATTTTTTTTCCAGAAGATGTGTTAAGTATAGGCGAAGTGTCATGATTTCGGTTTGGTAAGATCTGCCCATATTTACCAGAGTTATCTCCCTTGAAAGATTAAAATTCGTCAAAATTGTCTTGTCCAGGCCAAATCTCGAAGAGTTTTGAACCCACACTCACAAATTTTTTTTCAGCAGATATATTACCCATAGACGACATGTCATGTTTTCGTTTCGGCAAAATCCACCCATATTTGCCCGAGTTATCGCCCCTGAAAAACTTAAATTTGTCAAAATTTTCTTGTCCAAGCCATATCTTGAAAAGTTTTGAACCTACACTCACAATTTCTTATTCAGCAGCTGTGTTAGGGATGGATGAAGTGCCATGATTTCGTTTTGCCAAAATCCGCTCGTATTCACTCGAGTTATCTCCCTTGAAAAGCTAAAATTTGTCAAAATTTTCATGTCCGCAGCAGATCTCGAACAGTTTTGAACCTACACTCACAAATTTTTTTAAGCAGATGTCTTAGGGATAGATGAAGTGTCATGATTTTGTTTCGTCAAAATCCGTCCATATTTTCCAGAGCTATCTCTCTTGAAAAGCTAAAATTTGTAAAAAATTTATTTTCTTGTCCAAGCCATATCTCGAAGACCTTTGAACCTGCACTCACAATTTTTATTTCAGCAGAAGTGTCATGATTTCGTTCCAACAAAATCTGCCCATATTCGCCAGAGTTATCTCCCTTGAAAATCTCAAATTCATCAAGATTTTCATGTCCGGTCCAAATCTCGAAGAATTTTTAACCTACACTCACAATTTTTTTGTTCAGCAGATGTTTTAGGGATAGATGAAGTGTCAAAATTTCGTTTCAGCAAAATCCACCCATATTCGCCAGAGTTATCTCCCTTGAAAAATTAAAATTCATCAAAATTGTCTTGTAACTGTAATGATCAATGCAGCTGTGAAGGCTTTCAAGATTTTTAGTGATGTCCTTGCCATGAATTCCAAATGTGTACCTAATAGAAGTCGAGGCCCCCCCCCCCCCTTTCTCAGAGAATTATCAAAGACAAACTTTTCACATTTAGCATTCCTCAAACAAGTATGCCTGCGGGCATATTTTGAGTTTCACTAAAATTCTTGTTAGTTGGTGTAAGTGATAAGGGGCTAAAGGCCCACACGCAGACCCACCAGACTGCTTGCAGAGAAAAAGGTTAAAATTGAGGTGTATACTTTTAGAGGCTTAAGTTGCATACCTCATTGTAATGAAAATACTTGAATAATATTTCTTTTATTGTTATGATTATTGTTTTAATGTTATTAAGATTTGGATTTGTGGTAATCAGGTTAGATTTAAAAGTTTTAAATGGTACGCTTTTCTTGTTCATGTCATATGGAATAAATCTGTGTAAAATTGCATAAATATCATGCTCATGGGCCATTATGGCCTATTGCAAATAACTATCAATAGCTTAAAGGTTCATATTCACACCAAAATGCTGGAAAATAAAATTGTCGAAATTATATACTTTTAGAGGCATAAATTGTGTACCTGAATTCAATGAAACGAACTAAATCTTAACATATGATGATTTCATTCCACATAAATAAATTTTGTATGTTTAGTTGTGAATTTGAATTAGGGACTCGTGCCTCTAATTCAATTTGGCAACTTAAAAATTTATATTAATTTATACGTAATGAAATCATCATATGCTAAGATTAAATCGTTTCATTACATATAGGCACACAATTTAAGCCTCTAAAAGTATATAATTTTAACAATGTTATTTTGAACCATTCTGCTGTAAATATGCACCTTTAACATATGATGAGTTATTGATTTCATTCAATATAAATTGATATAATTTTTATTAGTTTTTTAGTTGTGAAGATTGAAATCGGTATATGTATTCCAAATTCAACTTGACAACTGAAAAAATTATAAAAATTTATATGGAATGAATTTATCAAATGTGGGCCTTTCTCAAATTTCTGTCTAATGGAGAAATCCAGTTTATCAGTCAATCATATGATATCATAATAAACTATGTCACATGTAGGCTGATGTCATAATTACATCATGAGTAACGTGATTTAGTCCATCATAATTTCTTAATAGTCTGTCAAGTTGTACGAATTGTATGTATTGTCTAAAACTTTAATAATAAACTGGGCGTTGTTGCTGTAAGAGCACCCAGTCAAATTAGTTTCAAAATATTCAACAGCTTACCTGCCAGTGTATAGTTTTCTGGAAATTGAAGTTGATCCCAACACAGGCAAAGCATGAGAAGTAGCTTAGCTAGAGATGGGCGGGGTATAACTAAAACTGGATTCCTTCATTAAGCTGCGTTTACCTGGCATGCAGAATGCGGAAGGCGGGTTGCGAAAACGGAGCACGGAATATACTTCAAATCGCTCTTTACTATTTTCAAGAACATTTTAATTTCCTCATAGAAAATGTCCATTTGCAGACCAATAGAAGATTATTTTTGAACATTTATCACTGGAATGACTGGCTAGGTTATCGAGCCAGACATTCCAGTGATAAATTTTCAAAAACAGTCTTATCTTGGTCTGCAAGAGGACTTTTTTCGACACTGATTTGGCTGATATGAGTGTTAAAGGGTTAATTGTCTGACATGTTATACTAATTTAATGAACATTCTGTTGAATATTTTGAAACTAATTTGACTGGGTGATATTGCTGCCTTTGGCAGCAACAGCACCCAGTCAAATTAGTTTGAAAAGATTTAACAGGTTTCCCTGTGTCGTTTTATGGAAATCAAGTCAAGAAGTTCAGGGATCGATCGATCCCAACATGGGAAAGGAATGAAAGGGCCATTCATACATTACAGGAGAGACTTGTCAATATTCGTGACAGAGGTATATGTCATTATGATTGTGACATTACTTAGTGATGTATTTGATCATTGTTGTCATATACTTGAGTGACAGATCGAATCCCTCTATTTTGATGTTCTCTTATCTAGGTCAAGCAGAGGTCGCCAAAGTAGAGGTGTTGTCCAGTGCTAGTGTGTTCTCACTTCTTCTTCCGGGTGAAGTATCTGACTCGTCTGCAGAGCATCTAGTCCGCTTTAATCATCTGAACCCATTCACATTCACCGATAAGAGTATTATGGTGAAGAATCTGACGTAAGTATTATCTGTCTATGACTGCGGGGTTTAACTCTGGATATGCTGAATATTTTGAAAATAATTTGACTGAAAATTGTTGGTAGCTAAGCCATCAACAACTTTCAGTGAAATCTTTTTCAAAATATTCACCAGGTCCAGAGTCATTATCAATTAAAATTATTGCTTGGTGGCCTGCAGCCATGAGACAGAGACTCAAGGTGTTAATTAGTTTATGGTGATCATTTAGAAACTGAAGAAATAGCATTGGAATTTGTAGTTGCAAATATTTAAAATAAATTAAATAATAATAATAATAATAATAATAATAATAATAATAATGAGGGGGATGCCAAAACCAGTCCCAGGAGTAGTCTGGAGTAATGTCTATTTTCAGGCCAAGTGAAGAGTGTTTAAAAAAATTACTACAAATAACTGGCTCCATTACTGAGCCAGTCATTCCATTGGTACATGTTAAAAAATATTCCCCTGCTGGCCTACAAATGGACAATCAGTAAGCAAATATTTAGAACTTCACGACCAAATTTAGCCATTAAAAGCTTAATCCTTTCCTTTGTTATATATTTCTAGACATGTTGATCTGAAATTTCACTGGATGATATACAAGCCAGATCTGCAAGCGCCACATCTTCCAGTGTCAGTTGATGATGATGATGGTGATGATAATGATGACAATGTTAAAACTCTGGAAAGCTCCAAACCGCTACTGTCAGAGCGTGTGGCGGAGATTGACTCTGTTTTCAGCATCCAGCCCCCTGTTGGCATCCTTAATGGAAATGATACTTTGGAGTTTAAACTCACATTTGCTCCACCTACTGTGAGTGAATAAATATTGGCACTAAAGGCATCTGCATGGGTGTTGAGGAATGCCAGTTTGCGGGCCAAGAGAAGATAATTTTAGAACGAGAGACTCGGTTATTCCAGTTGAAAATTAAAAAATATATTGTCTTCATTTGACCTACAAGCTTGGCATTCTCTAAGAAAACGTTTGAAATATTTTGAGCTATATCAGTCCTTAACTCTTTCAGGGTTAAGCCGACTGAAACCTGCTTCTACTTCAAATAATACTAATCAGATGTACGATTATAATGATGTCTATTATCGAAAGACTAGCTCAAAATAACTAACATGGATTAACTCTTCAGGATCCTGCTCAGCTTGTGTCCGGGACTTACCATAAACACCAGGTACCGAGTCAATTCCCATGTACAGACAGATTTGTCTATTGTGCGGAAAACAAAACATTCATGTTAATTTGCTCTGCTAAATTCGAGTTATTTATTCACGTTCACGCATTGTTAGCTGATTAGATTTGTGGCTCCATGGACGGAAGAGGAAATTCGACTCAGGCGCAGGTTGTATCTATCTAGAATTTATACATCGTGCTGTAGTGAGTGTTTGAAATTTCCTTACCACTTTAATGGTCAAGCCAGCCAAAACCACCTTCTGTTATGCCCTTGTGGAATGCTCATTTACAGGTCAAGAGAATACAATATTTGAAACCTTACCACTGGAATCACTGGCTCAATAACCCGAGCCAGTCATTCCAGTGATAACTTTTTGAAAGATTTTATTATCTTGGCCTGCAAATGGACATCCGGATCTCAGGCAACTGGTCGGTCATCTTCATGTAAGGCACCAGATAAGCAGCCTTATGGTGATAACAGAAGGTGGGTGTGTGTGTGTGGGGGGGGGGGGTGTGGGGGGTGGATGGGCAATAACGGAAAGTCCAGTTATCATAAGGATAACAGAGGTGGCGGTATCGGCCCGTCATATGCCAAGAAGTCCTGTGGAGGCTGTGGGGGTGGGCAGTCCTGAGGGGCATCCGGCAAGAACTGTTCCGGTAGCATCGGAGAAGACGGGAGGTTTATATGTTCACCCAAGCAAGTTAGCATCTTGTCGTGCAACATCGTTCGCGAGCTGTGTGCAGATTCCTATCATCGGAGGCAGACTTCAACTGTTCTCAAGCAAGTGTGAACAGGTCGTGCAAGACTCTTTAGTCTGTCATTGGTTAAGAAATGGATACAAACCGGATTGGCTCATCAAAGAAACTTCAGTTCTGTTAACTATGACTCCATTATGGACTCCCACTCCAAGGGAGACTTCATACTGTTCAATCTCATGAGGAATGGTATGGCTTTTCCGGTGGTAAGCAGAGTCAGGAGCTTATTGGCAGTCCGGGGGTCGATTTCTCTAGGAGCCTATTTGATGGCGCATCAATTTCTCAAGCTACTGGGTTTGCTAGTATCATTGGAGAAGGTATTGCCTTATGTGGCACTCAGAGGCAGGCCTATTCAGATGTACCTAATATCAATCTGGTCTCAGAGAACAGATCTGTTGTCTCTGAAGATACCAGTAAAAGAACCATTGATATACCCCCTTCAATGGTGGTTATCAGAACAGAATCTCCTGGTGTTCCACTACAGGCTCGTCAGCCGCAGATGTCTATCTTCACGGATGTATCTGCAACAGGATGGGTAGTGGTACTCGACAATCTGCCAGTGTTGGGCGAATGGGATTGGGCAAATGCGCAGAAACATATAAGTGTCTTAGAACTATTAGCGGTGGCATTAGTTCGATGACAGAATCCAAGACAAAGTAGTCCTAATAAGGATGGACCACTCAAGAGTGGTGTCTTATTTAAGCCGCCATGGTGGGACGAGATCACCAGAGTTGTGCATGATGATTTGGAAACTTCTGTTGTGGTGCCAAAAGAAGAATGCCATTCTTTGAGCAGCACACATTCCGAGCAGATTGAACATCCTAGTGGATGCGCTCAGTCGAAGGATGGTTTGTCATCCGACAAAATGGCAGCTCAACCAGTCGGGAGCAGAAGTCCTCTTCAATCTTAGGGGCAAGCCAAACGTGGATCTATTTGCGATGAAATGAAGTGCAAAGATGGCCACTTACGTGTCTCCGATCCCAGATGCGTTAACATTAGCAGTAGATGCACTGGCAATCAGTTGGAAAGGGACGTTCGCGTACCCATCCCCTCCAACAATTATAATTTCAAAAGTTCTGGAAATGATGAGAGGTCACATGCCAAGTACTACTGATCGCTCCTCATTGGCTGGAACGATCATGGTTTATGGATCTGCTGGACCTTCTGGCCTGCAATCCGTGCCTCTTCAAGACAGTATCCCAGAACAAGGGTCTGTATCACCATGACAGACCCGAAATGTTCAAATTGACTGCATGGATGTTGTCAAGCAGCGAGCAATTGAGAGTGGCTTTTTTTAGTAAGCAGCGTAATTTGTCTCTTCAACCAGAAGGCTGTGTTGTGGGGGGGGGGGGATCGGTAAGTCAACTACTAGAACATATAATTATAGAATCAACAAGTTTGTGGTGCAATGGAAGTAATATTAATCCCTTTTCTGCAACTGTTCAACAAGTAACAAATTTTATCTGTCATTTATACGAGGTTGACAAACTTGTACCTTCAACCCTTAGCAGCATATAAGTCTGCACTAGCTTCAGAACCACTCAGTCAGCATCAGGTGAATGGGATCGGATCAATGCGCAGAAACATATCAATGTTCTCGAATTATTAGCAGTGACATTAGCACTTCGAAGGTTCGAGAGCTTAATCCGAGACAAAATTGTCCTAGTGAGGACAGACAACTCAACAATGGTGTCTTATTTAAACCGCCAAGGCGGGACGAGATCACTGGAGTTGTGCATGATGATTTGGAACCTTCTGCTGTGGTGCCAAGAGAGGAATGTTATTCTTCGGGCAGCACACATTCCAGGAAGACTGAACATCTTAGCGGATGCTCTCAGTCGAAGGACGGTTTGTCATCTGATGGAATGGCAGCTCAACCAATCGGTAGCAGAGGTTCTATTCAAACATTGGGGCAAGCCAAATGTGGACCTGTTTGCGATGAAACAAAATGCAAAGATGGTCACATACGTGTCACCGATCCCGGACCCACTAGCTCTAGCGTGTATGCATATCCTCCAACGATACTCATCCCAAAAGTTCTGGCAAAGATAAGAGAGGGTATGTGCCAAGTACTACTGATCGCCCCTTATTGGCCAGGCCGATCATGGTTTATGAATCTGCTGGACCTTCTGGTCTGCAATCCAATCCCTCTTCCAGACAGAAGAGATCTAATCTCTCAGAACATGGGTCTGTACTTCCACGACAGACCAGAAATGTTCAAATTGACTGCATGGATGTTATCAAGCAGTGTGCAATTAAGGGTGGCCTTTCTGAGCAAGCAGCCAAGTTTGTTGCTTCAGCCAGAAGAGGGTCAACCACTAAAACATATAATTATAGAATCAAAAAATTTGCAGAGTGGTGTAAGGGAAGAGATATTGATCCCTTTTCTGCATCTGTTCAACACGTAGCAGATTTTATCTGTCATTTATACGAAGTTGACAAACTTGTACCTTCAACCCTAGCAGCATATAAGTCTGCATTAGCTTCAGTCATTCCCAGTCTGGCCATTGAAGGAGTGGAAAATGACACTTTAAATGAAGTGATTAAAGGAATGAGCAATCTGCGACCTAGACAGCCAATTCCTATCCCAGCATGGAATCTATCTCTTTTTCTACAGGTTTTAGGGCATGCTCCCTTTGAACCGATTAGATCTATAGATATTAAACTGTTAACTATTAAATCAGTTTTCTTGGTTGCAGCAGCGTCGGCGAGAAGGAGAAGCGAAATTCATGCGCTTTCTGCCGAACAAGACCGTTTTGTCATCACGGGTGAATGTTTAAGACTACTTCCACGTCTTTGTTTCCTGGCAAAGAATCAGTCACTTAAATATCCAGGACAGCCGATCAATTTGCCAAGTTTAACTGGACATGACCCAAACTCTTCTGCTTGGTGTCCTGTCAGATGTCTGAAAATGTACAAGAAACATACTGAGGAGTGGAGAGATGACCCGAAATCTCTGTGGTTATGTCTCAAAGCTCCTCATTTGCGCGCCTCGAAAGATACCAATTCTCGTTGGATAGTTGATGCTATTCAGATGTCACACAAAATCGCTACAGGCAAGCAGATTGATCGTGCGAATGCCCATCAGGTCCGAGCACTAGCAGCATCATTGGCCCTTTATAAGGGTGTCTCATTAGAGGAGGTGATGTCTGTAGCACAATGGCATGCCGAGTCGTCATTCACTGATTTCTACCTTCGCGACATCTCCAGCGCACTTAATCTGGTAGCCGTCGCCAATTTATCGAATCTGAACTAAGCCACATCCGACCACTATTTCGCACACATCACAAGTTCTTCCACTTGCACTGAACAATGGCCATGCACATGACCTGAGAATGACCGTGGATTGGGCCGAGCTCCTGTGATGAACAAGAAAAGACCAAGCACTCAAAATGGTGAGTGTTTACATTAATTAAGTGACTATAAATAATTTACTTACAGTCGAAATACCAGACTGTTTAGGTAAATAGTCTGGTGTAAGAGTATACTTCTCCTCTCAAACAGACATTAGACTCATTCCAATTTGAAAACTTAATCGATGTACTGATATTTTTTCAAAATTAGAAGTTGTAGTAGCTTCTTTGCACTCTACTGGACTGCCCTAGCTGAGACTTGGGGCTGACACAGGTCTGGTGGGTATTGCATCCCCTTTTCGACAGCCCTCTGGATTTTGTGTGGACAAAAGAGGGGGGGGGAGCGCGGTCTAGACCATGGAAGTTTAGCACTCTATGAGTCAGATGGCAGAACCCAAGCGTATGCCAGGGTTCTAGTCTCTTCACAACCTTCTCTGTTGGATGGTAGATGAGTGCTGGTTCGAGCCTCACCTCCTCCCACCGGTATTTCCTGGCTCTTGAAATCCGGAGTTTATCATAATAGTACATCTGGTAAGTATTATTCGAAGTAGAATCAAAAAAGCATCCGCTTTTGTTTCTACGAGAATTCTTAATACTTACCAGATGTATTATGGCCCTGCCTCAGCCGCCCGCTGAGGTGAGGCTGAGCTGTTTTCGCTGTTTGTCAAGGCAAACATAAGACGAATCTGACTGTGATTGGGAATTGACAATCCCGGACACAGTATGGGCAGGACCAGGAGAGTGCGGAGTTTTAATTATTTATTTTGAGCTAGACTAGATAATAGACATTATCATAATAGTACATCTGGTAAGTATTAAGAATTCTCGTATAAACAAAGCGGATGCTTTTTTGATTCAAGCGCTTTCTGCCGAACATGGCCGTTTTGTCAGTGAAGGTCTATGATTACTACCACGTCTTTGCTTTTTGGCAAAGAATCAGTCACTTAAATATCCAGGTCAACCGATCAATTTGCCAAGTTTAATCTGACATGACCCAAGCTCTTCTGCTTGGTGTCCAGTCCGATGTCTGAAAATGTACAAGAAACGTACTCAGAAGTGGAGGGATGATAAAAAATCTTCGTGCTTCGAAAGATACTATTTCGCATTGAATAGTCGAAGCTATTCAAATGACACCTAAATTAGCTACTGGGAAGCAGATTGATCATGCGAACGCCCATCAAGTATGAGCACTAGCAGCAGCATCAGTCCTTTTATAAGTGTGACTCATTAGAGCAGGTGATGTCTGTAGCACAATGGCATGCGGAGTCATCATTCACCAATTTCTACCTATATAACAAGCTCGCTTAATCCAGTTGCCGTTTCAAACTTACTCAATCTAAATTAAGCCACAACGAAGACCTTTAGCACTAAACATCACAAGCGCTCCTGCGAGCTCTGGCACAGGAAAATCAATGGCTGGTGGATCTACAACAAATGGGAAAGCTTCTGAGATCACGGATCAACTCCACTGGAAAAGTGGTGAGTGTTTCTAGTTTTAAGTGACTAATCCATCTTTTTCACTTGCAGTAGAAATATCAGACTACTTGTGGGTTGTCTGATTTAAGAGTATACTTACTCTCCATATCAGAATTAAGCCTCATTCCAATTGGACACTCATGTCAGAATCTTGATGGTGTTTTCTAAAACTTAGTAGTAGTAGCTTCTTTACACTCTCTGGGACTGCTCTAGCCGAGACGTAGAGCTGACATGGGTCTGGGTGGTGTTGCCTCCCCTTGACAGCCCTCATATGTGTGCGGACAAATAATGGGGATGGGTGGAGGGGAGCCTGGTCTAGTCCAGCGGGTGCTGGGGTTCTCAGTCTCTTCCCAAACCTTTTCTTGGTTTGGAGATGAGAGCTGTTTGAGCCTCACCTCCGCCCACCAGAATGTCTGACTGTTGAAATCCGGTTTTATCATAATAGTATATCTGGTAAGTATTATTAGTTCACCTGGCCAGAATGGCCAAGTGAGCTTATGCTGCGGCGACCGCCTATCATCCGTCTGGTGTCTGTCCGTCAACTTTTTTTATAAACGACTTCTCAAGAACCACTGGGCTGATTTCAATTATATGTGACAGGAAGCATCCTTATGGCATAGATATCCGAATTTGTTCAAACGAAGCTGATCGGCCAATTTGGCCAGTGGCCATCTTGGATTTCGGCCGATTTTTAGAAACGTCTTTAAAAATCTTCTCCGAAACCGCTCGGGGGATTGATGCAAACCTCATGAAATATGATCTAGTAGGGTAAGAGCTGAACCAAGTTTGTTGAAGGGAACTTGATTGGCCAAATGGTTTGGCGGCCATCTTGGTTGACCAAGTTGTAGCGTAAACGACTTCTCCAGAACTGCTGAAGGGATCGGGCCAAAATTTGGCAGATATGATTAGGGACTAAGGGCCATTAAAGTTTGTTCAAGGGACGTTGATCAGTCAAAAAACATGTTCGCCATGGGCCAATCAAACTATAGCGTGTTTGGCGTCCATATTGAATTTTTTTATTTGATGGACTTTGATGCTGAAATTGGTTTTATATGTGATTTTGGATATTCTGATCTCAAATTAGAAATTTTTGAAACTGTCGGATGAACGGTTCGGTGGCCATCTTGGATCATTTTCCCACCAACAGCTCCCATACTAAAGCAATGGGAAATTTAAAATGTTTTCTTTTCGAGAACTACTGGTTAAAGTACCGGATCAAAATGACTATGGTTTTTTGGTGGGTTCTGAATTCGATTGCACTAAATATTCTTAAATTAGGCCCTGCTTTGGCCAGGCCCTTCATATAATTATACACAATTGTGCAATGTATTTCTGCACAGCAGCATGTGTCAATTAACCATTACAATTAACCCAAGACAGCAAAAACCCGCTTCTGCAATCATATTGAGACCAAGAGAAAACTATTTTTGAAAATTTGCCACCGAAAGGCTGATGAAAATTGTGAGCCAGTCATAGATTTTCAAAAATAATCTATTTGTGTGCAAATGGACATTTAACTCTTAACCAAATTTTATCATTACCATCATAGCAGAGACATGATAGTATTGTAATATACAGACCCACCTTTCCTGATGTATTGCTAATGGCTACAATACAGCTCAGAAATAAGTTAAACAAGTTCCAAATACAAAAATAGAAACAGGTTAGTTAGTAAGAAATGCTCCGTTGAATATTTTGAACATAATTGTATTGGAAGCCAATTATGTTCAAAATACTCAACAGTATGTTTTATTAGCTCACCTCATGTCGTGGCGACCATCCATCAACTTTTCCTTTATACGACTTCTTCTTTAGAACCACCTGGCCGATTTCAACTATATTTGACAGGAAGCATCCTTAGGGCATAGGAATTCAATTTTGTTCAAACGAAGCTGATCGACCAATTTGGCCAGTGGCCATCTTGGATTTCGGCCGATTTTTAGAAATGGATTTTAAAATCTCAAAAACTGTTGGAGGGATTGATTCAAAACTCATGAAATATAATCTAAGGCCAGAGCTAAACCAAGTTTGTTCAGGAGAACTTGATTAGTCAAATATTTCGGTGCCCATTCTGGATGACATAGTTTTTCCGAAACGACTTCTTCAGACCTGCTGAAGGGATCGGGCCGAGATTTGGAGGATATAATTAGAGACCAATGGCCATTAAAGTTTATTCAAGGAAACGTAAAAAAAACCATGGCCACTGGTATTCTGATCTCAAATTTGCAATTTTCGAAGATGTCAGATGAACGGATAATCTTCCCGCCAAAAGCTCCCATACTAAATGTGACAAGAAGCATCCTTAGGGCATAGAGATTCAAGTTTGTTCAAACGATGCCGATTGGACAATTTGCCCAGTGGCCATCTTGGATTTTGGCCGATTTTTAGAAATGTCTAAAAATCTTCTCCGAAACTGTTCGAGTGATTGATTCAGAATTCATGAAATATCATTTAGTGCATGAGCTGAACCAAGTTTGTTCAAGAGAACTTGATTGGGCAAATGGTTGGGCGGTCATCTTGGATGGCCTGGTTTTCATTAAAGTGACTTCATCTCCAGAGACGGTGAACGGATTGGGCCAAAATTTGGGAGATATGATATTGATGACTAAGGGCCATTAAACTTTGTGCAAGAGTAGTTGATACATAAAGAAACATGGCCTCTGTTTTCTCGTTACAATTCTGCTCAACTCCTTAGGGTTCTATTTATTGTTGTTGACTATTATAGTTGAAATGCCTATGTTCCAGGTGAGCGATACAGGCCCCTTGGGCTTCTTGTTTGAAGTAGAATAAAAAAAGCATCCGCTTTGGTTTCTACGAGAATTATTAATACTTACCAGATGTACTATGACCCACCTCAGTCCGTCCCGCTTTCGCTGTTTTGCTATGCAAACATAAGACGAATCTGTCTGTACTCGGGAATTGACTCGGTACCTGGAGTTTATGGTAATTCCCGGACACAGGCTGAGGAGGATCCTGTAGAGTTAATCTTTGTTAGTTATTTTGAGCTAGTCTTTCGATAATAGACATTATCATAATAGTACATCTGGTAAGTTTTAATAATTCTCATAGAAACAAAAGCGGATGCTTTTTTGAGTCTTGTGTTCTTGAGAAATGTCCATTTGGAGACCAAGTGAAGATTATTTTTTTTTAATTTATCATTGGAATGACTGTCTCATTGACTGAGTCAGTCAGTCCAGTTGTAAATTTTCATATCTAGTCTTCTCTTGGTCTGTAAATGGACATTTCCTTGAGAAAATTGAGATTTAACAAATTTGAGGGTCAAACAGTTAATTACCCCTTTACTTGTTAAATTTGATCAAGAAAATCAAAATAATACATTATTGAGTGTTCATCTGAACGTAAAGAGAAGAGTATTTTAGAAACTTACCACTGGAATGACTGGCTCGATTATCAAGCCAGCCATTCCAGTGGTAAATTTTCTAAAATATTCATCTCTTTGCCTGCAGATAGACATTCCTCATGACTAGTGCAAAGGCCATTTTTGGCTGGTTTGACCATTAAAGATATAACTTAATCACCTGTTTTTTGTGACTACGTTTTAACAGACCATATCCTAATAACACAGGCTTCTGGGCTGGTACTTGACTTGAATATGTTGTTTGTTATAGACAGGTTTTACTCTATGGCACTCATCATATATTCTATTTTTGTTTTCTTTAGGTCGGACTATTCCATAACGCCCTACATATGATACTTTCCGCGGTTCCTGCAACGCCGAATCCTAGTGATGCATCACTACCGTCTGTGTTCAACGGACGACCTCGCCACTCCAGTCAGAGTTTGAGATCATTGACCTCGTCCCATTCGTTACGACGGGAATCTTCTTCGTTCAATCCAGACACCATTGAAGATACAGGAGTTAATGCCCTTACATCTGAGTTATCCATGACTCGATCAAATGGTGAGATGATGGTTATCTTCGGTTCAGAGGGGAAAGAGGGTATTTGTATTTAGTTCTCAAGATGGGTTGAAATTCAGACAGCCTGCTAGCCCGAGGTTAGTAGAAATTGACCATGGCTAGTATATTGTTTGTGACTAACCAGCCCGGTGGTCTAGTAACAATTTGATATCTCAAACCTTTAACCCTTTCATGCCTGAATATATTTATGAAATGTTGTGTGTGCACTAAATTAATTTGCAAAATTTTCCATAAATTTTCTATTCTCAAAATCATGAAAAATTCTTTTTTGTCAAATAAATAAAATTACGTCCATGCTCACTCCAGACTAACGGCCCAGGATCCTCCATACTTTACCAATGGCATATCTGAGAATGCTAAGTAATTATAAATAGATCTTCGTATATACCCTGTGATGACTATTTTGCAATATTACTGCATCTGATGAGTAGGCAAGTTGTCAATCTTCATAAAATAACTTCAATGCATATATATATATATAACACAAATGGCTAGCAGCTTTACAAGGGAGAGCCCGCTTCCCGGAAATTTTTTGTTTCCTTACCATTGGTAAAGTATGGGGCGGTTTGGGCCATTACAGTCTGGAGTGAGCCAGGTGGCCTGGGCCGTTACTGCCAGCAATGGCTTACTGACCAAGCCAGCCAAAATGGCCTCTGCATTGATCTTGAGAAATGTTCAATTCAAGACGAATTATTACCAAGACTATTTGTTTTATTTACCACTTGAATGACTGGCTTGATAATCGAGCCAATCATTTCAGTAGTATCTTCTTGATATGCAAACGGACATATTCTGTGAGCAAATTGAAATATCTTTGATGAAATCAGATCATTAAAGTGTTTATTTGCACCAGTTTTCATACACAGCAGAATTGAATAACACACATTGATTGTTGATATATGGCCAACATTCTGTCATATAAGTGCTAAGAGTAATCACTTTATCTGCCAGGTAAGGATTAGTAGATAAATTAATAGAATCTAATGATTACAATTGCTGCTAGTTGGTGGCCCATCAGGGTTAATTACAAATCCAGACTTCTATCTCTTTGTTTGTCTGTTCGTCTGTCTCTCCTGGAGTTGTTTCTGAGAAATGATGATGTGATTTGACAAGTCATGCAAGTAGGCAACAATGGTGTTGCGAGAAACTAGTACTGGCCAATTTTAGTCTAGATCTAAGGCCAGCGAACTATCTGGACATATTTAAGATAGTTAACCATTGCCACTCTGATGTCAATATTCTGTATTTTACTGTGTCCATAGCAAAGAAACTGGTGTACATTTTTCAACAATTTTGGTGGACGATGTTGCTGTCTATGACAGCACCATTTTCCACCAAATTTGTTGAAAAATGAACACCAGTTCATCTTTTAATTTAATTTGAAAATTAAAAATTTTAATATGAGAGTGGTAAGGGTTAAGAGTTCTTGATGCATTTAATATAATACTTTCCTAAATTGAGAAATTTTCGTAAGCGAACTAGTTTCCATAAAAACCCTGAATAATAAATATGCGTGACAGCGTCAGAATTTGTGTATAAAACTTACTGTGCAGTAATAACACACTCAGACTTGTATATTTACAACAGTCCTGTGTTTCCAAACTTATTTATATCTTATTTTTCTCTTTAAGTAGCTAATTTAATAGGATCAAATTCAATATAGATCTTAAAAAGATGATGAAGTTCTCTAACTTTGTGTCAAACTATTTTGTCACCTGAATGTGACAGATCTTATTAGACAGCAAAGTGTCATTAGATACTTGATCATGTGAAGCAGAATTAGTGTCTCCCTCCATCTCTCCCAATAATTCCCTCCCACCCTCCATCCCTCCCTCCCTCCCTCTTCCCTCCCGCCCTCTCCTTCTCCCCATCCCGCCCACCCTCCTACTCCCTCCCTCCATCCCTCTCCTTCCCTCCCTCCATCCCACCCACCCTCCCTCCCTCCCTCCCTCCCTCCCTCCCTCCCTCCCTCACTCCCTCTCCTTCAATCGCGCCCTCCCTCCCATAAGCCTGTCCTCCCTCTCCCTCCTTCCCACCTTCCCTCCCGCCCAGTCACCCTTCCTCCCTTTCCTTCCCTCCCTCCTGCAAGCCTGCCCACCCTCCCTCCCTCCCACCCCCCTTCCCTCCATCCCTCCCTCCCTCTCCTGCCCTCCTTCCCGCAAGCCTGCCCTCCCTCTCTCCCTCCTTCCCCCACCCCTTTCAGTCCTTTCTCCCTCCACCACCATCTATCTCTTTCCCTCCCTCCTTCAGAGGGCCTCCCTCCATACCCCTTTTCCCCATCTCTCTATCCCTCCCTCCCATCATATCGCACTCTCCCTGTCCTCTGTCTCCAACCCCTATTGCTCCCTCCCTGTCCTCTCTCCAACCTCTATCACTCCTGCTCTTTCTGTTCTCTCTGCACCACCACTTATCTCCCTCGCCTTCCCTTCCTCCATCCCTCTCTGCCTTTACTCCCTAGCTTCCTCCCTTCATGCCCCTCTCTCCATCTCAATCCCTCTCTCCACCAACTCTTCTTTCCTCTCTCACTCATGCTATCTGTTTCTCATGCTATTTATCATTGTTTTCTAGTTCCACAGTACAAAGCGCTCACTGTGCTTCAGCTTGAGGCTAAAGCACAAAGTATACCGTTAAGCGTGGTCTTGCATCCATATGCCATTTTTATTCCTGGCAAACTGCTGGTCGGCAATAGCATCAAGAAGGTTGTTACTGTAAGTATATGTGCATTTCTTTAGGCCTGGGATAAAGAGAGGTTACTCATATGATTTTATAACTAGAAATTTATGTGACAGGACAAATACATTTATCTGTCCCACTCATGTCTGCATGCGTGTGTGCGTGCGTGTGTGTGTGTGTGTTGTGTCCATCCATTCATGTGTGTATACGCGTGTCTTGTGGGAATTGATTGTAACTCAACTCCTCCAAAACCATTGAAAAGAATTCAACCAAATCTGGGATGTGCGCTACCATATGATTGCAAGATGGCATTTACATTTGTCTCCACCTCCAAGAGGGTGGTGTAGGGGTCAAATGATCAATTTTAGCATGTAGAAATTTATTGCAACAGGTGTCCTCTGAAACCATTGGCAGGAATTGAACCAAATGTGATATGGGAGTTACCTTTATGATTGCAGTGGGGTGGGTTAATTGATTGGACAGAAATGAACCAAATTTTGTATGTGAGTTATCCATATGGCTGTCGAGTGGAAGAGGACAAATACATTTGGGTGGGTTTCAAAAGGTCAAAGCTGTGAATGTGTGAATTTGTGATAAGTCATCGAACAAGCAATCTAGTTAACAAATTAATTAAACGTTTTATCCTGAAATTTGTTTTAAAAAATCTCAATCTTCTTTAAAAAGAAATAGCCATTTGTAGATCAAATGATTATTTTTGAGAATTTATCTCTGGAATGACTGGCTCGGTTATCGAGCCCGCTATTCCAGTGGTAAAGTTTCAAAGATCATGTTTCACATCAAGAGTATACTTACCTCCCTAATACTTTTGATATTGCTAAATATTGGCTTTCACTCAATAAACACTCAGATTAAAACAGTTAGGTGCCCCTACTGGGCAGGGAGTCAGAGCGTAGTCTGGCGGATGCCAGCCCCACCACCGCGCATGCGCAGACTAGCACTTCCTCTTTGCTAATTTATTGGCAGAGAGTCTACACATGCTTTTGTGCTAGTGCTTTTCGTGGCTCAATTCTAAGTGTTTTTGTGAAAGTTCAGAAGTGTTTATCCCTGATAAAGATGGCAGGAAGAGTGACTTCGCCAGAGGAGGGCCCATGACCTTTAAATCAGGTGACTTCTAGTAAAATTAGCGAGTTTTGTCCCGTTGTAATGTGTTTCCGGGACTCGCGCTAAACGTGATAAGCGCCTTGTTTAGTTGGTTTATTTCAACTAGGTGCTATATAAGACTAATCTCTCTTTGTGTTTATGTCCACAGGTCTGTGTGAAGAAATATAATGGACATCACATCAGCAGAGGGTTTGTGTCTCTCCACCATGGTTCCATTTCCTACTAATACTGTTAGGTTATCTAACAAAAAATTCTATGTCCAGTGAGTCGGAGGCCTATTATAAAGGTCTTCTCACTTTGCCCTCTTGATCCAATTCCTTCCCCTAGAGGTGGAGAGAGTTAAGAGGCGTTCAGTTGGTGGAGTGCTCCAGTTCATCAGGTTGGATGGTTTGTCTAGACAAGGTGTCAGGTATCTAATTATTGATATGAGGTGATGTTAATTATTTAGAGGAAAGGGAGATAATTAACAGTATTTGCCATTGTTATCAGTATATATCTGATGGTTGTGTAGTCGAAATGTCCATTCTGCACATGTTCTGGTTAGAGATACAATTCGTCCTTGCACTGGGATGTTTGTTGGGTATCGATTTTTTCCTGTCATAGGATTAATGACGTCATAATCAGCCTTGCTCTTTATTAACAATTAAAGTTGTCCGAAGCTGGTTTTCTGATAAATTATGATCTTTATGATCATTTCCTTCTCCTGAGTTGGTGAGTTTCTAAGCTTAACTAGATTGCTCATACTCCTCGTCCTTTGGCTTTTTTCAGAGACCTGGTTGTGCGTCCTGTGGACGATTTTTGAGGGACAAGTTTGTTCCTCATCTCTGTTTTCAGTGTAGCCCCTGTGGTCCCTTGCTTAATTGCGAGATATGTAAGCACTGGGGGGGCGAGCTAATGTCCGAATTCTTGTGCTTGCAGGCGAAGGACAAGGTGGTGGAGGAGGAGAAGAAGAATCTGAAAAAAGAGGTTGTAAGTAAGAAGGGTAAAAGGAAGGCCTCGTCCGCGGTGGACATGGAGGCCTTCCGGACCGAGATGTTGGGAGAGATGAGGAGGACAATAAAGGATTTGGTTCCAGAGTTGCTTCGTGGCATGCTTCCTGGACCAAATCCTTTGTTGGCCTCATCATCTGCTTCGGAGCAGGTAATCCCCACCTCTGAATCACCGTTCCTTAGTACGCTTCCGTTGTTTGAAGATTCAGAGGTGGCCCCATTAGAGGGGGCGTTCCACGACCCTGGCAGCAGGCTTATTGCCGCGCCCAATAGGGACCGTGGACGGTTGTCGCTGGAACCCGCGGGCTGCTTATCAGTCCAGGGGTATCCGCACACCGCGGGTGCCAGTACCTCGTATGGCACCTTCCCTGGCCAGTCCGGGTTAGCTCTCTTTGCTGACCCGGAGTCTAATCTGTCTGGCCAGGAGGATGAGGATTACCTGTTGGGGTCGCCGTCTGAGGACGTGGCCATGGATTATGACGTCTGTGCACCCCTCGCGGGGAATACAGGCGCCTTATTCCACGGTTCTACTCTCCCAGGGGTAGAATCCACGGTTCAGACTGTGGCCCTGGGCGCTGAAGGCCAGCGTTACCGCATACCTCGGCTTGCCGAGAGTGTTGCTGGTGCTGGCCGGGGCCGTGGTGGGGCGGTATATGCCCCGCGCTCTACCACGGCGCCTGCTCCTGGTCAAGCCAGTGAGATTAGCATGCCGGTATTGTCAGGCCCGCATGCTCTCCCTGGCTTGCCAGGGATATCAGCGTATCCGCCATCAAGCTCTGTTGCTTGCGCTCAGGAGGAAGACGAAGGCCCCCGTCTTGTAGAGCGCTCGCAGCTAGCCACGGAGGAGGATTGGTCTGACGCTTGCCAGTGGTTGGTGAGTGTTAGACCAGATCTGCCCGTGGAGCAGTCGGCTAGCCAGCGTGATCACAGGCCGTGGTTAGCTGGTAAGCCTACTGCTAACGCTATGCCTTCTCTGCCGCTGGCAGAGCATGTCGTTGACATGTTCGAGGCGGCGGAGACGTCCATTAAGTTGAGTGGACGTCTCACTAAGGCCCCACGCGAGGTGGCCAGGCGTTTCCGCATCGTGCCCCTGCACTACCAGCGGTACGGTGTGGTACCGAAGCCGTGCGTGGATGACCGCGCGGCTTTGGGTGAGGATGCGCGGCCAGGCTCCCGTTCTGACACGGGAGTCTTGTGTTCGAACGCGTTGCGTTCAGCAAATACCACGTTGCGTGATGCGGAGGAGAGTGGGAGGGCTTCGATTGCCGCTCTGTCCCACGTCTCCCAGCTGTTACAAGGGGTAGTAACAGCATCCGCATCACGCCAGCCAAGTCCGGTCACAGTCCAGCGAGCCATCCAGGATGGTATCAACCTGGCTCTGGACTGTATGACGCGGGCGGTGACCAGGAGTGTCCGGGCAAGGCGCACTTTTGCCTTGGATAATCTGTGCCCGTCCCAGGACCTCTACAATAGGCTACTACGTACGCCTATGACAGGTCCTGGTCTCTTTGGAGGTGAGGGTTGTAGGCACCTCCAGGAGACGGTTACTCTGGTCAATAACCAGAGGGGGCTGCGTGAGCAGTTTGAGGTGCTTCGTCGTGCCAACGTTCGCGCCGCACCCCCTGCGTATCGTCCCCTGCAGGCTCGAGGTGGTAGTGGCCAGGTCAGAGGCCAACCACCATCGCAGCGTCGGCCTCGGCCGCGTGCGATTCGGCCAGCAGCGAGGGGGGCGGAGGCTCCTCAGGCGCAGTCAGCCAGGCAGCCGCCCGCGCACCGAGGTGCGCGCGGTGCTGGTCGTGGCGCGCGAGGATCTGGGCGGGGTAATCGTTCCTGATGGGACGGTTACCGCGGTGAGAACCGCGCCGGTGTTTCTGGCAAAGGAGACAGTGCCGCTCTTGCACTCCTTATGTCCACCTCTATCCCTAGGTGGACCAGTGGGAGGCCGGCTAGCCGACCACATGCAAGAGTGGGAACGGTTAACTCAGGACCGTTTAGTCTTGCGATGGCTTTCAGTCGGGTATCATCCCGATTGGATGACAGGCCCGCCATCGCGACTGTCTCTAGTGCCGATCTGGACTCCAAATCCGAGAGATCCAGATCAAAGGTTGTGTATCGAGGAGGAAATAAATTCCCTCATACAAAAAGGAGCTATTCAGCCGGCACAGAGGTGTCCGGGCTTCTATTCAACCCTGTTCTTAGTAACAAAGAACACCGGAGGGTGGAGACCAATTCTCAACCTCAAGCCATTGAACAAGTTCATAGAGACGCCCAGTTTCAAGATGGAGACTGTGCGCTCGGTGTTGGTGGGGTTAGAGAGGGGAATGTGGACAGCGTCGATAGATTTGAAGGACGCTTATTTCCACATCCCCGTACACAGGAGTTTCCGTCGCTTCCTGAGATTTGCATTCCAGGGCAGACAGTGGGAATTCAGGGTGCTACCCTTCGGAATTTCCACGGCTCCTCGGGTTTTCACCCGTGTGGTTCTTGCGATCACCGCATACCTCCGCAGGAGAAGCATAGCAGTCCACACGTACATAGACGACTGGCTGTTGAAAGCACACACCCGGGAAAGTTTATCGGCCAGTCTGGAGATTGTTTTGAAAACTCTCACAGACTTAGGCTGGATGATCAATTTCCCAAAATCAGAGCTGACTCCATCCCAGAAGTTTGTTTACCTGGGGATGTTCTTCGATCTAGAGACAGGATATGTTTATCCTACTCAGGAGAGAGTTCAGAAACTCATCTCATTAATTCAGTCAGTGTGCGACAGTCGTCATGTCCTGGCACGGGTTTACTTGAGAATGCTGGGGTTGATGGTTTCATTGGAACCAGTCATTCCTCAGGCCGCCTTACGCAGGCGGCCGATCCAGTTATTTCTCATGACACAATGGACCCAGAGTACAGGTTCGCTGGAATCGAATGTGTCAGTGTTGGCGCCTCTGATTCATCACCTGCAATGGTGGTTGGACACAGAGAATCTCTTGGTGGGGGTTATGCTAACCCCTCCCCACCCTCAGGTGACTGTGTATACAGATGCATCGATGGAGGGCTGGGGAGCTTGCCTGGAAGAGTCCACGATATCAAGGCTTTGGAATCTGGAACAGTCAAAGGAACATATAAATCTACTGGAGCTAAGAGCAGTAGTCCTGGGCCTGGAACATTTCTTACAGAAAGTTCAGGGCAAGATTGTTCTTATTCGTTCAGACAACTCAACAGTTGTGACTTACATAAACCGCCAGGGCGGAACGAAGTCGCCCAGTCTCTGTATGATGACATGGAGACTGCTTTGTTGGTGCCTGGATCACCAGATTACCTTGAAAGCAGTTCATATTCCGGGAAGGTTAAATCTGCTAGCAGACTCATTGAGCCGAAGCATTGAGTGTTTTACCCACGGAATGGCAACTAAATCAATGTGTGGCGGATCGTCTGTTCGACCATTGGGGGAAACCCAACATCGATTTGTTCGCAACGAAGAAGAATGTGAAGATGACGACGTACGTCTCTCCAATTCCGGATCCAAGCGCTTTCGCAACAGATGCGTTAGCTATCAGCTGGGGGAGAATGTATGCATACGCATTCCCTCCAGCAATCCTGATTCCAAAAATTCTTCAGAAAATCAGACAAGAGGAATGCCAAGTGCTTCTGATCGCCCCGGATTGGCCAAGCCGATCATGGTATACGGATCTGCTGGACCTTCTGGTCTGCAATCCGGTTCCTCTGCCTCTGATGGACGATATTATCTTCCATAGCAAGGCCCTTCACAACAATCCGTCAATGTTCAGATTGACTGCGTGGATGTTGTCGAGGAATCTAGAATTAAGGAGGGCTTTTCTGAGCAAGCAGCCATGTTTATGGCCAAAGCCAGGAGGGGGTCAACCTCCAGAGCATATAATTATAAAATCAACAGATTTGCAGAATGGTGCTCAAAAAGATGTATTGATCCAATGGATTCATCTGTTCAGGTAGTAGCTGATTTCCTCTGTCACCTCTATGATGCCTATAGCCTCAAGCCTAACTCTATTGCTGGTTATAAGTCAGCTTTAATGTCTGTTATTCCTTGCTTGGCTAAGAGGGGAAGTGATGAAGTAAATACATTAAATGTATTAATTAAAGGCATGGGCAATCTAAGACCAAGGAATCCACCTGTGATTCCGTCTTGGAGTTTATCGCTAGTGCTTCAAGTACTAGGTGATAAGCCGTTTGAACCACTTAGTTCCATTTCTATGAAACTATTAACACTGAAGACTGTGTTTTTAATTGCTGCGGCCTCGGCTAGGCGTAGGAGTGAAATTCATGCCTTATCAGCCGAGGATGACCGTTTTGTGGTTTCAGGGGAAGGCCTTAAGCTGCTACCTAGGATTAATTTCTTGGCTAAAAATCAGTCGTTGAAATATCCAGGTCAACCTATTGTTTTGCCTCCTTTAACTAGATATGATCCTAATTCTAAAGCATGGTGTCCCGTCCGGGCGCTTCGCCGGTACAAACAACGTACGGCGGAGTGGCGCACCGACCAGTCGGCGTTATGGTTGTCATATATTGAACCCCATGGGAGGGCTTCTAAGGACACCATTTCCAGGTGGATTGTAGAATGCATTCAGTTTTGCCATAAATCCGCCACCGGGAAGCAGGTTGACGTGGCCAAGGCTCACAGTGTCCGCGGCGTAGTGACATCCACTGCCCTATTTAATGGGGTCCCTGTGGATGATATTATGTCGGTGGCTCAGTGGCACTGTGAGTCAAGTTTTACAGACCATTATCTCCGTGACACCTCTAATCCTCTCGGCTTGTCGATTTTGAAAAAATAACTAGGCATATATTTTTGATGGGGTTTCCTCATTGCTTATATATTTCACAATTAATTTATGGAAACAACCACTAATTTGGGACTGCATCGTTCTTCACCAATGGGAAGAGGATGTCAGCAGCCATTTCAACAAGGTCAGTCTTGTGTATGTGTTGTCCATTGTTGATTGTCTTGTCACGTTACCCGTTATTAATATGATGATGGTTTTGTGTATTTATGTAGTTCATTGTTGAGAGTATACGAAAATGGAGTTTTTTCGTCTCTGTCCTGTAGTACATGGCACTTGTACGTAGAGAGCGTATAGGACATTGAGGTCATTCGACTCTTCCTCCCAGGAAGGAGGGGGGGGGGAGCGCATATGACATTCGGTCATCTCTCATACATCGGGGGTGTTATCCGATGGTTAGTCAAATCCTGACTGTTTTTTCATACAGTTTCAGAAGTTTAAGTGCCTTAAACGCAGAAAAGCGTATAGGGATGAGCTGGTCTTTTGACCTCGCCTCCCTCCCGCCGAATTCACTGTCGAATTCTGGCAATATCAAAAGTATTAGGGAGGTAAGTATACTCTTGATGTGAAATAAACGAAATCAAGGATTTCTTTTTTCACGAGAGAGTTGATACTTACCTCCCTAGATACGGACCCGGCCTCTCCACCCCACAGAGGCTCGGTCTTCAGGCTCTTTATAGTTGCATGTGTATCAGCCAATAAATTAGTCAGAGGAAGTGCTAGTCTGCGCATGCGCGGTGGTGGGGCTGGCATCCGCCAGACTACGCTCTGACTCCCTGCCCAGTAGGGGCACCTAACTGTTTTAATCTGAGTGTTTATTGAGTGAAAGCCAATATTTAGCAATATCAAAAGTATTAGGGAGGTAAGTATCAACTCTCTCGTGAAAAAAGAAATCCTTGATTTCGTTTAAACAATGTCATATTCATGTTCTAGATGGTTAACCAGAGCCTGAGTACGATAAACTTCCAATGGGAAGGCTACAATGATGAGCACATTCTAGAAGTGGAGCCACCATATGGAGAGCTAGGTAAGTACTATCATTGATAATGCAGAGTACTGGGCCTGGTATTTGTCTGGATGTCCAGTAACATGTGTTATCAGGTCTGTTTGTTTTAGCAAATGTTTTGTGGCAAATGGACAAAATCCAGTTTTAGCTATTCCCTGCTCATCTCTAAATAAGTTCCACCCACGCTAAGCCCTTGTTGAGATCAATCAATCCCTGCAATCTCTGAATCTCAATTTACAGCAAACTATACAGGTAAGCGGTTGAATATTTTGAAACTAATTTAACTGGTTGCTGTTTCTACTTCGAATAATACTTACCAGATGTACTATTATGATAATGTGTATTATCTAGTCTAGCTCAAAATAAACAATTAAAACTCCGCACTCTCCTGGTCCTGCCCACACTGTGTCCGGGAATTACCATAGCCGCAGGTACCGAGTCAATTCCCAATCACAGTCAGATTCGTCTATTTTGCTCTCCATGCTAGTCGTGTATTTTGAGCTCTCTAAATTTGCAATTTTCACCGGAGTTAGTGGTTTTATGGTTAATTCATTGCTGGAAGGATGGAAGGAAAAGGAAAATCATCACAGGGGCAGGTTGTATTAATCTGTTTGAAATTTCGTTAAATTGGCACATTATTTTAAAATGTAGCCATTGTTGGAGTCGCTCCGGTACCCGTTAACTTTTTAATCTTATCTGCGTACTCGGTTAATTTCTCTTGTGACTCGGTTCCTTCCGAGATGGATGCTCCCTTAGGCAAGATGGCAGCGCCCATGATTAATGTTTCGCTTTGGCTTGGCGTGTCTATGCACTCTGTTTATGCCGATTTTTAGCTCTCGCTTTATTGTCGAGGGTGTTTGTAGCGATCGGCATTTATTTCTTGGCTGTATTAATGTTAGTTAACTTCCAAGTTGTGTTTATTAATTTTCACTCAAAAAAGTTTCAAATATTTCCTGCCTAAAGGCTTGATTATCATTAATTTAAGAGAAAGTTAATGTTTCTAAGTAATTCTACTTTACAATCAAGTCAATTGCGCGTATTGCTCGTCATCGTATGTCATGTGCAGCATTTTAATTCTTCTCTGTGTTTGCAGAAGACCAAGAACCAGGATACTTTGTGCCACAAATGCAACAGGTTCATGAAGCGCAAGTTTAATGGCCATCACTGTGTCGCTTGTGCGAAGTGCAAAGTGGGAAGTCCGTGTGATATGTGCGCCAAGTGGTCGTCGGAATTGGTGGCAGAGTTCGATCGTGATCGTCATGCGTGCTTGGAGAGAATCGCGAGGGACAAGGCGGCCAAGCTGGATCAGGCGTCAGTGAGAGGACTGGAAGATCGTCTGAACGAGCGAATGGATTCAGCATTGGGCATATGGGCGGCCCAGTTCAAGTCAATGTTTGAGTCCTTACAATCCACGATCCCGACGATACAGGCTGGTGCGGTGCAACCTTTCGGTGGTCTGGCTAGTTCTGCAAAGGGACATGCACCTGTCCCTACTCCAACCTTGGCTCAAGAGCCGACGGCGGAGGAGGAAGATCTTCTCCTAATGGAAGATTCCGGCATGCCGGCTATTTCGTTGACGGCTAGGCCAGGTACATCCCAGGGATCTCCCTCAGGATTTGTACGGGTTTGCCAAGCGGGTTGGGATGTCGACGTTCCGCCTGGAATTTTCCACCTGGATTTCCCTCAACCCGCATTGTCATTGGAGCCGTGTTTTGCGGTTCCTAACGGCATCCTGGCGGCATTAGGTGCGGCTCCTCTCGGAGTGCCGGCATCTACTATGGTGAAAGCGGCTGTAGTCCCGCCTCCTGTGATGAAGCCGATGGACTGTGGTGAATCCGTGTCCGGCGATTCGTTGGACACGGGTGCCGCAAGTAGTCGGGCTATGGACGCGCTTCATGTTGGAAGACGTGCGGGCCATAGCTCTCAGCATGGATCGTTGGTGGTCTACTCATCCCAGGGTGAGAAGGAAGATGAGAACGGTAGTCCATTGATGGATGAGTCCGCTTTCTGCACCGAAGCTGAATGGGTGCAGGTCCTTGGCTGGATGTCTGACCGTCTCGGGTTGGCATCGGATCAAGGATCTCAGCACGATCCGGCGATGGAACGGATGTCAGAGCGAGCGGCTAGCGCTCTGTCAAGTGGCTCTTCGGCCATGCTGACGCTCCCTTTGGACACGCAGACTTCCGACATGTTGGAGGTTGCGGCGTATTGTCTGGTTCAGCCAGATTATGCATTGCCCAAAGCCAAGGGGATAAGGAATAGGGTCCGTTTTCCGGAGCTGGCCTACCATCAGTATGCCCGGGTTCCATGGCTTTCCATCGGGGAGTGAGAGGTGCTGAATAGGCCATTGGCTGACAAATCGTAGGGGCGTTTTCATCCCTTAGTTTAATTAGACATGACCCAAACTCTTTTGCTTGGTGTCCTGTTAGATGTCTGAAAATGTATAAAAAAACGTACTGAGGAGTGGAGAGATGACCCAAAATCTCTGTGGTTATGTCTCAAAGCTCCTCATTTGCGCGCCTCGAAAGATACTATTTCTCGTTGGATAGTCGATGCTATTCAGATGTCGCACAAAATCGCTACAGGAAAGCAGATTGATCGTGCGAATGCCCATCAGGTCCGAGCACTAGCAGCATCATCGGCCCTTTATAAGTGTATCTCATTAGAGGAGGTGATGTCTGTAGACACAATGGCATGGCAAGTCGTCATTTACTGACTTCTACCTTCGCGACATCTCCAGCACACTTAATCCGGTAGCCGTTGCCAATTTATCGAATCTGAACTAAGCCACATCCGACCACTATTTCGCACACATCACAAGTTCTTTCACTTGCACTGAACAATGGCCATGCACATGACCTGAGAACAACCGTGGATTGGGTCGAGCTCCTGTGATGAACTAAAAGACCAAGCACTCGAAATGGTGAGTGTTTACATTAATTAAGTGACTAATTCTAAGTTTACTTATAGTCGAAATACCAGACTATTTAAGTTAATAGTCTGGACAAGAACATCTTATTCTTCTGCAGACATTAGACTCATTCCAATTTGAAATTCTATTCAATATACTGATATTTTTTTCAAAATTTAGAAGTTGTAGTAGCTTCTTTGCACTCTCTGGACTGCCCTAGCTGAGACTTGGGGCTGACACGGGTCTGGTGGGTGTTGCTCCCTAGTTTTGACAGCCCTCTGGAATTTGTGCGCACAAATGAGAGGGGGTGGGGGGGAGTGTGGTCTAGCCCATGGAAGTTTAGCACTCTATGAGTCAGATGGCAGAACCCAAGCGTATGCCAGGGTTCTAGTCTCTTTACAACCTTCTCTGTCGGATGGTAGATGAGTGCTGATTTGAGCCTCACCTCCTCCCACCAGTATTTCTTGGCTGTTGAAATCCGGAGTTTATGATAATAGTACATCTGGTAAGTATTATTCGAAGTAGAATAAAAGAAGCATCCGCTTTTGTTTCTACGAAAATTCGTAATACTTACCAGATGTACTATGGCCCTGCCTCAGCCGTCCTTCTGCGGTGAGGCTGAACTGCTTTCGCTGTTTGTCAAGACAAATATAAGATGAATCTGACGTGATTGGGAATTAACTTGGTACCCGCGGCTATGGTAATTCCCGGACACAGTGTGGGCAGGACCAGGAGAGTGTGGAGTTTTAATTGTTTATTTTGAGCTAGACTAGATAATAGACATTATCATAATAGTACATCTGGTAAGTATTACGAATTCTCGTAGAAACAAAAGCGGATGTTTTTTTAACGCTGCCATATCATGTGCAACATCACACAGTCAAATTAGTTTCAAAATATTCAAGAGACTGTTTATTAAATAGTAAAGACATACAATTCGTACAACTGGGGGGACTATTAAGCATTTAAGATGGATTAAATCATGTCATTCATGATGTAATTGATTATGATGTCAGTCTACATATGACGCAGTTCATTATGATGTCATATGATTGATCGATAAACTGGATTCATCCGTTGTTTTTAAAACATTCAACCAATGCCTTTTATTCCTTTTACTAGCTCAATTTGGTCAAGAATATTAAAATTAATTTGCTTATTAAATCTCTATATGCAGACCAAGGGAAGACTATTTTTGATAATTTACCACTGGAGTGACTGGCTCAGTTATTTAGCCAGTCATTCGAGTGGTACATTTTTTTACTCCAGACAGAAGGGTGGGCTCTTAGCCTGCAAATGAAAATTCAAGAAGACCACTACTGTACAGTCTTGCCAGCTTCTTCATGAAAGGACTAATAATAGGGAATGCCACATGATAACATATTTTGGAATTGTGTTTCAGTGAAAGCCATCCATTGCATTATTTTCAAAATTTCTGCACCCACCCCCACACACACCCCTTTATAAACTCATAAACGCAAAAAAAATGATCTGTGCAACAGGTTATCATCATTGTGTCTTTTGTTGTTTAGATGCAGGTATGGCTGTTGATCTAGAATTGAACATTACCGGATCTGTGCCTGGCCCATTGAAACAGACCATGTACTGTTATGTGGAGAACCTTGCAGAACCTCTTCATCTACGAGTGGAGGCAGATATTAAGGTGGGCACAAGCTCAATTATTTCAGAATTTGTCCTGACAGTAATTCTAATCCAAGCGATAGAAATGACCATGATTGGTTTGTTGATCGGTCGGGACGGATCGGTCGGGACGGATCGGTTGGCTGTTTGGGTTGGTGGGTGGCTTGGCGAGAGAGAGAGAGAGAGAGAGAGGGAGAGAGGGAGGGAGGGAGAGAGGGAGAGAGCGGGAGGGAGAGAGAGAGGGACATGGAGGGAGGGATGAGGGAGGGGGAGGGAGGGGGTTGATGGAGGTGGCGGAGGGAGGAAGGGAAGGAGGGAGGGGGGGTGCGGAGGGGGGAGGATGGAGGGAAGGAGGGTGGGAGAGGGAGAGAGAGAGAGAGATTTTCATAAGTATTCTTCTCTTGACTTGTGCATGGACATTTCTTAAGGTCACTACTGAAGCCACTCTTAGCTGGCTTTTACTATTACCCATTTCACTGAAGAATTCCCCATGTCTCGATTTCAAGACAACCACACAGGAGAACTGTTGAATATTGAAATTAATTTGACTGGAATCTTGTTTCGTTAGGCAGCAAACTGCTTTCAGTCAAATTAATTTCAAAATATTTAACAAAGTAAATTTTATATCTTAAATTATATACTTTTCACAAGATTTGTCACTAAAAGTGTTCAAGAAGCATTGCCATGACAACGCCATGACATTGCTTGATATTTTCAGTGCTACACAGACTCGTTATGATCATATTTCAGATTTTAACTCTGTAATGGTCAAGCCGACCAAAAACAGGTTTCCACTGTTGTCTTCAGGAATATGCATTTACAGGCCAATTGAAGGCTATTTTTGAAATTTGTGACTGGAATGGCTGGCTCAATACCCAAGACAACCACCATTTCAGTGATAAATTAAAAAAAAATAATCCTTTCTTTTTCTGTAAATGGACATTTCTCAAGACCATTACAAATATTACTTTGCCTGACTTAACTATTAACCTTTCAATGGTCAAATTTGTTTGAGAAAATCTAAATATTTCCCTTTTGAATGTCAATTTGCAGGGCAAGAGAAGACTGTATTTGAAAATTTACCTCTAGAATGACTCGGGCTCATTTACCGAGCCAGTCATTCCAGTGGTAAATTTGGAAAAATAGTGTTCTCTTGGCCTGTAAATCGACATTCATTAAGCAAAAATTTTAATTTTCTCTACCATTAACGGGTTACTCATTAAGTCTTGTCAATGAGGTTAGTCATTTACATGACTATATTTGTATTATTCCTTTTCATTACTGCCTACATAGGGACCAGAAATCAACATAGATCAGCCAGACATACAGTTTGGGTTGGTTCGTCTTGGGCAGATAGCGAGGAGAGAGATCATCATATCCAACATGTGCCAGATGCCCTCAAAGTGGGTGATCATGGGATAGGAGTAAGGAGATTGAGGTAGAGTATAACAGTAGCTATGTACGGGGTTACTGGCTGCGTAAATATATATACAGATCTGTTTCTCAGCTATGTCCCGCCTGTTTCTAGGTAACTGGAGTGGAGGAATCCTGTCTCGGTCAATCATATGATATCATAGTCAACTACATGTACATCACATGTAGGCTGATGTCATAATCAATTATGTCATGCATGATGTAATTTAGTCCATCATACATGCTTAATAGTCTGTCAAGTTGTAAGAATTGTATGTCTTTACTATTTAATAAACATTCTGTTGACTATTATGAGACTAATTTGACTGGCGCTTAACACACGTGTCAT
>CM067365.1:79180202-79224673 GCA_034401795.1 Chaetoderma sp. LZ-2023a
ACAATTTTGCCCAGTGGCCATCTTGGATTTTGGCCGATTTTTAGAAATGTCTAAAAATCTTCTCCGAAACTGTTCGAGTGATTGATTCAGAATTCATGAAATATCATTTAGTGCATGAGCTGAACCAAGTTTGTTCAAGAGAACTTGATTGGGCAAATGGTTGGGCGGCCATCTTGGATGGCCTGGTTTTCATTAAAGTGACTTCATCTCCAGAGACGGTGAACGGATTGGGCCAAAATTTGGGAGATATGATATTGATGACTAAGGGCCATTAAACTTTGTGCAAGAGTAGTTGATACATAAAGAAACATGGCCTCTGTTTTCTCGTTACAATTCTGCTCAACTCCTTAGGGTTCTATTTATTGTTGTTGACTATTATAGTTGAAATGCTTATGTTCCAGGTGAGCGATACAGGCCCCTTGGGCTTCTTGTTCGAAGTAGAATAAAAAAAAGCATCCGCTTTGGTTTCTACGAGAATTATTAATACTTACCAGATGTACTATGACCCACCTCAGTCCGCCCCGCTTTCGCTGTTTTGCTATGCAAACATAAGACGAATCTGTCTGTAGTCGGGAATTGACTCGGTACCTGGAGTTTATGGTAATTCCCGGACACAGGCTGAGCAGGATCCTGTAGAGTTAATCTTTGTTAGTTATTTTGAGCTAGTCTTTCGATAATAGACATTATCATAATAGTACATCTGGTAAGTTTTAATAATTCTCGTAGAAACAAAAGCGGATGCTTTTTTGAGTCTAGTGTTCTTGAGAAATGTCCATTTGGAGACCAAGTGAAGATTATTTTTTTTAAATTTATCATTGGAATGACTGTCTCATTGACTGAGTCAGTCAGTCCAGTGGTAAATTTTCATATCTAGTTTTCTCTTGGTCTGTAAATGGACATTTCCTTGAGAAAATTGAGATTTAACAAATTTGAGGGTCATACAGTTAATTACCCCTTTACTTGTTAAATTTGATCAAGAAAATCAAAATAATACATTATTGAGTGTTCATCTGAACGTAAAGAGAAGAGTATTTTAGAAACTTACCACTGGAATGACTGGCTCGATTATCAAGCCAGCCATTCCAGTGGTAAATTTTCTAAAATATTCATCTCTTTGCCTGCAGATAGACATTCCTCATGACTAGTGCAAAGGCCATTTTTGGCTGGTTTGACCATTAAAGATATAACTTAATCACCTGTTTTTTGTGACTACGTTTTAACAGACCATATCCTAATAACACAGGCTTCTGGGCTGGTACTTGACTTGAATATGTTGTTTGTTATAGACAGGTTTTACTCTATGGCACTCATCATATATTCTATTTTTGTTTTCTTTAGGTCGGACTATTCCATAACGCCCTACATATGATACTTTCCGCGGTTCCTGCAACGCCGAATCCTAGTGATGCATCACTACCGTCTGTGTTCAACGGACGACCTCGCCACTCCAGTCAGAGTTTGAGATCATTGACCTCATCACATTCGTTACGACGGGAATCTTCTTCGTTCAATCCAGACACCATTGAAGATACAGGAGTTAATGCCCTTACATCTGAGTTATCCATGACTCGATCAAATGGTGAGATGATGGTTATCTTCGGTTCAGAGGGGAAAGAGGGTATTTGTATTTAGTTCTCAAGATGGGTTGAAATTCAGACAGCCTGCTAGCCTGAGGTTAGTAGAAATTGACCATGGCTAGTATATTGTTTGTGACTAACCAGCCCGGTGGTCTAGTAACAATTTGATATCTCAAACCTTTAACCCTTTCATGCCTGAATATATTTATGAAATATTCTGTGTGCACTAAATTAATTTGCAAAATTTTCCATAAATTTTCTATTCTCAAAATCATGAAAAATTATTTTTTTGTCAAATAAATGGAATTACGTCCATGCTCACTCCAGACTAACGGCCCAGGATCCTCCATACTTTACCAATGGCATATCTGAGAATGCTAAGTAATTATAAATAGATCTTCGTATATAACCTGTGACACAAATGGCTAGCAGCTTTACAAGGGAGAGCCCGCTTCCCGGAAATTTTTTGTTTCCTTACAATTGGTAAAGTATTGGGCGGTTTGGCCCATTACAGTCTGGAGTGAGCCAGGTGGCCTGGGCCGTTACTGCCAGCAATGGATTACTGACCAAGCCAGCCAAAATGGCCTCTGCATTGATCTTGAGAAATGTTCAATTCAAGACGAATTATTACCAAGACTATTTGTTTTATTTACCACTTGAATGACTGGCTTGATAATCGAGCCAATCATTTCAGTAGTATCTTCTTGATATGCAAACGGACATATTCTGTGAGCAAATTGAAATATCTTTGATGAAATCAGATCATTAAAGTGTTTATTTGCACCAGTTTTCATACACAGCAGAATTGAATAACACACATTGATTGTTGATATATGGCCAACATTCTGTCATATAAGTGCTAAGAGTAATCACTTTATCTGCCAGGTAAGGATTAGTAGATAAATTAATAGAATCTAATGATTACAATGGACCTTTCCATTTTTAGCTATGCCCCGCCCATCACTAGCTAAGCTCCACCCACACCTCGCCGTGTTTGGATTGATCGATCCCCGAATGCCTTAGCTATCAATTTCCTGAAAACTATACAGGGAAGCTGTTAAATATTTTGTAACTAATTAGACTGGGTGCTGTTGCTGCCATAGGCAGCAACAGCGCCCAATCAAATTAGTTTCAAAATATTCAACAGAATATTTATTAAATAGTAAAAGCAAACAATTTGTACAACAGCCCATAGACCATCATCAAATATGCGTTCGTGACGTACTTATCGACGTCATTCATGATGTCATTCATTATGATGTCATTGTACACACCACGCAGTTCATTATGACGTCATATGATGGGTGGGCACTCTGGAAAGGTGAATTGCTACTAGTTGGTGGGCCCATCAGGGTTAATTACAAATCCAGACTTCTATCTCTTTGTTTGTCTGTTCGTCTGTCTCTCCTGGAGTTGTTTCTGAGAAATGATGATGTGATTTGACAAGTCATGCAAGTAGGCAACAATGGTGTTGCGAGAAAC
Organism: Chaetoderma sp. LZ-2023a; assembly: GCA_034401795.1. Lineage (NCBI taxonomy): Eukaryota > Metazoa > Mollusca > Caudofoveata > Chaetodermatida > Chaetodermatidae > Chaetoderma > Chaetoderma sp. LZ-2023a. The sequence continues at coordinate 79,183,262 of CM067365.1, forward strand.
TAGTACTGGAAAATTTTAGTCTTGATCTAAGGCCAGCGAACTATCTGGACATATTTAAGGTAGTTAACCATTGCCACTCTGATGTCAATATTCTATATTTTACTGTGTCCATAGCAAAGAAACTGGTGTACATTTTTCAATAATTTTGGTGGACGATGTTGCTGTCTATGACAGCACCATCTTCCACCAAATTTGTTGAAAAATGAACACCAGTTCATCTTTTAATTTAATTTGAAAATGAAAAATTTTAATATGAGAGTGGTAAGGGTTAAGAGTTCTTGATGCATTTAATATAATACTTTCCTAAATTGAGAAATTTTCATAAGCGAACTAGTTTCCATAAAAACCCTGAATAATAAATATGTGTGACAGCGTCAGAATTTGTGTATAAAAATTACTGTGCAGTATAACACACTCAGACTGGTATATTTACAACAGTCCTGTGTTTCCAAACTTATTTATATCTTATTTTTCTCTTTAAGTAGCGAATTTAATAGGATCAAATTCAATATAGATCTTAAAAAGATGATGAAGTTCTCTAACTTTGTGTCACACTATTTTGTCACCTGAATGTGACAGATCTTATTAGACAGAAAAGTGTCATTAGATACTTGATCATGTGAAGCAGAATTAGTGTCTCCCCTCCATCTCTCCCAATAACTCCCTCCCACCCTCCATCCCTCCCTCCCTCCCTCACGCCTTGCCTTCCCGCCCTCTCCGGCCCGCCATCCCAGCCCCCACGCCTACCGCCCACCCGTCCTACGAGCCCTCCCAGCCCTCCTGCCCCTCCCTCCCACCCACCGCACGCCACCCGCCCAGCCCTCCCTCCCTCCCTCCCTCCCTCCCTCCCGCCCCCCTCCCTCCCTCCCTCCATCCCTCCCTCCCTCCCTCTCCTTACATCCTGCCCTCCCTCCCATAAGCCTGCCCTCCCTCTCCCTCCTTCCCACCTTCCCTCTCCTTCCCTCCTGCCCAACCACCCTTCCTCCCTTTCCTTCCCACCCTCCCTCCTGCAAGCCTTCCCACCCTCCCTCTCTCCCCCCTTCCTCCCTCCCTCCCACCCCCCTTCCCTCCATCCCTTTCCTTCCCTCCCTTTCCTTCCCACCCTCCCTCCTGCAAGCCTGCCCACCCTCCCTCTCTCCCCCTTCCTCCCTCCCTCCCACCCCACTTCCCTCCATCCCTCTCCTTCCCTCCCGCCCTCCTTCCCGCAAGCCTGCCCTCCCTCTCTCCCTCCTTCCCCCCATCCCTTTCAGTCCTTTCTCCCTCCACCACCATCTATCTCTTTACCTCCCTCCTTCAGAGGGCCTCCCTCCCTACCCCTTTCCCCCATCTCTCTCTCCCTCCCTCCCATCATATCGCACTCTCCCTGTCCTCTGTCTCCAACCCCTATTGCTCCCTCCCTGTCCTCTCTCCAACCCCTATCGCTCCTGCTCTTTCTGTTCTCTCTGCACCACCACTTATCTCCCTCGCCCTCCCTTCCTCCATCCCTCTCTGCCTTTACTCCCTCGCTTCCTCCCTTCATGCCCCTCTCTCCATCTCAATCCCTCTCTCCACCAACTCTTTTTTCCTCTCTCACTCATGCTATCTGTTTCTCATGCTATTTATCATTGTTTTATAGTTCCACTGTACAAAGCGCTCACTGTGCTTCAGCTTGAGGCTAAAGCACAAAGTATACCGTTAAGCGTGGTCTTGCATCCGTATGCCATTTTTATTCCTGGCAAACTGCTGGTCGGCAATAGCATCAAGAAGGTTGTTACTGTAAGTATATGTGCATTTCTTTAGGCCTGGGATAAAGAGAGATTACTCATATGTTTTCATAACTAGAAATTTATGTGACAGGATGAATACATTTATCTGTCCCACTCATGTCTGCGTGCGTGCGTGTGTGCGTGCGTGCATGCGTGTGTTTGTGTGCGTGCGTGCATGCGTGTGTGTGTTGTGTCCATCCATTCATGCGTGTGTACGCATGTCTTGTCTGTGGGAATTGAATGTATCTCAACTCCTCCGAAACCATTGAAAAGAATTCAACCAAATCTGGGATGTGCACTACCATATGATTGCAAAATGGCATTTACATTTGTCTCCACCTTCAAGAGGGTGGTGTAGGGGTCAAATGGTCAATTTTAGCATGTAGAAATTTATTGCAACAGGGCTTCTCCGAAACCATTGGCGGGAATTCAACCAAATTTGATATGGGAGTTACCTTTATGATTGCAGAGTGCAAGAGGACATTTACATTTGTCTTCGCACCAAGTGGGGTGGGTTAATTGATTGGACAGAAATCAACCGAATTTTGTATGTGAGTTATCCATATGGCTGTCGAGTGGAAGAGGACAAATACATTTGGGTGGGTTTCAAAAGGTCAAAGCTGTGAATGTGTGAATTTGTGATAACAAGTCATTGAACAAGCAATCTAGTTAACAAATTAATTAAACGTTTAATCCTGAAATTTGTTTTAAAAAATCTCAATCTTTTAAAAAAATATCCATTTGTAGATCAAATGATAATTTTTTAGAATTTATCTCTGGAATGACTGGCTCAGTTATCGAGCCCGCCATTCCAGTGGTAAAGTGACAAAGATCATGAACAATGTCATATTCATGTTCTAGATGGTTAACCAGAGCCTGAGTACGATAAACTTCCAATGGGAAGGCTACAATGATGAGCACATTCTAGAAGTGGAGCCACCATATGGAGAGCTAGGTAAGTACTATCATTGATAATGCAGAGTACTGGGCCTGGTATTTGTCTGGATGTCCAGTAACATGTGTTATCAGGTCTGTTTGTTTTAGCAAATGTTTTGTGGCAAATGGACGAAATCCAGTTTTAGCTATTCCCTGCTCAACTCTAAATAAGTTCCACTCACGCTAAGCTCTTGTTGAGATCAATCAATCCCTGCAAGCTCTGAATCTCAATTTACAGCAAACTATACAGGTAAGCGGTTGAATATTTTGAAACTAATTTGACTGGTTGCTGTTGCTGCCATATCATGTGCAACATCACACAGTCAAATTAGTTTCAAAATATTCAAGGGACTGTTAAATAGTAGACATACAATTCGTACAACTTGGGGGACTATTAAGCATTTAAGACGGATTAAATCATGTCATTCATGATGTAATTGATTATGATGTCAGTCTACATATGACGCAGTTCATTATGATGTCATATGATTGATCGATAAACTGGATTCATCCATTGTTTTTAAAACATTCAACCGATGCCTTTTATTCCTTTAATAGCTCAATTTGGTCAAGAATATTAAAATTAATTTACTTATTAAATCTCTATGTGCAGACCAAGAACTATTTTTGATAATTTACTGCTGGAGTGACTGGCTCGGTTATTTGGCCAGTCATTCGAGTGGTACATTTTTTTAGTACAGACAGGAGGGTGGGCTCTTAGCCTGCAAATGAAAATTCAAGAAGACCACTACTGTACAGTCTTACCAGCTTCTTCATGAAAGGATTAATAATATGGAATGCCACATGATAACATATTTTGGAATTGTGTTTCAGTGAGAGCCATCCATTGCATTATTTTCAAAATTTCTGCTCCCACCCCCACGCACACACCCCATCCCCACCCCTTTATAAACTCATAAATGCAAAAAAAATGATCTATGCAACAGGTTATCATCATTGTGTCTTTTGTTGTTTAGATGCAGGTATGGCTGTTGATTTAGAATTGAACATTACTGGATCTGTGCCTGGCCCATTGAAACAGACCATGTACTGTTATGTGGAGAACCTTGCAGAACCTCTTCATCTACGAGTGGAGGCAGATATTAAGGTGGGCACAAGCTTAATTATTTCAGAATTTGTCCTGACAGTAATTCTAATCCAAGCGATAGAAATGGTCATGATTGGTTTGTTGATTGGTCGGGACGGATCGGTTGACTGTTTGGGTGGGTGGGTGGCTTGGCTAGAGAGAGAGAGAGAGAGAGAGGGAGGGAGGGAGGGAGGGAGGGAGGGAAGGAGAGGGTTGGAGGGAGGGAGGGTGGGATGGAGAGAGGGAGAGAGAGATGGAGAGAGAGAGAAAGGGAGAGAGTGAGGGAGATGGAGGGAGGGAGGAGGGAGGGGTTGGAGGGAGGGAGGGCGGGATGGAGAGAGGGAGAGAGAGATAGAGAGGGAGAGAGAAGGAGATGGAGGGAGGGAGGCAGGAGGGAGGGGGAGGGAGGGAGGGGGAGGGAAGGAGGGGGGAGGGAGGGAGGGGAAGGAGGGAGGGGGGAGGAGGGAGGGAGGGGGCAGAGGGAGAGCGAGAGAGAGAGAGAGAGATTTTCATAAGTATTCTTCTCTTGACTTGTGCATGGACATTTCTCAAGGTCACTACTGAAGCCACTCTTAGCTGGCTTTACTATTACCCATTTCACTGAAGAATTCCCCATGTCTCAATTTCCAGACAACCACACAGGAGAACTGTTGAATATTGAAATTAATTTGACTGGAATCTTGCTTCATTAGGCAGCAACTGCTTTCAGTCAAATTAATTTCAAAATATTTAACAAAGTAAATTTTATATCTTAAATTATATACTTTTCGCAAGATTTGTCACTGAAAGGGTTCAAGAAGCATGGCCATTTCCACTTCGAATAATACTTACCAGATGTACTATTATGATAATGTCTATTATCTAGTCTAGCTCAAAATAAACAATTTAAACTCTGCACTCTCCTGGTCCTGCCCATACTGTGTCCGGGAATTACCATATCCCCAGGTACCGAGTCAATTCCCAATCACAGTCAAATTCGTCTATTTTGCTGACTTTGATAGTCACGTTTTTTCTAAGCTCATCAAATTTACAATTTGAATGGAATTAATGCATTGTTGGAGTGTTCCCTTACGGCAGCATGGAGGAAAAAGGAAAATCATCTCAGGGGCAGGTTGTATCAATCTAGAATTTATACATTCGTGCCGTAATGAATGATTGAAATTTCCATAAATTGGCACATTGTTTTAAATTGTAGCCATTGTTGGAGTCGGCCCGGTACCCTTAACTGTTTAAGCTTTATGCAGGTACTCGGGTAATTTCTCTTGTGACTCGGTTCCTTTCAAGATGGATGCGCTCTAAGCCAAGATGGCGGCGCCCATGAATTATGTTTGCCTTTGGCTTGGCGTATCTATGCACTCTGTTGGTGCCGATCTTTAGTCTTTACTTCATTGATGAAGGTGTTTGTAGCGATTGGTACGTCTTTCTTGGTTATTTTAATGGTTAGTTAATTTTCCAGGCCGTGTTTATTAATTTTCACTCTAAAAAATTTCAAATATTTCCTGCCTTAAAACTTGATTATCATTAATTTAAGAGAAAGTTAATGTTCTAAGTAATTCTATGATTACAATCAAGTTGTTGTGCGTATTTGCTCATCATTCATGTCATGTGCAGCATTTTAATTCTTGCTTTGTGTTCGCAGAGGGCTAAAGGCCTTGACACCTTATGCACCAAATACAATCAGTCCATGAAACGGAGATTTGCTGGTCACCACTGCGTAGCTTGCACGAAGTGCAAGGTGGGAAGTTCGTGCGATGTTTGCGTGAAGTGGTCATCGGAGTTGGTGGCGGAGTTCGACCATGATCGGCGTGCGCGACTGGACAGAATCGCGAGGGACAAGGCGGCCAAGGCAGATCAGGCGGCCAACAGAGGTTTGGAGGAGCGCCTGAATGAGAGAATGGAATCGGCTTTGGGTGTCTGGGCGGCCCAGTTTAAAGCCATGTTTGAGTCCCTGCAATCCACGATCCCATTAATGCAGACTGGTGCAGGACTACCCTTGTCAGGTCAGTGCTGCAGAGGGTGTTGCACCTGCACCTCCTGTTGCATTGGCTCAAGAGCCGATGGCAGAGGAGGAGGAGCTTTTGCTCATGGAGGATTCCGGCATGCCGGATCTTTCCGTTATGGCTGTAGCCAGTACGTCCCAAGGTTCTCCTTCGGGTTATGTATGGGTTTGCCAGCCGGGTGGTGATGTCGACGTTCCGTCGGGCATTTTCCATCCGGATTTTGTTCAGCCCGTGCTGCCGTTGGAGTCGTGTTTGACGGCTTCGGACGGTATCCCGGCGCTGGTGGCTACGGGCTCTGTCGGGTTTCCGTTGGCCACCGTTAGTAATGCGGCTGTGATCACGGCTCCCAGCCATGCCTGCTTTGCCTTTGGATACGTTGACCTCTGACATGTTGGAGGTGGCGGCTTACCGTATGGGCCAGCCGGACTTTACGTTACCGAAGGCCCCGAAAGGGATTAGGAGTAGGGTCCTTTCACATCAAGAGTATACTTACCTCCCTAATACTTTTGATATTGCTAAATATTGGCTTTCACTCAATAAACACTCAGATTAAAACAGTTAGGTGCCCCTACTGGGCAGGGAGTCAGAGCGTAGTCTGGCGGATGCCAGCCCCACCACCGCGCATGCGCAGACTAGCACTTCCTCTTTGCTAATTTATTGGCTAAGAGACTACACATGCTTTTGTGCTGGTGCTTTTTGTAGCTCAATTATAAGCGTTTTTGACACAATTCTGAACTGTTGTTACCTGAGAAAGATGGCAGAAAGAGTAACTTCGCCACAGGAGGGCCTTGGACCTTTAAATCAGGTGACTTCTAGTAAAATTAGCGAGTTTTGTCCCGTTGTAATGTGTTTCCGGGACTCGCGCTAAACGTGATAAGCGCCTTGATTAGTTGGTTTATTTCAACTAGGTGCTATATAAGACTAATCTCTCTTTGTGTTTATGTCCACAGGTCTGTGTGAAGAAATATTATGGACATGACATCAGCAGAGGGTTTGTGTCTCTCCACCATGGTTCCATTTCCTACTAATACTGTTAGGTTATCTAACCAAAAATTCTATGTCCAGTGAGTTGGAGGCCTATTATAAAGGTCTTCTCACTTTGCCCTCTTGATCCAATTCCTTCCCCTAGAGGTGGAGAGAGTTAAGAGGCGTTCAGTGGTGGAGTGCTCCAGTTCATCAGGTTGGATGGTTTGTCTAGACAAGGTGTCAGGTATCTAATTATTGATATGAGGTGATGTTAATTATTTAGAGGAAAGGGAGATAATTAACTTTATTTGCCATTGTTATCAGTATTTATCTGATGCTTGTATAGTCGAAATGTCCATTCTGTACATGTTCTGGTTAAAGATACAATTCGTCCTTGCACTGGGATGTTTGTTGGGGATCGATTTTTTCCTGTCATAGGATTAATGACGTCATAATCAGCCTTGCTCTTTATTTACAATTAAAGTTGTCCGAAGCTGGTTTTCTGATAAATTATGATCTTTATGATCATTTTCCCTCTCTTGAGGGTGAGTTTCTAAGCTTAACTAGTGTGCTCATACTCCTCGTCCTTTGCCCTTTTTCAGAGACCTGGTTGTGCGTCCTGTGGACGATTTTTGAGGGACAAGTTTGGCCCTCATCTCTGTTTTCAGTGTAGCCCCTGTGGTCCCTTGCTTAATTGCGAGATATGTAAGCACTGGGGGGGGGCGAGTTAATGTCCGAATTCTTGTGCTTACAGGCGAAGGACAAGGTGGAGGAGGAGAAGAAGAAGCTGAAGAAAGAGGGTGTAAGTAAGAAGGGTAAGAGGAAGGCCTCGTCCGCGGTGGATATGGAGGCCTTCCGGACCGAGATGTTGGGAGAGATGAGGAGGACAATCAAGGATTTGGTTCCAGAGTTGCTTCGTGGCATGCTTCCTGGACCAAATCCTTTATTGACCTCATCATCTGCTTCGGAGCAGGTAATCCCCACCTCTGAATCAACGTTCCTTAGTACGCTTCCGTTGTTTGAAGATTCAGAGGTGGCCCCATTAGAGGGGGCGTTCCACGGCCCTGGCAGCAGGCTTATTGCCGCGCCCAATAGGGACCGTGGACGGTCGTCGCTGGAACCCGCGGGCTGCTTATCAGTCCAGGGGTATCCGCACACCGCGGGTGCCAGTACCTCGTATGGCACCTTCCCTGGCCAGTCCGGGTTAGCTCTCTTTGCTGACCCGGAGTCTAATCTCTCTGGCCAGGAGGATGAGGATTACCTGTTGGGGTCGCCGTCTGAAGATGTGGACATGGATTATGACGTCTGTGCACCCCTCGCGGGGAATACAGGCGCCTTTTTCCATGGTTCTACTCTCCCAGGGGTAGAATCCACGGTTCAGACTGTGGCCCTGGGCGCTGAAGGCCAGCGGTACCGCATACCTCGGCTTGCCGAGAGTGTCGCTGGTGCTGGCCGGGGCCGTGGTGGGGCGGTATATGCCACGCGCTCTACCACGGCGCCTGCTCCTGGTCAAACCAGTGATATTAGCATGCCGGTATTGTCAGGCCCGCATGTTCTCCCTGGCTTGCCAGGCATAGCAGCGTACCCGCCGTCAAGCTCTGTTGCTTGCGCTCTGGAGGAAGACGAAGGCCCCCGTCTTGTAGAGCGCTCGCAGCTAGCCACGGAGGAGGATTGGTCTGACGCTTGCCAGTGGTTGGTAAGTGTTAGACCAGATCTGCCCGTGGAGCAGTCGGCTAGCCAGCGTGAGCACAGGCCGTGGTTAGCTGGTAAGCCTGCTGCTAACGCTATGCCTTCTCTGCCGCTGGCAGAGCATGTCGTTGACATGTTCGAGGCGGCGGAGACGTCCATTAAGTCGAGTGGACGTCTCGCTAAGGCCCCGCGCGAGGTGGCCAGGCGTTGTCGCATCGTGCCCCTGGACTACCAGCGGTACGGTGTGGTACCGAAGCCGAGCGTGGATGACCGCGCGGCTTTGGGTGAGGATGCGCGGCCAGGCTCCCGTTCTGACACGGGAGTCTTGTGTTCGAACACGTTGCGTTCAGCAAATGCCGCATTGCGTGATGCGGAGGAGAGTGGGAGGGCTTCGATTGCCGCTCTGTCCCACGTCTCCCAGCTGTTACAAGGGGTAGTAACAGCATCCGCATCGCGCCAGCCAAGTCCGGTCACAGTCCAGCGAGCCATCCAGGATGGTATCAACCTGGCTCTGGACTGTATGACGCGGGCGGTGACCAGGAGTGTCCGGGCAAGGCGCACTTTTGCCTTGGATAATCTGTGCCCGTCCCAGGACCTCTACAATAGGCTACTACGTACGCCTATGACAGGTCCTGGTCTCTTTGGAGGTGAGGGGTGTAGGCACCTCCAGGAGACGGTTACTCTGGTCAATAACCAGAGGGCGCTGCGCGAGCAGGTTGAGGTGCTTCGTCGTGCCAACGTTCGCGCCGCACCCCCTGCGTATCGTCCCCTGCAGGCTCGAGGTGGTAGTGGCCAGGTCAGAGGCCAACCACCATCGCAGCGCCGGCCTCGGCCGCGTGCGATTCGGCCAGCAGCGAGGGGGGCGCAGGCTCCTCAGGCGCAGTCAGCCAGGCAGCCGCCCGCGCACCGAGGTGCGCGCGGTGCTGGTCGTGGCGCGCGAGGATCTGGGCGGGGTAATCGTTCCTGATGGGACGGTTACCGCGGTGAGAACCGCGGCGGTGTTTCGGGCAGAGGAGACAGTGCCGCTCTTGCACTCCTTATGTCCACCTCTATCCCTAGGTGGACCGGTGGGAGGCCGGCTAGCCGACCACATGCAAGAGTGGGAACGGTTAACTCAGGACCGTTTAGTCTTGCGATGGCTTTCAGTCGGGTATCATCCCGATTGGATGACAGGCCCGCCATCGCGACTGTCTCTAGTGCCGATCTGGACTCCAAATCCAAGAGATCCAGATCAAAGGTTGTGTATCGAGGAGGAAATAAATTCCCTCATACAAAAAGGAGCTATTCAGCCGGCACAGAGGTGTCCGGGCTTCTATTCAACCCTGTTCTTAGTAACAAAGAACACCGGAGGGTGGAGACCAATTCTCAACCTCAAGCCATTGAACAAGTTCATAGAGACGCCCAGTTTCAAGATGGAGACTGTGCGCTCGGTGTTGGCGGGGTTAGAGAGGGGAATGTGGACAGCGTCGATAGATTTGAAGGACGCTTATTTCCACATCCCCATACACAGGAGTTTCCGTCGCTTCCTGAGATTTGCATTCCAGGGCAGACAGTGGGAATTCAGGGTGCTACCCTTCGGAATTTCCACGGCTCCTCGGGTTTTCACCCGTGTGGTTCTTGCGATCACCGCATACCTCCGCAGGAGAAGCATAGCAGTCCACACGTACATAGACGACTGGCTGTTGAAAGCACACACCCGGGAAAGTTTATCGGCCAGTCTGGAGATTGTTTTGAAAACTCTCACAGACTTAGGCTGGATGATCAATTTCCCAAAATCAGAGCTGATTCCATCCCAGAAGTTTGTTTACCTGGGGATGTTCTTCGATCTAGAGACAGGATATGTTTATCCTACTCAGGAGAGAGTTCAGAAACTCATCTCATTAATTCAGTCGGTGTGCGACAGTCGTCATGTCCTGGCATGGGTTTACTTGAGAATGCTGGGGTTGATGGTTTCATTGGAACCAGTCATTCCTCAGGCCGCCTTACGCAGGCGGCCGATCCAGTTATTTCTCATGACACAATGGCCCCAGAGTACAGGTTCGCTGGACTCGAATGTGTCAGTGTTGGCGCCTCTGATTCATCACCTGCAATGGTGGTTGGACACAGAGAATCTCTTGGTGGGGGTTATGCTAACCCCTCCCCACCCTCAGGTGACTGTGTATACAGATGCATCGATGGAGGGCTGGGGAGCTTGCGTGGAAGAGTCCACGATATCAGGGCTTTGGAATCTGGAACAGTCAAAGGAACATATAAATCTACTGGAGCTAAGAGCAGTAGTCCTGGGCCTCGAACATTTCTTACAGAAAGTTCAGGGCAAGATTGTTCTTATTCGTTCAGACAACTCAACAGTTGTGACTTACATAATCCGCCAGAGCGGAACGAAGTCGCCCAGTCTCTGTATGATGACATGGAGACTGCTTTGTTGGTGTCTGGATCACCAGATTACCTTGAAAGCAGTTCATATTCCGGGAAGGTTAAATCTGCTAGCAGACTCATTGAGCCGAAGGATGAGTGTTTTACCCACGGAATGGCAACTAAATCAATGTGTGGCGGATCGTCTGTTCGACCATTGGGGGAAACCCAACATCGATTTGTTCACAACGAAGAAGAATGCGAAGATGACGACGTACGTCTCTCCGATTCCGGATCCAAGCGCTTTCGCAACAGATGCGTTAGCTATCAGCTGGGGGAGAATGTATGCATACGCATTCCCTCCAGCAATCCTGATTCCAAAAATTCTTCAGAAAATCAGACAAGAGGAATGCCAAGTGCTTCTGATCGCCCCGGATTGGCCAAGCCGATCATGGTATACGGATCTGCTGGACCTTCTGGTCTGCAATCCGGTTCCTCTGCCTCTGATGGACGATATTATCTTCCAGGGCAAGGCCCTTCACAACAATCCGTCAATGTTCAGATTGACTGCGTGGATGTTGTCAAGGAATCTAGAATTAAGGAGGGCTTTTCTGAGCAAGCAGCCATGTTTATGGCCAAAGCCAGGAGGGGGTCAACCTCCAGAGCATATAATTATAAAATCAACAGATTTGCAGAATGGTGCTCAAAAAGATGTATTGATCCAATGGATTCATCTATTCAAGTAGTAGCTGATTTCCTCTGTCACCTCTATGATGCCTATAGCCTCAAGCCTAACTCTATTGCTGGTTATAAGTCAGCATTAATGTCTGTTATTCCTTGCTTGGCTAAGAGGGGAAGTGATGAAGTAAATACATTAAATGTATTAATTAAAGGCATGGGCAATCTAAGACCAAGGAATCCACCTGTGATTCCGTCTTGGAGTTTATCGCTAGTGCTTCAAGTACTAGGTGATAAGCCTTTTGAACCACTTAGTTCCATTTCTATGAAACTATTAACACTGAAGACTGTGTTTTTAATTGCTGCGGCCTCGGCTAGGCGTAGGAGTGAAATTCATGCCTTATCAGCCGAGGATGACCGTTTTGTGGTTTCAGGGGAAGGCCTTAAGCTGCTACCTAGGATTAATTTCTTGGCTAAAAATCAGTCGTTGAAATATCCAGGTCAACCTATTATTTTGCCTGCTTTAACTAGATATGATCCTAATTCTAAAGCATGGTGTCCTGTCCGGGCGCTTTGCCGGTACAAGCAACGTACGGCGGAGTGGCGCACCGATCAGTCAGCGTTATGGTTGTCATACATTGAACCCCATGGCAGGGCTTCTAAGGACACCATTTCCAGGTGGATTGTAGAATGCATTCAGTTTTGCCATAAATCCGCCACCGGGAAGCAGGTTGACGTGGCCAAGGCTCACAGTGTCCGCGGCGTAGTGACATCCACTGCCCTATTTAATGGGGTCCCTGTGGATGATATTATGTCGGTGGCTTAGTGGCACTGTGAGTCAAGTTTTACAGACCATTATCTCCGTGACACCTCTAATCCTCTCGCCTTGTCGATTTTGAAAAAATAACTAGGCATATATATTTTTGATGGGGTTTCCTCATTGCTTATATATTTCACAATTAACTTATGGAAACAACCACTAATTTGGGACTGCATCGATCTTCACCAATGGGAAGAGGATGTCAGCAGCCATTTCAATAAGGTCAGTCTTGTGTATGGGTTGTCCATTGTTGATTGTCTTGTCACGTTACCCGTTATTTATATGATGATGGTTTTGTGTATTTATGTGGTTCATTGTTGAGAGTATACGAAAATGGAGTTTTTTCGTCTCTGTCCTGTAGTACATGGCACTTGTACGTAGAGAGCGTATAGGACATTGAGGTCATTCGACTCTTCCTCCTAGGAAGGAGGGGGGGGAGCGCATATGACATTCGGTCATCTCTCATACATCGGGGGTGTTATCCGATGGTTAGTCAAATCCTGACTGTTTTTTCATACAGTTTCAGAAGTTTAAGTGCCTTAAACGCAGAAAAGCGTATAGGGATGAGCTGGTCTTTTGACCTCGCCTCCCTCCCGCCGAATTCACTGTCGAATTCTGGCAATATCAAAAGTATTAGGGAGGTAAGTATACTCTTGATGTGAAATAAACGAAATCAAGGATTTCTTTTTTCACGAGAGAGTTGATACTTACCTCCCTAGATACGGACCCGGCCTCTCCACCCCACAGAGGCTCGGTATTCAGGCTCTTAATAGTTGCATGTGTATCAGCCAATAAATTAGTCAGAGGAAGTGCTAGTCTGCGCATGCGCGGTGGTGGGGCTGGCATCCGCCAGACTACGCTCTGACTCCCTGCCCAGTAGGGGCACCTAACTGTTTTAATCTGAGTGTTTATTGAGTGAAAGCCAATATTTAGCAATATCAAAAGTATTAGGGAGGTAAGTATCAACTCTCTCGTGAAAAAAGAAATCCTTGATTTCGTTTAGTTTTCCGGAGCTTGCCTATCACCAGTATGCCCGGGTCCGACGGCTTTCCGTCGGGGAGAGAGAGGCTCTGAATAGGCCGTTGGCTGGCAAAACTAAAGGGCATTCTTGGCGAGAGCTGCCATGGCGTCGCTTTCGCACGGTTGTACCCTCCTGCAGGGTATGCTGACCTGCGCGGCGGAAGGTGGGGTAGTGCCAGAGGCTGCTCCCGGAATTATCCGGGACACCATGCGCTTATCTCAAGATTGCCTGGCCAGAGTGATCACAAGATCATTGGCTGAGCGACGGAGAATGGTTCTCGATTTTGTAGAACCAGGACCTGAGATGAGGTCTGCGTTATCTTCCACGCCATTCATTGGTCCAGGCTTGGTCGGCGGCACGGCAAGCCTTATCCAAGGTCGCGTCAATGGTCGCGGAGCAGGAAGTAGTCGGCAAGTTGTGGAAGTCGACGAAAAGGACTCAGCCGCAACAGTCCTACAAACAGCACCGCCAGGAGCGGCAGAGGCAGCGCCAAAGATCGCCCTTCCGTCCTTCTGGCCGTGATGCCCATCGGCCATCTGGCTCTCAAGGTCCTGGTCGTTCTTCTTCATACAAGTCCTCTAGTAAGAGGCCATATGAGGAAGACAGGAAGGGTGGTGGTTCAGGCTGCGGCGGCTACCGTAAGGATAGCCGTGGTGGCGGTTCCGGACCGTCATTTGCCAAGAAACCACGGGGTGGCCATGGGGAATGGCCCTGACGGGTTTCCGGCAGGATCCGCTCCGGTTACAACAGGAACGAGGGGAGTCGAGGATCTTCACCTAGGTGAATTAACGTCGTCTCGTACAACATCGATTGTGAATTGTGTGCAGATTCCTTCCATCGGAGGCAGACTGCAACTGTTCTCAAACCAGTGGGAACAGGTCGTGCAAGATTGTTTGGTCTATCAATGGTTAAGAAACGGGTACGGACCGGACTGGCTCATCCGTCAATCGTTAGTTCCGTTAACTTCAACTCCAGTATGGACTCCCGTTCCAAGGGAATCCGATCGTCTAGAGGCCTTTTGTTCAGAAATCGAAAGTCTTCAGCAGAAGAATACGATTCATTTAGTCCGCAATCAGTCATCCCCAGGCTTCTATTCAATAATGTTCCTCGTTCCAAAATGCACCGGAGGGTGGAGACCAGTTCTCAATCTCAAACCGTTAAACAAGTTTATTCTGTCACGAAGTTTTCAGATGGAGACTGTAGCGGCAGTGATGTCGGGTTTGAGGAAAGGCATGTGGGTAGTGTCGATAGATCTGAAGGATGCTTATTTTCATATTCCAATGTCAATTCCTTTTCAGAAATACCTTCGCTTTGCATTCCAAGACAATGTTTGGGAATTCAATGCGCTTCCATTCAGCTTGACCACAGCGCCGAGGGTCTTCACAAAAGTGGTCCTCGCCATGACTTCTTATCTTCGCAGGAGAAACATAGCTGTTCATACTTACATAGACAATTGGCTGCTGAAGGCGGGGAATCCAGTCACTCTGCGCAACAATCTTCAGGTAGTCCTAGCCTTACTAAAGGATCTAGGGTGGATTGTAAATCTAGAGAAATCAGAATTGACTCCATCCCAGAAGTTTGTTTATCTGGGAATAGTTTTCAATCTCAGGGAGGACGTAGCTTTTCCGGCGGAGAGCAGAGTCAGGAGCCTGATTGCAGTTTTGGAGTCAATTTCTCTAGGAGCCTATCTGACGGCGCGCCAATTTCTCAGGATACTGGGTTTACTAGTGTCTCTGGAGAAAGTGGTGCCTTATGCGGCACTCAGGCGCAGGCCGATTCAGATGTATTTAATGTCGTTCTGGTCTCAGAAAATGGATCCGTTGTCTCTGAGAATTCCAGTAAAAGAACAATTGATATTCCATCTTCAGTGGTGGTTATCAGAACAGAATCTCCTGCGAGGTGTTCCTCTACAACCTCCTCAACCACAGATGTCCATCTTCACAGATGCATCGACGACGGGTTGGGGAGCAGTATTGGACGATCAGTCAGTGTCAGGGGAATGGGATCGGACCAATGCGCAGAAACATATCAATGTTCTCGAACTATTAGCGGTGGTATTAGCACTTCGAAAGTTCGAGAATTTAATTCAAGACAAGATTGTCTTAATAAGGACAGACAACTCAACAGTGGTGTCCTATTTGAACCGCCAAGGCGGAACGAGGTCACCAGAGTTGTGCATGATGATTTGGAACCTTCTGCTGTGGTGCCAAGAGAGGAATATTATTCTTTGGGCAGCACACATTCCAGGAAGACTGAACATCTTAGCAGATGCACTCAGTCGAAGGATGGTTTGTCGTCCGACGGAATGGCAGCTCAACCAATCGGTAGCAGAGAGTTCTATTCAAACATTGGGGCAAACCAAATGTGGATCTATTTGCGATGAAACAGAACGCAAAGATGGTCACATATGTGTCACCGATCCCGGACCCACTAGCCTTGGTAGTAGATGCACTGGCGATGAGTTGGAAAGGAATGTACGCATATGTGTATCCTCCAACGATTCTCATCCCAAAAGTTCTGGCAAAGATAAGAGAAGGGGTATGCCAAGTACTACTGATCGCCCCTCATTGTCCAGGCCAATCTTGGCTTACGGATCTGCTGGACCTTCTGGTCTGCAATCCAATCCCTCTTCCAGAACGAAGGGATCTAATCACTCAGAACAATGGTCTGTGTCTTCACGACAGATCAGAAATGTTCAAATTGACTGCATGGATGTTGTCAAGCAGCGTGAAATTGAGGGTGGCTTTTCTGAGCAAGCAGCGAAGTTTGTCGCTTCAGCCAGAAGAGGGTCGACCACCAAAACATATAATTATAGAATCAACAAATTTGCAGAATGGTGCCAGGGAAGAGATATTAATCCCTTGTCTGCATCTGTTCAACACATAGCAGATTTTATCTGTCATTTATACGAAGTTGACAAACTTGTACCTTCAACCCTAGCAGCATATAAGTCTGCGTTAGCTTCAGTCGTTCCCAGTCTGGCCATTGAAGGAGTGGAGAATGACACTTTGAATGAAGTTATTAAAGGAATGAGCCATCTGCGACCTAGACAGCCAATTCCTATCCCAGCATGGAATCTATCTCTTGTTCTACAGGTTTTAGGGCATGCTCCCTTTGAACCGATTAGATCTCTAGATATTAAACTGTTAACTATTAAATCAGTTTTCTTGGTTGCAGCAGCATCGGCGAGAAGGAGAAGCGAAATTCATGCGCTATCTGCCGAACAAGACCGTTTTGTTGTCACGGGTGAAGGTTTAGGACTACTTCCACGTCTTTGTTTCCTGGCAAAGAATCAGTCACTTAAATATCCAGGTCAACCGATCAATTTGCCAAGTTTAGTCAGACATGACCCATACTCTTCTGCTTGGTGTCCTGTCAGATGTCTGAAAATGTATAAGAAACGTACTGAGGAGTGGAGAGATGACCCGAAGTCTCTGTGGCTATGTCTCAAAGCTCCTCATTTGTGCACCTCGAAAGATACTATTTCTCGTTGGATAGTTGACGCTATTCAGATGTCTCACAAAATTGCTACAGGAAAGCAGATTGATCGTACTAACGCCCATCAGGTCCGAGCATTAGCAGCATCATCGGACCTTTTTAAGGGTGTCTCATTAGAGGAGGTGATGTCTGTAGCACAATGGCATGCCGCATCGTCATTTACTGATTTCTACCTTCGCGACATCTCCAGCGCACTTAATCCGGTAGCCGTCGTCAATTTGTCGAACGTTAGTTAAGCCACATCCGACCACCACTTCACAAACATCGCACGTTACTTCCTCCTGCACTGAGCAAGAGCCATGCACATGACCAGTGAATGACTGTGGATTGGGCCGAGCTCCTGGGATGATCAAGAAGGATCAAGCACTCAAAATGGTGAGTGTTTACATTAATTAAGTGACTAATAATATATTAATATTTACTTACAGTCGAAATATCAGACTGCTTAAGTAAATAGTCTGATATAAGAGTATACTTATCCTCTCAAACAGACATTAGACTCATTCCAATCTGAAAACATAATCGGTATGCTGATATTTTTTCAAAATTAGAAGTTGTAGTAGCTTCTTTGCACTCTACTGGACTGCCCTAGCTGAGACTTGGGGCTGACACGGGTCTGGTGGGTGTTGCATCCCCATTGACAGCCCTCTGGATTTTGTGCTGACAAAAGAGAAGGGGGGGGGAAGCGCGGTCTAGACCATGGAAGTTTAGCACTCTATGAGTCAGATGGCAGAACCAAGCGTATGCGAGGGTTCTAGTCTCTTCACAACCTTCTCTGTTGGATGGTAGATGCGTGCTGGTTCGAGCCTCACCTCCTCCCACCGGTATTTCTTGGCTGTTGAAATCCGGAGTTTATCATAGTAGTACATCTGGTAAGTATTATTCGAAGTAGAATAAAAAAAGCATCCGCTTTTGTTTCTACGAGAATTCTTAATACTTACCAGATGTACTATGGCCCTCCCTCAGCCACCCCGCTGAGGTGAGGCTGAGCTGCTTTCGCTGTTTGTCAAGGCAAATATAAGACAAATCTGACTGTGATTGGGAATTGACTCGGCACCTGGGGCTATGGTAATTCCCGGACACAGTATGGGCAGGACCAGGGGAGTGCGGAGTTGTAATTGTTTATTTTGAGCTAAACTAGATAATAGACATTATCATAATAGTACAGCTGGTAAGTATTAAGAATTCTCGTAGAAACAAAAGCGGATGCTTTTTTGAGACAATGCCATAACATTGATTGATATTTTCAGTGCTACACAGAGTGATCATATTTAAGATTTTAACCCTTTAATGGTCAAGCCGACCAAAACCGGTTTCTATTGTTGTCTTCAGGAATATGCATTTACAGGCCAAGTGAAGGCTATTTTTGAAATCTGCGACTGGAATGGCTGGCTCAATACCCAAGACAACCATTTCAGTGATACATATTAAAAAATAATCCTTTCTTTTTCTGTAAAAGGACATTTCTCAAGATCATTACAAACATAACTTTGCCTGACTTAACTATTAACCTTTCAATGGTCAAATTTATTTCAGAAAATCTAAATATTTCCCTTTTGAATGTCAATTTGCAGGGCAAGAGAAGATTGTATTTGAAAATTTACCTCTAGAATGACTCGGGCTCGTTTACCGAGTCAGTCATTCCAGTGGTAAATTTGGAAAAATAGTGTTCTCTTGGCCTGTAAATCGACATTCATTAAGCAAAAGTTTTAATTTTCTCTACCAGTAACGGGTTACTCATTAGTCTAACTGACTAACCTCATTGACATGACTGTATTTGTATTATTCCTTTTCATTACTGCCTACATAGGGACCAGAAATCAACATAGATCAGCCAGACATACAGTTTGGGTTGGTTCGTCTTGGGCAGATAGCGAGGAGAGAGATCATCATATCCAACATGTGCCAGATGCCCTCAAAGTGGGTGATCATGGATAGGAGTAAGGAGATTGAGGTAGAGTATACAGTAGCTATGTACGGGTTACTGGCTGCGTAAATATATATACAGATCTGTTTCTCAGCTATGTCCCGCCTGGTTCTAGGTAACTGGAATGGAGGAATCCTGTCTCGGTCAATCATATGATGTCATAGTCAACTACATGTACATCACATGTAGGCTGATGTCATAATCAATTATGTCATGCATGATGTAATTTAGTCCATCATACATGCTTAATAGTCTGTCAAGTTGTACGAATTGTATGTCTTTACTATTTAATAAACATTCTGTTGACTATTATGGGACTGATTTGACTGGGTGCTTTTGCTGTCATAGGCAGCACCCAGTCAAATTTGTTTCAAAATATTCAACAGGTTACCTGTATGGGTTTCTGGAAATTGAGATTCATGGAGTAAAGGGATCGATCAACCCGGGGAAAAGGTGGGTGGAGCTTAGCTAGAGATGGGTGGGGCATAGCTAATATTGGATTCCTCCTTTGATTTGAAACCTGAATTCCCAGATTGTAACTTTCAAGGTAGCTAAGCAGGTACGCTGTTGAGTATTTTGACTGTAGGTTGTTGTACTAATGTGTCAAAGATGGTAGCAAATTCACCTTTCCAGAGTAGCCATTAATCATCTGACCGCGTATGGAGTCATAATCAGCTCGGCATGTGTATGATGACGTCACAAGGGGGTCCATATTGACCGTCATCAAATCTCATAGTCCGACACGTTGTATAAATTGTATGTCTTTGTAATTCTTTGCAATTTAATAAACATACTGTTGAATATTTTGAAACGAATTTGACTGGGCGCTGTTGCTGCCTTAGGCAGCAACAGCACCCAGTCAAATTGGTTTCAAAATATTCAACAGCTTACCTATGTAGTTTTTTGGAAATTGATAGTCAGGGTTTTCATAGATCGATCGATCTCAACATGAGCGAGGTGTGGGTGGAGCTTAGCTAGAGATGGGCGGGGCATAGCTAAAGCCGGAAAGGTCCATTATATTCTGTTCTACAAAATATTTACTGATGTGTCAAATAGCAGCTGATAATTCTTATGATAATTCTTTTTCTAGGATACTTCAGCTTTTGTGTTTAAACCATCATCCGGAGAGTTAGCTCCCTTGGAATGTCGAAAAATTGCTGTAGTTTTTCGACCATCATCTATGGAGCCACATGACACTGTGTTTGAAATTGCGGTCCAAGATGGCGGTGTTCAGTAAGTCTTGAAGAATTAGTTATTTTCCCAATATATCGCTACCGGTATATCATTATACTGTTTTCTCATAGAGTAATAGACCTTTCCCACATTAGCGTATATTGGGAAAATACCTTCCCGGAATGCATCGCACATACCACTTCCGTCTGGTAACTGCGATAGCTGACGCACAAACAGCGTTACTTTACTATGGGAATCAGATGCAGTGCAATTTCGGCAGTGCATCTGAAAAACTATGTTCATAATATTTTTGAAGTCATACATCATTGGAAAGTTAAGCCAATTTTCTATACATTTCTGTATTAGTTTTTATAGTTTTATAAAATTTAATACAGTTAATTGCAATTTTGAAATATCCCCTATTGTCCACTTGATTTAATGAATCTAAGGCGAATGGTGTATAATATAATGATTTTAGTTTATCATAGGAAAGGTTTAGATTGAGGTGTGTTGTAGTGAAAAAGTAACTAAACGCAGGTCAGCGGCTTGTTGGCGGCGGTACCAGGCAGCAGTTTTGCTCTGAGCGTTGATTTAGAGGAATCCCGACGCAATGACTTCAGTGTAGTATAGGTGTTTCACATCATGAGAACATACTTACCTCCCTAACACTCTTGATATACTAGTATATCGGCTCTAAATTCAATAATATTCAGAATTATAAAAAGTTAGGTGCCCCTAATGGGCAGGTGGAAGTACACAGTCATGCACATGACAAACACCACCCTCTGCGCATGCGCACACCGGTACTTCCGTTTTCTAATATATTGGCTGGAAGCAACTGGTGGAAATTCCTTACAGGCGCTTTTCTGAATTCATAAGAGAACAATACATCCAAATCTATCATGGCTGATGCGAAAATGTCAGAGGAGCCCTCCTCGTCATCATCCAAGGTGACATTGTTCCTGGCTTTTATTTGAGACTTGTAACTTTCGTGTGTTACCGGTTTTCGTAGCGGCCGATTTCGGCGGTACCGCGTTTTCAGGCGCTGGGAATCCTTGTAAATTTTTTCCCAGTGCCTAGGGCTAATAAACTCTTGTGTTTTATGCTTACAGGTCGGTCTTGTGTCTATACAAGGTTGCCTGGTCTTCTCTGGAAGGTGTTCACGTCCCAGGATGACTTATCATCGTGATATGTCTAAGGGTTGGAGATATAATATATTAATAAATAAAATATCTCCTTCCTTTTGTCCCATCCCCCCTCATCAGTTCTTCTGGAAGAGGAGTCTCGGCGGATGGATGGACGTGTTTCCTGCACAAGAGGATGGTTGCCTGTGCCCAGGCTAAGGGAGTTATTAATTATGGCGCATGATTATTTGAAAATAATTACATTTTCTGCTGCCGTTTGCTATTGCACTATTTTCTCTCTTGCGTGTGCATGGGTTCTCGAGTATATATAATTTAATATTATATTAGTCGAGAGCTGAGAATGTCTGGAGATCTAGATATTTCTTACATAAATCTGACGTCCCCTCTCCTGGTAGGAGCTTTTGCATAGTGAGGTTTGATGTCATAATCAACCAGAGTTTCTCTTTCCTTGATGTCATAATCTTAGTTTGGAGAAGTCGGTGATGTGTTCATCCCCTGTTTATTAAGAAGTGTAGAGAGATATCTAGATAGTCATGTTCTTTCTCTCTCTCTCTTAATCTAATAAGAATGGGGTTCTGGTTGTATTTGGAGTTATTAACTAGAGAAGTCGCCTGTCCCGTCAGGGTGGTCGTAATAGTGGATGTC
This sequence comes from Chaetoderma sp. LZ-2023a, assembly GCA_034401795.1. NCBI lineage: Eukaryota > Metazoa > Mollusca > Caudofoveata > Chaetodermatida > Chaetodermatidae > Chaetoderma > Chaetoderma sp. LZ-2023a. The sequence goes on from CM067365.1 coordinate 79,204,944, forward strand.
TTCTCTCGTGGTTGTTTTGGTTTCTTCTTAAAAGATCCATTATCAAGGCTTTGAGACTGTCATACTCATTGTCTTCGTATCCGTCTTTTCAGAAGTGTCCGTCCTGCCTCAAGTCTATGAAGGCTAGATTCTTCCTCCACCCTTGCCATCTGTGTTCAGCTTGTAGGCTGTCCAACAAATGTGTTATTTGTGAAAAGTGGGGGGGGGGGGATCTAACCTCTGAATTCTTCTCTTTACAGGCGAGGATGATGGCAGAGGAGGGGAAGAAACCAAAGAAGGACGGTAAGAAGAAGGCCTCGGAGAAGAGTGGTCTCGAGGCCTTCAAGAGTGAGTTGGTGAGTGAGATGCGCAGGACTTTGAAAGACCTGATGCCTGACATGCTTCGCGGCATGTTGCCTGGCACAGGTGTTTCAACTTCCTGCGCATCGACCTCGGTGCAGGTAGCCCCTGTCCCTGGATCATGGCCTATTAGCTCGGACAATGCGTTTAGTGATCCAGGGGCGGCCGTCTTGGACCCAGGCTTGATGTTCGCATCGCCTGGGGTGCCAGCGGCGCGAGAAGCATCAGGCGGGACCCGACCAATGGGCCTGACCACGATCACTCGCGGAGTAAACTCGTCATCTGCCTTTGAGCAGTCTCCTGGTCAGTCTGGGTTAGTTTTCCTTACTAATCCAGAGCCTAACTTTCCTGACCAGGAAGATGATGAGGACTACCTGCTCGGTCCACAGGTGGATCATGAAGACATGAATGTGAGCGCCTACACTCCTCTGTTGGGGAGCGTGAACGCTCGCACCTATGGCACTGTTCCCACGGGAGCAGGTTTCATGGTTCAGCCTGTGGCCCGCTTTGGAGCAGACGGCCGGCCGTATAAGATTCCACGGTTGGACGTGGAGTCTCACACGGACGTTCCGGGCCGCGCTGGTGTGTATAACCCCCCTCGCACAAGCGCGGCCTTGGAGCTTGGTTTGCCTATGGAGAATGCTATGCCGGCCCTCGCGGGCCCGTATACGTTCCCTGGGCAGCCAGGTTCGTCTATAGCCTCCTCCTCGGCCATACCTGCGAATGCCATTGAGGATGACGAGGGCCCGTTGCTCGTCGGCAGTTCGCAGGTAGCCATGGATGAAGACTGGTCAGAGGCGTGTGCGTGGCTCCTCGCTGTAAGACCAGAGCTCACCGTGGACGAGACGGTCGCCGGTAACCCGCGGGCGTGGTTACAGGCGAAGCCGTTGGCCAGCACGGCTCTGTCTCTGCCGTATGCTGAACATATCTTAGATATGTTCACGGCGGCAGAGGAGTCGATCAGACCGAAAGGTCGCCTCGCGAAGGCCCCCCGCGAGGTAGCTAGGCGATGTCGGGTTACTGCCAGTCAGTATGCTCGGTATGGCCTGGCGCCCAGACCGAGCGCGGATGACCGCGCCGCTCTGGGCGAAGATACGCGGCCGGGTTCCCGGGCTGACACGGGAGCCTTGTGCTCGGGCGCTATGCGCTCGGCGAATGCCGCCTTGCGCGACACCGAGGAGAGCTCGCGAGCAGCGATCAGTGCGCTGTCGCATGTCTCTCAGCTGCTGTCGGGGGGTGGTGGCAGCATCGGTGCAGCAACATCCTAGTCCCGTGACAGTCCAACGAGCCATCCAGGATGGCATCAACCTGGCGTTGGACTGTCTGACTAGGTCGGTCACGAAGTCGCTGAGGACGAGGCGCACTTTTGCGCTGGACAATTTGTGCCCGTCTCAGGAGCTCAAGTCGCGCTTGATGCAAGCGCCGATGGCGGGCCCTGGACTCTTTGGAGGTGAAGGTTGTCGGCACCTGCAGGAGACAGTGACTTTGGTGAACAACCAGAGGGCGCTGCGGGCACAGTTTGAAGTGCTGCGCAGGGAACACGTGCGTGTTCAGCCCTCGGCTGCTCGACAGCCGTACGCTCGTGGCGGAGCTGGCAGTGTCAGAGGCCAGCAGGCCGGCCGGTTTCAGAGACTGCGTCGGCTACGCCAGCAGCAGCGTGCTGTTGTGCGACAGCCGCTGCCTCAAGCGCAGCCTGCCAGGCAGCAGCCCGCGCACCGTGGTGCGCGTGGCGCTGGTCGCGGCGCGCGGGGAGCGGCGCGTGGTAACCGGGCCTGACGCAAGAAAATTTTTTCCGGTTATCACAAGTACCACTGGGGTGTTGCCACTCGTATCAGAGACACACCCACTTCTGAAGTTTATGGGCACCCCGTCAACCCTAGGTGCACCAGTGGGAGGTCGTTTGACTTGTCACATTCAGAAGTGGGCGCGGTTAATTCAGGACCGCTTAGTCTTGCAATGGCTTTCGCAGGGATACAGTCCAGATTGGATAAGAGGTCCGCCATTGCATTTGTCTCTGGTACCGGTCTGGACTCAAGTTCCACGAGATCCAGACAAGCGGTTGTGCATAGAAGAGGAGATAGATTCTCTCGTTCTAAAAGAAGCAATTCAACCGGCGCAGGATTGCCCGGGCTTCTATTCAACCGTGTTTCTTGTGGCAAAGAACACCGGGGGGGGGGGGGGGGGGGGGGTGGAGACCAATTCTCAACCTCAAGCCTCTAAACAAGTTTTTAGACACTCCGACTTTCAAAATGGAAACAGTGAGATCGGTGTTGTTGGGGTTAGAGAAGGGGATGTGGACAGCATCTATAGATCTCAAGGATGCTTACTTCCACATTCCAATTGCAAGGAGGTTTCGTCGGTTCCTGAGATTTGCTTTTCAGGGACGCCAATGGGAATTCAAGGTTCTTCCATTCGGCATCTCAACGGCTCCAAGGGTCTTCACTCGAGTGGTACTTGCTATCACGGCATACCTCCGCAGGAGAAATATACATGTTCACACTTACATAGACGACGGGTTGCTAAAAGCACACAACCCAGAGAGTTTGACAGCAAATCTGGAGATAGTCTTGGAAACTCTCACAGATTTAGGCTGGATGATCAACTTTCCGAAATCAGAGCTGACTCCATCCCAGAAGTTTGTTTACCTGGGTATGTTCTTCGATCTGGAGATAGGATATGTTTATCCGTCCCAGGAGAGAGTGGAAAGTTTCCTCTCGTGTATTCAGTTGGTGTGCAACAGTCGTTATATTCTAGCACGGGTCTATCTGAGAATGTTGGGTCTGATGGTTTCAATGGAACCGGTCATTCCTCAGGCGGCCTTACGCAGGCGGCCGATTCAGTTGTTTCTCATGACCCAGTGGACGCAGAGTTCAGGATCACTGGACTCGCGCATTCAAGTGTTGGACCCTCTCATTCATCACCTTCATTGGTGGATGGAGAGAGGAAATCTTCTGGCGGGGGTCATGCTGACCCCTCCCCACCCTCAAGTAACGATGTTTACGGATGCATCGATGGAGGGTTGGGGAGCTTGCCTGGAAGAAGCCACTATATCAGGGCTTTGGAATCTGGAACAGTCAAAGGAACATATCAACATGCTAGAACTGTGGGCTGTAGTTCTAGGCCTGGAACACTTCCTAGGGGAGGTGAAGGGAAAATTTGTGATGATACGTTCAGACAACTCTACAGTAGTGAGTTACATAAACCGCCAGGGCGGAACGAAGTCGCCCAGTCTCTGTATGATGACATGGAAGCTGCTTTGCTGGTGCATGGATCATATGATCACCTTGAAAGCAGTTCATATTCCGGGAAGGCTGAATCTGTTAGCAGACTCATTGAGCCGAAGGATGAGTATTCTGCCTACGGAATAGCAACTAAATCAATGTGTGGCGGATCACCTGTTCAATCATTGGGGAAAGCCCAACATAGATTTGTTCACAATGAAGAAGAATGCGAAGATGACGACGTACGTTTCTCCGATTCCAGATCCAAGCGCTATCGCAATAGATGCGCTAGCTATCAGTTGGAAGAGAATGTATGCATACGCATACCCTCCAACAATCCTGATTCCAAGAGTCCTTCAGAAGATCAGACAAGAGGAATGCCAAGTGCTTCTGATCGCCCCGAATTGGCCAAGCCGATCATGGTTTACGGATCTGCTGGACCTTCTGGTTTGCAATCCGGTTCCTCTGCCGCTGATGGACGATATTATCTTCCAGGGCAAGACCCTTCACAACAATCCGTCAATGTTTCGATTGACTGCATGGATGTTGTCAAACAATCCGCAATTAAGGAGGGATTTTCTGAGCAAGCAGCCAATTTCATGGCCAGAGCCAGGAGGGGGTCAACCTCCAGAGCTTATAATTATAAAATCAACAGATTTGCAGAATGGTGCTCAAAGAGATGTATCAATCCGATGGAAGCATCTATTCAGGTAGTAGCTGATTTTCTATGTCACCTGTATGATACCTATAGTCTTCAACCTAATTCTGTTGCTGGATACAAATCAGCATTGATGACTGTTATCCCTTGCTTGGCAAAGAGGGGAAGTGATGAAGTAAGTGTTTTAAATACTCTTATTAAAGGTATGGGCAATCTCAGACCTAGAAATCCTCCACTGACACCGTCATGGAGTCTTTCTCTGGTTCTGCAGGTTTTGAGTGGTAAGCCTTTTGAACCACTTAGTGCTATATCTGTAAAATTATTGACACTTAAAACTGTATTTTTAGTGGCGGCGGCTTCAGCCAGACGCAGGAGTGAAATTCATGCCTTGTCTGCTGAGCCTGACCGTTATATAGTTACAGGTGAAGGCCTTAAGCTTCTACCTAGATTGAATTTCTTGGCTAAGAATCAATCTTTAAAGTATCCGGGTAAACCTATTATTTTACCTGCCTTAACCAGATATGATCCTGGTGCTAAAGTATGGTGTCCAGTCCGTGCTTTGAATAAGTACAAGAAAAGAACTCAGGTTTGGCGGACGGACCCATGTTCCCTATGGTTGTCATATATTGTACCCCATGGTAGGGCGTCAAGAGACACTATTTCCAGATGGATAGTGGAATGTATCCAATTCTGTCATAAGACAGCCACTGGAATCCAGGTAGATAGAGCCAAGGCTCATAGTGTCCGTGGTGTGGTAACTTCCACGGCATTATTTAATGGTGTTTCGATTGAAGACATTATGTCAGTAGCCCAGTGGCACTGTGAGTCAAGTTTTACCGACCATTACCTTCATGACACTTCTAACCCACTCGCCGTCTCAGTCCTCAGGAAATAAAATAGTTATGCAGAGGTTTATGTTTGTAAATAGTTTGCCTCCTCTGCTATTTGCAAATATCACATTTGTTGGTAGGGTATTCCTACTATTAGCTGGTACACTTCTCCTCTTCCGGTGGGGGAAGAGATGAGTGCCGCATCCAAGACATCAAAGGTCAGTGGTTATGACCATTTTTTGATTTTCTGTCTTGGTGATGGTGTCATTTTATTTTTTAATATGGTGATGGTTGATGTCTCTTAATTGTGGTTTTTCAGAGAGTTTTTGAAATAGAAGCAATTCTTCTTTTTCCAATGTCTAGTAATACTTTCATTAAGTATTAGAGAACGTGCTAGTCATTTAGAGCAGCGTTTTTTCCTATACCTTCCTCAGAAAGAGGGGGGGGGGGGAGCGCATTTGCCTTTTGATCAATCTCTCTTCATCGGTCGATTATCCGATCCAAAATTCTATTCCTGGTTGTGGTTTCAGTCACAATTTCAGATGTTTTAAATCTCTTGAGAATTCAAAGAGCCTAGCCTCTTCGAGGGTGTGCGGGTTTTCAGGACCTTGCCTCCCTCCCACCAAAATTTACTTTCAAATTCTGGTTTTTATCAAGAGTGTTAGGGAGGTAAGTATGTTCTCATGATGTGAAATAAGTAAATTTATCAAATTTCTTTTTCACGAGTGAGATGACATACTTACCTCCCTAACAGGATCCCGGCCTCGCCACCCCACGGAGGCCTGGTCCTTTGGCTATTGAATAGTTGCTTCTAGGTCAGCCAATATTTAGTAACGGAAGTACCGGTGTGCGCATGCGCAGAGGGTGGTGTTTGTCATGTGCATGACTGTGTACTTCCACCTGCCCATTAGGGGCACCTAACTTTTTATAATTCTGAATATTATTGAATTTAGAGCCGATATACTAGTATATCAAGAGTGTTAGGGAGGTAAGTATGTCATCTCACTCGTGAAAAAGAAATTTGATAAATTTACTTATATTGCTACATGTATTGTCCACACTTACCCATCCCAGGTTTACAAAATCTGGGGAATTATCGGTTTCCATTCACTATGTGCACATACATTTGTAGCTTCAGATTTTGTTTGATTTTCGCATATATATCGATAAACATCACTTTCCTGGTTGATCAACCAATTTTATCTGTAAATACTATGCTAATCTAAGCAAACTTTGACTAAATATAGCTAAACCTAAACTGAGCATATGACAAGACAGATGTTAAGAAACATCTGTTTATTATTTTATAAGCCAGATATGCTGCATAAGCTTAGTTAGATGTTAAGTAATCTTATTTCAAATTAACTTTTTCAAGCATAAATCACATGACATCCTAACAAGAATGCCTTGAGTAAGATATTTATATAACCGACAGTATGATCTGTTCATATCCTGAATAAAATTTTGCAACAATCGAATGTATAGTTGCTAAGATATATACAGGACAAGATAAGCAGTGTATTTTGCAAAAAACTTTCATGGAGTCAGCTCTACACTATGGTTAGGACAAGGGAGATAATTTGAAGTGTGTTGCTATGGAGAGTTGTTACTAAAGAAAATGTCGTCTGCTTTACATTATATACAATTATGTACAGGTGTATGCTGTTCATATAAATAAGTCTAAATTGATAACAGTTTTTTGGGTGGTTTTTTTCATTATGTGCAATCTAAATAATCATGATTAGGTATATTTCATCTTTCAAAATGAGTATATATTCCATTTGGTACCAGTTTTCAAATACAGGAAACAGGACATTTTGACAGGATTTTTTGAGAATATCATCATTGGTCCAAAGGTAGAGACTGACTTATAAACCATAAGTACCATGGTTTGAATCCTGGCCAATACTGAATACAATTTAATTCATAAAAATTATTTTACAATAATATCTTTTATATATCTAGTCATTCCGATACACTGTTACTATACACATTTTATTTCAGGTACTTCTGTTGATATCATATGCATTTCTTATGATGTTGGTAGTTTTATTTTTCATTTCTACTATGTTATTTTTTCTTTATACTTTCTTGGCAAATGCAGTTTCCAATACGATTTAAAATTAAAGCATTTTAATATATTCATCAACCAGACCTTATGTGACACCTAACAAGACCGTCCTCTTGATTTATCAAGACGGAGTTGCTGTACCAAAGGCACGATAGAGGGTTTGGGCAGCCTGTTTGTCAGATGTAATAGCATGGTTAAAAGCTACATAATCAAGATCATCGATACGGGTAAAGGTGTTAAATGAAAAATAGATAATGCACTAGTTTATATTTAGAAAACAATGTTTTGATGTTTAAACTGTTAATGATTCATCAGACAGTTTTAGCCTGTAAGACATTGTTTAATAAGTTTAAATTAGTTTTCCAATAAGTACATGATATTTTAGATTTTTAATTTTATCAGTGATGTTGGTTAAATTCTCCTTATAAAAAATTTAAAAAAAATTAATTATTGATTTTCGCATTTTTTTCCGATAAACATCAATGCACAGGTTCCAATAGATGAATCCGTTTCTAGCTATAAGCTCCATCCACTTTCCGCATGTTGGAATCTCTTTGAAACATGAAATCCAGGAATCTAACTTTAAAAATGCCTGTACAGGTACAACGTTGAATATTTTGAAACTAATTTGACTGGGGTGTTGTGTGTGTGTGTGCGTGCGTGTGTGTGTGTGTGTGCTGTTGATGCCTCTGGCAGAAACATCTAGTCAAATTACTTTCAAAATTTTCAACAGTATGTTTATTAAATTGTAAATCAAACAAAGCCATATATGATATATACCATTTCGTGATAGACTTTTTATACCCTGCCAAAAAATTTGGCGGGATATTATGTAATGGTGCCATCCGGGCAGGCGGGTGGTCGGGCAGGCAGATGGGCATGCGGGCGGCAGAGTGGTTTCCAGACGATAACTCCATTACCATTTGTTAGACCGCATTGAAACTTCATAGGGTGGTTGGACTAAGTCTGGGGAAGAAGCCTATCGAAATCAACGATGATCCGAAATCCAAGATGGCCACCAGCCACCGGTGGCCATCTTGAAAATTGGTTTCTGGATGATAACTCCGTTACCGTTTATCGGATCGCTTTGAAACTTCATAGAGTGGTTGGACTAGGTCTGGGGAAGAAACCTATTGAAATCAATGATGATCCGAAATCCAAGATGGCCACCAGCTGACAGGCGGACATCTTCAAAATTGGTTTCCGGATGATAACCCTGTTACCGTTTATTGGATTGCTTTGAAACGTCATAGAGTGGTTGGACTAGGTCTGAGGAAGAAAGCTATCAAAATCAACAATGATCCAAAATCCATGTTTGCCGCCAGCCACCGGTGACCATCTTGAAAATTGGTTTCCAAATGATAACTCTGTTATCGTTTATTGGATTGCTATGAAACTTCATAGGGTGGTTCGACTACCTCTGGGGAAGAAACCTATCGAGATTGACAATGATCCTAAATCCAAGATGGCTACCAGCCACTGGTTGCTATCTTGAACATTGGTTTCCAGATGATAAATCTGTTATCGTTTATCGGATCGCTTTGAAACTTCATAGAGTGGTTGGACTAGGTTTGAGGAAGAAACCAATCGAAATGAACAATTATCTGAAATTCAAGACAGCCACCAGCCACGGGCTGCCATTTTGAAAGTTGGTTTCTGGATGATATCTCTGTTACCATTTATCGGATTACTTCCTAGGGTCATTGGAATATGTGTGGTGAAGAAACTTGTTGAAATTTATGATAGACAGAAATCCAATATGGGCGCTAGTCAGCGGCAGCGATCTTGAAAATTGGTTTCCGGATGATACTTCCTTGACCGTTTAACGGATCGCTTTGACACTTCATATGGATGACTGGTCTGATGGGTCTGAGGAAGAAATAAACATTTTCTGATAGCTCTCATTCATTGGTTTGTCATCATGGCAGGGTATTATGCACCGTTTGCGGAGCTCTTGTTGATATTCATGACAGAGCTACCTCATTTTGATTGCAAGCTCAGCTAACATGTGAGGTATTTGATTATGACGTCAGATCAGATCCTCGCCATTTTGGTTGCAATGCGTTAACATTTAGCTTCCTTTTTAAGCATGTTAATGAAGCTTTATAGATACTTGATCATAGTTTTTGAGAGGATGCCATCGTCTACCGTATGTTCAATCTCACCTTCTTACATGTATCTTTGTGTGGTCAATAGGTCACTGTCACTAAAGATTGAATGGCGATATTCATTCTGTCACTCGATTATATATATGGCATCATGATCATTTACGTCACATGTAGGCTGACATCACAATCAAATTGCCTAATGAATGATGTATCCGGGTCCGTTATGAACATTTAATAGTCCACCTTGAGGTGTACGGATTGTGTGTCTGATGAATTTACTATAGCAATAGCACCCAATCAAATTAGTTTCAAACTATTCAACAGCTTACCTGTGTAGTTTTCTGCAAGTTGAGATTCAGGAACTGCAAGGATCGATCGATCCTAACATGGGCAATGTGTGGATGGAGCTTAGCTAGAGATTGACGGGGCATAGCCAAAACTGGATTCCTCCACTAGGCTTGAATACATGGCGCAGATGCTATTGCGAATGTATGTGATGACATTACGGTCACAAGGTCAAATATCAAGGTCATTGAGCGACATGTTTATCAACATTGAGGAGGATAAGTGAGACATTAGATTCATCTGAAGTCTTGTTATGGTCTATTATTAACCCTTTAATGACTAAATTTCTTTGACAAATTAAAATATTTATTTATTGAATGTCCATTTCCAGGCCAAGAGAAGACTATTTTTGAAAATTTACCACTAATGACTGGCTCTGTTACTGAGCCAGTCATTTCAGTGGTAAAATTTCAAAAATAGTCTTCTCTTGCCTGCAAATGGACATTACTCAAAAGCACTGACGAAACCGGTTTTGGCCGGTTTCCTCACGACAGTGTTAACCTCTCACACCATAAGAGAAAGAGGACATTGCATTCAGGTCTATCTGTGTGTGGGCATGCCGTGCATGTGTGTTTTCACTTCAAGAGTATACTTACCTCCCTAATACTTTTGATATTGCTAAATATCGGCTTTCACTCAATTTCAGAATAAAAACAGTTAGGTGCCCCTACTGGGCAGGGAGTCAGAGTGTAGTCCGGCGGATGCCAGCCCCACCACCGCGCATGCGCAGACTAGCACTTCCTCTTTGCTAATTTATTGGCAGAGAGTAAACACATGTTTTTGTGCTTTACGCATTTCTACTCGTTTACAAGTCATATTAACCTATAAAATAAGAAGTTCAAGCCTGTTTGTGATGTCGGAGAGAGTACTTTCGCCAGAGGAGGGCCCAGGACCTATCCATCAGGTGACTTCTATTAAAATTAGCGAGTTTTTCCCGGTGTAATGTGTTTCCGGGAATCGCGTTTACCGTGATAAGCGCCTAATTTAGTTGTTTTTATTTCAACAGGGTGCTATATAATACTAATCTCTCTTTGTGTTTATGTCCACAGGTATCTGTCAGGATATGTAATGGACATCACAGCATCAGAGGGTTTGTTTCTCTCCACCAAGGTTCCATTTCCTACTAATACTGTTCGGTTATCTAACCCAAACAAAATTCTAGACCAGTGAGTCAGAGGCCTAGTATAAAGGTCTTCTCACTTTGCCCTCTTGATCCAATTCCTTCCCCTAAGGTGGAGAGAGTTAAGAGGCGTAGTCTTGGTGGAGTGCTCCAGTTCATCACGTTGGATGGTTTGTCTATATAAGGTGTCAGGTACTTAATTAATGATATGAGGTGATGTTAATTATTTAGGAAAATTAACTGTAATTGCCATTATTATCATTGTGTATCTGATGGTTGTGTAGTCTGAATATTCTGTAGATGTTCTGGTTATGAATACAATTCGTCCTTACACCTGGATGTTTGTTTTCGGATCGATTTAATTTCTGTCATGGGATTAATGACGTCATAATCAGCCTTGCTCTTTATTAATATTTAAAGTTTGTCCAACGCTGGTTTTCAGATGATTAGTGAGCTTTATGGTCATTTTCCCTCTCTTTTATTTTGGTTTTGAGTTTCTAACCGTAACAAAAATTACTCATTGTCCTCGTCCTTTGTCCTGTTTCAGAGACCTGGTTGCTCGTCTGTTTTCATTGTAACCCCTGTGGGCCATTGCTTAATTGTGAGGTATGTAAGCATTGGGGGGGGCAAGCTAATGGCTGAGTTTTTATGCTTGCAGGCAAAGGACAAGGTGGTGGAGGAGGAGAGGAAGCAGAAAAGAGAGGGTGTAAGTAAGAAGGGTAAGAGGAAGGCCTCGTCCGCGGTGGACATGGAGGCCTTCCGTAGTGAGATGTTGGGAGAGATGAAGAGGACAATAAAGGATTTGGTTCCAGAGTTGCTTCGTGGCATGCTTCCTGGACCAAATCCTTTGTTGTCCTCAGCATCGGAGCAGAAAATCCCCACCTCTGAATCACCATTCCGTAGGCCGTTACCAGTTTTCGAGGATTAAGAGGTGGCCCCATTAGAGGGGCCACTCCACGACCATGGCAGCAGGCTTGCCGCGCCGAGGGTCATGGACGGCTGTCGCTGGAACCCGCGGGCTTCTTATCAGTCCACGGGTATCCGCACGCCGCAGGTACCAGTACCTCCTATGGTACCTTTCCTGGCCAGTCCGGGTTAGCTCTCTTTGCTGACCCGGAGTCTAATCTTTCTGGCCAGGAGGAAGAGGATTTTCTGTTATGGTCGCGGTCTGAGGATGTGACCATGGAGTATGACATCTGTGCACCCCTCGCGGGGAATACAGGCGACATGTTCCGTGGTTCTACTCACGCAGGAGTAGATTTCACGGCTCAGAAGGTGGCCCTGGTCGGCGATGATGGCCAGCTTTTCCACATACCTCGGCTTGCCGAGAGTATTGCTGGTGCTGGCCGGGGCCGTGGTGGGGCAGTATCTGCCCCACGCATTACCACGGCACCTGCTCCTGATCAAGCCAGTGAGATTAGCATGCCTGCTCTTTCAGGCCCGCATGCTTTCTCTGGCTTGCCAGGAGTGTCAGCTTATCCGCCATCAAGCTCTGCTGCTTGTGCTCAGGAGGAAGACGAAGGCCCCCGTCTTGTAGAGCACTCGCAGCTAGCCACGGAGGAGGATTGGTCTGACGCTTGCCAGTGGCTGGTAAGTGTTAGGCCAGACCTGCCCGTGGAGCAGTCGGCTAGCCAGCACGACCACAGGCCGTGGTTAGCTGGTAAAGCTACTGCTAGCGCTATGCCATCTCTGCCGTTAGCAGAGCATATCGTGGATATGTTCTGGGTGGCGGAGACGTCCATCAAGGCAAATGGGCATCTCGCGAAGGCCCCTCGCGAGGTGGTGAGGCATTGCTGCATCGTGCCCATGGATTACCAGTGGTACGGTGTGGTACCCAAGCCTAGCATGGATGACCGCGCGGCTTTGGGCAAGGATGCGCGGCCAGGCTCCCGTTCTGACACGGGAGCTTTGTACTCGAATGCGTTGCGTTCGGCAAATGCCACGTTGCGTGATGCGGAGGAGAGTGGGAGAGCTACAATTGCGGCTCTGTCCCACATCTCCCAGCTGTTACAGGGGGTAGTAACAGCATCAGCATCACGCCAACCGAGCCCGGTCACAGTCCAGAGAGCCATCCAGGATGGTATCAATCTGGCTCTGGACTGTATGACTCGGGCGGTGACCACGAGTGTCCGGGCAAGGCGCACGTTTGCCTTGGACAACCTGTGCCCAACCCAGGACCTGTACAATAGGCTACTGCGTACGCCTATGACAGGTCCTGGTCTCTTTGGAGGTGAGGGATGTAGGCATCTCCAGGCGACGGTTACTCTGGTCAATAACCAGAGGGCGCTGCGCGAGCCGTTTGAAGCGCTCCGTAGGGAGCGCGTTCGCGCGGCACCCCCTGCGTATCATCCCCTGCAGGCTCGAGGAGGTGGTGGCCAGGTCAGAGGCCAGCCACCATCGCAGCGTCGGCCACGTGCGAGTCAGCCAGCAGTGAGGGGGGCGCAGGCTCCTCAGGCGCAGTCAGCCAGGCAGCCACCCACGCACCGAGGTGCGCACGGTGCTGGGCGTGGCGCGCGAGGATCTGGTCGTGGTAATCATGCCTGATGGGCCGGTTACCGCGGTGAGAACCACGCCGGTGTTTCTGGCAAAGGAGACAGTGCCACTCTTGCACTCCTTATGTCCACCTCTCTCCCTAGGTGGACCGGTGGGAGGCCGGTTGGCTGACCACATGCAAGAGTGGGAGCGGTTGACTCAGGACCATTTAGTCTTGCAATGGCTTTCAGTCGGGTATCATCCCGATTGGATGACAGGCCCGCCATCGCGACTGTCTCTGGTGCCAATCTGGACTCCAAATCCGAGAGATCCAGAGCAGAGGTTGTGTATCGAGGAGGAGATAAACTCCCTCATACAAAAAGGAGCGATTCAGCCGGCACAAAGGTGTCCGGGATTCTATTCAACCGTGTTCTTAGTAACAAAAAACACCGGAGGGTGGAGACCTATTCTCAACCTCAAGCCATTGAACAAGTTCACAGAGATGCCCAGTTTCAAAATGGAGACTGTGCGCTCGGTGTTGGCGGGGTTGGAGAAGTGAATGTGGACAGCTTCAATAGATTTGAAGGATGCTTGTTTCCACATCCCCATAGCGAGGACTTTCCGTCGCTTCCTGAGATTTGCATTCCAGGGCAGACAGTGGGAATTCAGGGTGTTACCCTTCGGAATTTCCACGGCTCCTCGGGTTTTCACCCGTGTGGTTCTTGCGATCACCGCATACCTCCGCAGGAGAAGCATAGCAGGCCACACATACATAGACGACTGGCTGTTAAAAGCACACACCCAGGAAAGTTTATCGGCCAATCTGGAGATTGTTTTGAAGACTCTCACAGACTTGGGCTGGATAATCAATTTCCAAAAATCAGAGCTGACTCCATCCCAGAAGTTTGTTTACCTGGGCATGTTCTTCGATCTAGAGACAGGATATGTTTATCCTACTCAGGAGAGGGTTCAGAGACTCATCTCAGTAATACAGTAAGTGTGCGACAGTCGTCATGTCCTGGCACGGGTTTACTTGAGGATGCTGGGGTTGATGGTTTCTTTGGAACCAGTCATTCCTCAGGCCGCCTTACGCAGGCGGCCGATCCAGTTATTTCTCATGACACAATGGACCCAGAGTACAGGTTCACTGGACTTGAACGTGTCAGTGTTGGCGCCTCTAATTCACCACCTGCAATGGTGGTTGAAGACAGAGAATCTCTTGGTGGGGGTTATGCTAACCCCTCCCCACCCTCAGGTGACTGTGTATACAGATGCCTCAATGGAGGGGTCGGGAGCTTGCCTGGAAGAATCCACCATATCAGGGCTTTGGAATCTGGAACAGTCAAGGGAATATATCAATCTACTGGAGCTAAGAGCAGTAGTCCTGGGCCTGGAACATTTCTTACAGAAAGCTCAGGGCAAGATTGTCCTTATTCGTTCAGACAACGCAACAGTAGTGACTTACATAAACCGCCAGGGCGGGACGAAGTCGCCCAGTCTCTGTATGATGACATGGAGACTGCTTTGTTGGTGCCTGGATCACAGGATTACCTTGAAAGCAGTTCATATTCCGGGAAGGTTAAATCTGCTAGCAGACTCATTGAGCCGAAGGATGAGTGTTTTACCGACGGAATGGCAACTAAATCAATGTGTGGCGGATCGTCTGTTCGACCATTGGGGGAAACCCAACATCGATTTGTTTGCAATGAAGAAGAATGCGAAGATGACGACGTACGTCTCTCCGATTCCAGATCCAAGCGCTTTCGTAACAGATGCGTTAGCTATCAGCTGGGTGGAATGTATGCATACGCATTCCCTCGAGCAATCCTGATTCCAAAAATTCTTCAGAAAATCAGACAGGAGGAGTGCCAAGTGCTTCTGATCGCCCCAGATTGGCCAAGCCGATCATTGTATACGGATCTGCTGGACCTTCTGGTCTGCAATCCGGTTCCTCTGCCTCTGATGGACGACATTATCTTCCAGGGCAAGGCCCTTCACAACAATCCGTCAATGTTCCGATTGACTACCTGGATGTTGTCAAGAATCTAGAATTAAGGAGGGCTTTTCTGAGCAAGCAGCCATGTTTATGGCCAAAGCCAGGAGGGGGTCAACCTCCAGAGCATATAATTATAAAATCAACAGATTTGCAGAGTGGTGCTCAAAAAGATGTATTGATCCAATGGATTCATCTATTCAGGTAGTAGCTGATTTCCTCTGTCACCTGTATGATGCCTATAGCCTCAAGCCTAACTCTATTGCTGGTTATAAATCAGCTTTAATGACTGTTATCCCTTGCTTGGCTAATAGGGGCAGTGATGAAGTAAGTACATTAAATGTATTATTAAAGGCATGGGCAATCTAAGACCAGGGAATCCCCCAGTGATTCCATCTTGGAGTTTATCTCTAGTGCTTCAGGTACTAGGAGATAAGCCTTTTGAACCACTTAGTTCCATTTCTATGAAACTGTTAACTCTTAAAACTGTATTTTTAATTGCTGCGGCCTCGGCTAGGCGTTGGAGTGAAATTCATGCCTTATCAGCCGAGGACGACCGTTTTGTGGTTACAGGGAAAGGCGTTAAGCTGCTACCTAGGATTAATTTCTTGGCTAAGAATCAGTCTTTGAAATATCCAGGTCAACCTATTTTTTTGCCAGCTTTAACTAGATATGATCCTAATTCTAAAGCATGGTGTCCCGTCCGGGCGCTGCTCCGGTACAAACAACGTACATCGGAGGGGCGGACCGACCAGTCAGCGTTATGGTTGTCATATATTGAACCCCATGGCAGGGCGTCTAAGGACACCATTTCCAGGTGGATTGTAGAATCTATTCAGTTTTGTCATAAATCAGCCACCGGGAAGCAGGTTGACATGGCCAAGGCTCACAGTGTCCGCGGCGTAGTGACATCCACTGCCCTATTTAATGGGGTCCCTGTGGATGACATTATGTCGGTTGCTCAGTGGCACTGTGAGTCAAGTTTTACAGACCATTATCTCCGTGACACATCTAATCCTCTCGCCTTGTCGATTTAGAAAAAATAACTAGGTGTACATTTTTTGATGAGGTTTCCTCATTGCTTATATATTTCACAATTAATTAATGGAAACAACCACTTTTTGGGACTGCATCAGTCTTCACCACTGGGAAGATGATGTCAGCAGCCAAGTAAACAAGGTCAGTCTTGTTCATGTGTTGTCCATTGTTGATTGTATTTTCACGTTACCCGTTGTTATTAAAATGGTGATGGTTTGTGTGTTTATGTGGTTCATTATTGAGAGTATACGAAAATGGAGCTTTTTCGTCTCTGTCCTATAGTACATGGTACTTGTACATAGAGAGCGTATGGGACATTGAGGTCATTCGAGTCTTCCTCACAGGAAGCGGGGGGGGAGGGGGGGGGGGGGGGGGGTGGTGGTGGTGGTGGGGGAGGGGGGGGGGGGGGGGGGGTAGTGCATATGACATTCGGTCATCTCTCATACATCGGTTTGTGTTATCCAATGGTTTGTCAAATCCTGACTGTGTTTTCACACAGTAAGTTTAAGTGCCTTAAACGCAGAAAAGCGTATAGGGAAGAGCTGGTCTTTTGACCTCGCCTCCCTCCCGCCGAATTCCCTGTCGAATTCTGGCAATATCAAAAGTATTAGGGAGGTAAGTATACTCTTGAAGTAAAATAAACGAAATCAAGGATTTCTTTTTTCACGAGAGAGTTGATACTTACCTCCCTAGATACGGACCTGGCCTCTCCGCCCCACAGAGGCTCGGTCTTCAGGCTCTTAATAGTTGCATGCGTGTCAGCCAATAAATTAGTCAGAGGAAGTGCTAGTCTGCGCATGCGCGGTGGTGGGGCTGGCATCTGCCGAACTACACTCTGACTCCCTGCCCAGTAGGGGCACCTGACTGTTTTTATTCTGAGTGTTTATTGAGTGAAAGCCGATATTTAGCAATATCAAAAGTATTAGGGAGGTAAGTATCAACTCTCTCGTGAAAAAAGAAATCCTTGATTTCGTTTAGTCCGTCCATCCATACATCAGGTGCCTTATCTCATGAACTAATCTGATTTGGCTTAAATTTTAACCACAACCAAGAAAGGTGTAATAGAGCTAGAGTTTCTCCAGACTTCAAGACTTTATCCATGATCTGTGAAAAAGCTTGTATCCAGATCAGATGAGATTCTTGATCTATAGATACCACAGAAACTGCTGGTCTGATTTGGATCAAATTTAAACATAAGAAGCAGATTGTGTGTGTGTGTGTGTGTGTGTGTGTGTGTGTGTGTGTGCGTGTGCGTGTGCGTGTGTGGGTGTGTGATTGCGTGCGTGCATGCGTGAGTGTGTGCATGTGTGCGTGCGTGCGTGTGTGTGTGCATGTGATTGTTGGCTAGGATTCCATAATGTTGTGCGTGATCCAGACAATCCAAAAAAATCTGGAAACTCACAAAACGTTTTACAATGTGACAAAAATGGTAGGGTGAGGGTTTGCAATCTGATATATATCTCTTGTTGGTTTGTTTACAGCCACCTGTCTGTGCATGCAGAGGTGCAATCTCCGGCGGTGTGCTTGCTCAAGTGTGAGATATCAGCAGACAGTGTCTATTATGACGTTCCCTTTGTCTACAAAGCAGTCCTATACAACCAGACTGTGCTTAGTGCAGAGTTTGAATGGGGCCAGGTAAAGCATGCGCTTTGTTTATCTGACAATATGCTCCGATAAAACATCACCCAAACATAAACATATTACAAGCAATCTTTGAGTAGAGCTCATAAATAAGTTAACATGTTTCCAAGACAAAAACAGAAACATGCTAATTAGTACAATTTTGAACACGATGTAAGAATAATGGACCTTTCCATTTTTAGCTATGCCCCGCCCATCTCTATCTAAGCTCCACCCACACCTCGCTCGTGTTGGGATTGACCGATCTCTGAACTTCCTGACTATCAATTTCCAGAAAACTATGCAGGTAAGCTGTTGAATATTTTGACACTAAAATTAGTTTCAAAATATTCAACAGCATGTTTATTAAATAGTAGAGACATACAGTTCTTACAACATGTCAGACTATTAAGAGTTAAAGACGGGCCTAGTACAATTTATGACATAGTGATTATGACGTCATCCTACATGCCGTTTAGCTGATTACGACGTCGTATGACGTCATTGCTCTGGAGGGGTCCATTGGGTTGGAAGACATTGCTGCCTAAGGCATCAATTTCTTCCAATCCAAATATGTTCAAAACATTAAACAGTTGATTTTATTTTGGTTTGGAAACATTTTAGATTATTTAGGAGCTGGACTGTATTATTAAATTTATTCTACCAACTGAATTTCACGTTTTATCTGAGTTATGAGGTTTAAAGATAATGAGGAGCAGTTATTCTCATTATAAGGCGCATTTTGATGGTATATATAGAGCTTTTACACCCCTCCCCTGCCCCACCAACCCCACCCCAAAGTACTTGGCTGTGTATCCCAAGGGACCACAAAAATGATTGATAAATACAAATTATATTTATTTATACTTTTTTGGCACAAAAATACCCACAAAATTTAGCACAGGAGCTCCATAATTTATAGTTGTGAATCCATGGTATGCTATAATTTTACAATTGGTGAGAAACACTGCATGGAACCATCAGATTTCAGTTAGGGACCCTATGAATTCAGGGTGTGGCCCCCCCCCCCCCCAAATTTAAATGCCATTGGAAAGACTGATGAGTAGCACTGGCGAGACATTTAATTGTATGTAATTGAGGGTTCCAGTTTATCCATCAATAATATGATGTCATAACTACATGACGTGTAGGCTGATGTCATCATCATTTATGTCATGAATGATGTAGATAATTTCATCACGAAAGCTTAATTTATGATGGACTAAGCCTTGTTGTATGAATTATATGTCTACTATTTAATAAACATGCTGTTGAATATTTTGAAACTAATTTAACTGGGTGCTGTTGCTGCTATGGCAGCAACAGCGCCCTGTCAAATTAGTTTCAAAATATTCAACAGCTTACCTATATAGTCAGGGAATTCATGGATCGATAGATCCCAACATGGGTGAAGTGTTGGTGGAGCTTTGCTGAAAACAGGCAGGCATTAGGTACAGTTGGATTCCTCCATTCTTCTTATACAGGCTCTTGGAGTGGATGCCGCAGATGTCTGTGTGAATGTTAAGCCACGAAAAGGTGTGATTAACGCCCATGAAAAACTGGAGATAGATGTCACACTGACAGCCAAGAAATATGTGAGTTCTGTTCTATGTGTACAGTACCGCTAATAAATATGTGAGTTCTGTTCTATGTGTACAGTACTGCTAATAAATATGTGAGTTCTGTTCTATGTGTACAGTACCACTAATAAATATGTGAGTTCTGTTCTATGTGTACAGTACCGCTAATAAATATGTGAGTTCTGTTCTATGTGTACAGTACCGCTAATAAATATGTGAGTTCTGTTCTATGTGTACAGTACTGCTAATAAATATGTGAGTTCTGTTCTATGTGTACAGTACCGCTAATAAATATGTGAGTTCTGTTCTATGTGTACAGTACCGCTAATAAATAT
>CM067365.1:79225173-79371260 GCA_034401795.1 Chaetoderma sp. LZ-2023a
CGCATGACACGTGTGTTCCTAACGGCATCCTGGCGGCATTAGGTGCGGCTCCTCTCGGAGTGCCGGCATCTACTATGGTGAAAGCGGCTGTAGTCCCGCCTCCTGTGATGAAGCCGATGGACTGTGGTGAATCCGTGTCCGGCGATTCGTTGGACACGGGTGCCGCAAGTAGTCGGGCTATGGACGCGCTTCATGTTGGAAGACGTGCGGGCCATAGCTCTCAGCATGGATCGTTGGTGGTCTACTCATCCCAGGGTGAGAAGGAAGATGAGAACGGTAGTCCATTGATGGATGAGTCCGCTTTCTGCACCGAAGCTGAATGGGTGCAGGTCCTTGGCTGGATGTCTGACCGTCTCGGGTTGGCATCGGATCAAGGATCTCAGCACGATCCGGCGATGGAACGGATGTCAGAGCGAGCGGCTAGCGCTCTGTCAAGTGGCTCTTCGGCCATGCTGACGCTCCCTTTGGACACGCAGACTTCCGACATGTTGGAGGTTGCGGCGTATTGTCTGGTTCAGCCAGATTATGCATTGCCCAAAGCCAAGGGGATAAGGAATAGGGTCCGTTTTCCGGAGCTGGCCTACCATCAGTATGCCCGGGTTCCATGGCTTTCCATCGGGGAGTGAGAGGTGCTGAATAGGCCATTGGCTGACAAATCGTAGGGGCGTTTTCATCCCTTAGTTTAATTAGACATGACCCAAACTCTTTTGCTTGGTGTCCTGTTAGATGTCTGAAAATGTATAAAAAAACGTACTGAGGAGTGGAGAGATGACCCAAAATCTCTGTGGTTATGTCTCAAAGCTCCTCATTTGCGCGCCTCGAAAGATACTATTTCTCGTTGGATAGTCGATGCTATTCAGATGTCGCACAAAATCGCTACAGGAAAGCAGATTGATCGTGCGAATGCCCATCAGGTCCGAGCACTAGCAGCATCATCGGCCCTTTATAAGTGTATCTCATTAGAGGAGGTGATGTCTGTAGACACAATGGCATGGCAAGTCGTCATTTACTGACTTCTACCTTCGCGACATCTCCAGCACACTTAATCCGGTAGCCGTTGCCAATTTATCGAATCTGAACTAAGCCACATCCGACCACTATTTCGCACACATCACAAGTTCTTTCACTTGCACTGAACAATGGCCATGCACATGACCTGAGAACAACCGTGGATTGGGTCGAGCTCCTGTGATGAACTAAAAGACCAAGCACTCGAAATGGTGAGTGTTTACATTAATTAAGTGACTAATTCTAAGTTTACTTATAGTCGAAATACCAGACTATTTAAGTTAATAGTCTGGACAAGAACATCTTATTCTTCTGCAGACATTAGACTCATTCCAATTTGAAATTCTATTCAATATACTGATATTTTTTTCAAAATTTAGAAGTTGTAGTAGCTTCTTTGCACTCTCTGGACTGCCCTAGCTGAGACTTGGGGCTGACACGGGTCTGGTGGGTGTTGCTCCCTAGTTTTGACAGCCCTCTGGAATTTGTGCGCACAAATGAGAGGGGGTGGGGGGGAGTGTGGTCTAGCCCATGGAAGTTTAGCACTCTATGAGTCAGATGGCAGAACCCAAGCGTATGCCAGGGTTCTAGTCTCTTTACAACCTTCTCTGTCGGATGGTAGATGAGTGCTGATTTGAGCCTCACCTCCTCCCACCAGTATTTCTTGGCTGTTGAAATCCGGAGTTTATGATAATAGTACATCTGGTAAGTATTATTCGAAGTAGAATAAAAGAAGCATCCGCTTTTGTTTCTACGAAAATTCGTAATACTTACCAGATGTACTATGGCCCTGCCTCAGCCGTCCTTCTGCGGTGAGGCTGAACTGCTTTCGCTGTTTGTCAAGACAAATATAAGATGAATCTGACGTGATTGGGAATTAACTTGGTACCCGCGGCTATGGTAATTCCCGGACACAGTGTGGGCAGGACCAGGAGAGTGTGGAGTTTTAATTGTTTATTTTGAGCTAGACTAGATAATAGACATTATCATAATAGTACATCTGGTAAGTATTACGAATTCTCGTAGAAACAAAAGCGGATGTTTTTTTAACGCTGCCATATCATGTGCAACATCACACAGTCAAATTAGTTTCAAAATATTCAAGAGACTGTTTATTAAATAGTAAAGACATACAATTCGTACAACTGGGGGGACTATTAAGCATTTAAGATGGATTAAATCATGTCATTCATGATGTAATTGATTATGATGTCAGTCTACATATGACGCAGTTCATTATGATGTCATATGATTGATCGATAAACTGGATTCATCCGTTGTTTTTAAAACATTCAACCAATGCCTTTTATTCCTTTTACTAGCTCAATTTGGTCAAGAATATTAAAATTAATTTGCTTATTAAATCTCTATATGCAGACCAAGGGAAGACTATTTTTGATAATTTACCACTGGAGTGACTGGCTCAGTTATTTAGCCAGTCATTCGAGTGGTACATTTTTTTACTCCAGACAGAAGGGTGGGCTCTTAGCCTGCAAATGAAAATTCAAGAAGACCACTACTGTACAGTCTTGCCAGCTTCTTCATGAAAGGACTAATAATAGGGAATGCCACATGATAACATATTTTGGAATTGTGTTTCAGTGAAAGCCATCCATTGCATTATTTTCAAAATTTCTGCACCCACCCCCACACACACCCCTTTATAAACTCATAAACGCAAAAAAAAATGATCTGTGCAACAGGTTATCATCATTGTGTCTTTTGTTGTTTAGATGCAGGTATGGCTGTTGATCTAGAATTGAACATTACCGGATCTGTGCCTGGCCCATTGAAACAGACCATGTACTGTTATGTGGAGAACCTTGCAGAACCTCTTCATCTACGAGTGGAGGCAGATATTAAGGTGGGCACAAGCTCAATTATTTCAGAATTTGTCCTGACAGTAATTCTAATCCAAGCGATAGAAATGACCATGATTGGTTTGTTGATCGGTCGGGACGGATCGGTCGGGACGGATCGGTTGGCTGTTTGGGTTGGTGGGTGGCTTGGCGAGAGAGAGAGAGAGAGAGGGAGAGAGGGAGGGAGGGAGAGAGGGAGAGAGCGGGAGGGAGAGAGAGAGGGACATGGAGGGAGGGATGAGGGAGGGGGAGGGAGGGGGTTGATGGAGGTGGCGGAGGGAGGAAGGGAAGGAGGGAGGGGGGGTGCGGAGGGGGGAGGATGGAGGGAAGGAGGGTGGGAGAGGGAGAGAGAGAGAGAGATTTTCATAAGTATTCTTCTCTTGACTTGTGCATGGACATTTCTTAAGGTCACTACTGAAGCCACTCTTAGCTGGCTTTACTATTACCCATTTCACTGAAGAATTCCCCATGTCTCGATTTCAAGACAACCACACAGGAGAACTGTTGAATATTGAAATTAATTTGACTGGAATCTTGTTTCGTTAGGCAGCAACTGCTTTCAGTCAAATTAATTTCAAAATATTTAACAAAGTAAATTTTATATCTTAAATTATATACTTTTCACAAGATTTGTCACTAAAAGTGTTCAAGAAGCATTGCCATGACAACGCCATGACATTGCTTGATATTTTCAGTGCTACACAGACTCGTTATGATCATATTTCAGATTTTAACTCTGTAATGGTCAAGCCGACCAAAACAGGTTTCCACTGTTGTCTTCAGGAATATGCATTTACAGGCCAATTGAAGGCTATTTTTGAAATTTGTGACTGGAATGGCTGGCTCAATACCCAAGACAACCACCATTTCAGTGATAAATTAAAAAAAATAATCCTTTCTTTTTCTGTAAATGGACATTTCTCAAGACCATTACAAATATTACTTTGCCTGACTTAACTATTAACCTTTCAATGGTCAAATTTGTTTGAGAAAATCTAAATATTTCCCTTTTGAATGTCAATTTGCAGGGCAAGAGAAGACTGTATTTGAAAATTTACCTCTAGAATGACTCGGGCTCATTTACCGAGCCAGTCATTCCAGTGGTAAATTTGGAAAAATAGTGTTCTCTTGGCCTGTAAATCGACATTCATTAAGCAAAAATTTTAATTTTCTCTACCATTAACGGGTTACTCATTAGTCTTGTCAATGAGGTTAGTCATTTACATGACTATATTTGTATTATTCCTTTTCATTACTGCCTACATAGGGACCAGAAATCAACATAGATCAGCCAGACATACAGTTTGGGTTGGTTCGTCTTGGGCAGATAGCGAGGAGAGAGATCATCATATCCAACATGTGCCAGATGCCCTCAAAGTGGGTGATCATGGATAGGAGTAAGGAGATTGAGGTAGAGTATACAGTAGCTATGTACGGGTTACTGGCTGCGTAAATATATATACAGATCTGTTTCTCAGCTATGTCCCGCCTGTTTCTAGGTAACTGGAGTGGAGGAATCCTGTCTCGGTCAATCATATGATATCATAGTCAACTACATGTACATCACATGTAGGCTGATGTCATAATCAATTATGTCATGCATGATGTAATTTAGTCCATCATACATGCTTAATAGTCTGTCAAGTTGTAAGAATTGTATGTCTTTACTATTTAATAAACATTCTGTTGACTATTATGAGACTAATTTGACTGGGCGCTTTTGCTGTCATAGGCAGCACCCAGTCAAATTTGTTTCAAAATATTCAACAGATTACCTGTATAGGTTTCTGGAAATTGAGATTCATGGGTGGAGCTTAGCTAGAGATGGGTGGGGCATAGCTAATATTGGATTCCTCCTTTGATTTGAAACCTGAATTCCCAGAATGTAACTTTCAAGGTAGCTAAGCAGGTACGCTGTTGAGTATTTTGACTGTAGGTTGTTGTAGTAATGTGTCAAAGATGGTAGCAAATTCACCTTTCCAAATTAGCCATTAATCATCTGACCTCGTATGGAGTCATAATCAGCTCGGCATGTGTATGATGACGTCACAAGGGGGTCCATATAGACCGTCATCAAATCTCATAGTCCGACACGTTGTATAAATTGTATGTCTTTGTAATTCTTTGCAATTTAATAAACATACTGTTGAATATTTTGAAACGAATTTGACTGGGCGCTTTTCACATCAAGAGTATACTTACCTCCCTAATACTTTTGATATTGCTAAATATCGGCTTTCACTCAATAAACACTCAGATTAAAACAGTTAGGTGCCCCTACTGGGCAGGGAGTCAGAGCGTAGTCTGGCGGATGCCAGCCCCACCACCGCGCATGCGCAGACTAGCACTTCCTCTTTGCTAATTTATTGGCAGAGAGTCTACACATGTTTTTTGTGATAGAACTTTTCTAACTCAATTCATAGTCTTTTTGTGTGAATTTTGGAAGTGAGAATCCCTGATATAGATGGCAGAAAGGATGACTTCGCCACAGGAGGGCCCAGGACCTTTAAATCAGGTGACTTCTAGTAAAATTAGCGAGTTTTTTACCCGGTGCAATGTGTTTCCGGGACTCACGTTTACCGTGATAAGCGCCTTGTTTAGTTGGTTTATTTCAACTAGGTGCTATATAATACTAATCTCTCTTTGTGTTTATGTCCACAGGTCTGTGTGACGATATGTAATGGACATCACATCAGCAGAGGGTTTGTGTCTCTCCACCATGGTTCCATTTCCTACTAATACTGTTAGGTTATCTAACCAAAAATTTTATGTCCAGTGAGTCGGAGGCCTATTATAAAGGTCTTCTCACTTTGCCCTCTTGATCCAATTCCTTCCCCTAGAGGTGGAGAGAGTTAAGAGGCGTTCAGTGGTGGAGTGCTCCAGTTCATCACGTTGGATGGTTTGTCTATACAAAGTGTCAGGTATCTAATTATTGATATGAGGTGATGTTAATTATTTAGTGAGGAAAGGGAGATAATTAACAGTATTTGCCATTGTTATCAGTATATATCTGATGGTTGTGTAGTCGAAATGTCCATTCTGCACATGTTCTGGTTAGAGATACAATTCGTCCTTGCACTTGGATGTTTGTTGGGATCGATTTTTTCCTGTCATAGGATTAATGACGTCATAATCAGCCTTGCTCTTTATTACCAATTAAAGTTTGTCCAAAGCTGGTTTTCTGATGAATGTTGTTTCACTTCAAGAGTATACTTACCTCCCTAATACTTTTGATATTGCTAAATATTGGCTTTCACTCAATAAACACTCAGATTTAAACAGTTAGGTGCCCCTACTGGGCAGGGAGTCAGAGCGTAGTCCGGCGGATGCCAGCCCCACCACCGCGCATGCGCAGACTAGCACTTCCTCTTTGCTAGATTATTGGCAGAGAGATCACACATGTTTTTTTGTGCTATAGCTTTTTCGTACTCTTAAACTGTTTAAGTGGTGTTTGTTTGGAGTGTTAGTCACTTTTTTGGATGGCGGAAAGGAATACTTCGCCACAGGAGGACGTTGGACCTTTAAATCAGGTGACTTCTAGTAAAATTAGCGAGTTTTCTTCCCGGTGTATTGTGTTTCCGGGACTCGCGTTTACCGTGATAAGCGCCTTGGTTGGTTGGGTTATATCAACTCGGTGCTACCTAGGACTAATTTCTCTTTCTGTTTATGTCCACAGGTCTGTATGACGCTAGATGGTGACATCACAGTAGCAGAGATTTAGTTTTCTCTCCACCATGGTTCCATTTCCTACTAACACTGTTAGGTTATCTAACCAAATGAAAAATTATGTCCAGTGAGTTGGAGGCCTGGTATAAAGGTCTTCTCACTTTGCCCTCTTGATCCAATTCCTTCCCCATGAGGTGGAGAGAGTTAAGAGGCGTGCAGATGGTGGAGTTTCCGGTTCGTCACGTTGGATGGTTTGTCTATACAAAGTGTCAGGTATCTAGTTATTGATAATGTGGTGATGTTAATTATTGTAAACAAACAAAGGGAGATAATTAACATTTTTGCCAGAAAAGAGTTATCTATATGTATCTGATGGTTGTGTAGTCAACTTATCCATTCTGCATACAATTCGTCCTTGCACTTGGATGTTTTGTTGGGATCGAATTTTTCCTGTCACGGGATTAATGACGTCATAATCAGCCTGGCTATGTATTTATCAGCAATTCAAGCGCTATGCTGGTTTTTGATGTATATTGATCTTTATGATCGTTTTCCTTCTCTTTGAGTTGGATTGAGTTTCTAAGCTTAACTAGTTGCTCATACTCCTTGTCCTTTGCCCTGTTTCAGGGACCGGGTTGCGCGTCCTGTGGACGTTTTATGCATGTAAAGTTCTGGCCGCATCTGTGTTATCGATGTAGCCCTTGTGGTCCATTGATTAATTGTGACATATGTAAGCACTGGGGGGGCGAGTTAATGTCCGAATTCTTGTGCTGCTTACAGGCGACGGACAAGGTGGTAGAGGAGGAGAAGAAGAAGAAGCGGAAACGAGAGGTTGTAAGTAGGAAGGGTAAGGGGAAGGTCTCGTCCGCAGTGGATATGGAGACCTTCCGGACCGAGATGTTGGGAGAGATGAAGAGGACAATAAAAGATTTGGTTCCAGGGTTGCTTCGTGGCATGCTTCCTGGACCAGATCCTTTATTGTCCTCATCATCGGCTTCGGAGCAGGTAATCCCCGCCTCTGGATCGATTTTCCTTAGTCCGCTTCCGTTGTCCGACGATTCAGAGGTGGCCCCATTAGAGGGGGCGTTCCACGACCCTGGCAGCAGGCTTATTGCCGCGCCGATAGGGGACCGTGGACGGTTGTCGCTGGAACCCGCGGGCTGCTTATCAGTCCAGGGGTATCCGCACGCCGCGGTGGCCAGTACCTCCTATGGCACCGTTCCTGGTCAGCCCGGGTTAGCTCTCTTTGCTGACCCGGGGTCTAATCTTTCTGACCAGGGTGATGAGGATTACCTGCTAGGGTCGCCGTCTGACGACGTGGACATGGATGAAGACGTTTGTGCACCCCTCGCGGGGAATACAGGCGCTTTTTTCCACGGTATTACTCACCCTGGAGTAAGGTCCGCGGTTCAGGTGGTGGCCCAGGGCGCTGCTGATGGCCAGCGGTACCGCGTACCTCGGCTTGCCGAGCGTGTAGCTGGTGCTGGCCGGGCCCGTGGTGGGGCTATATATACCCCGCGCTCTACCGCGGTGCCTGCTCCTGGTCAAACCAGTGATATTCTCATGCCGGTGCTGTCAGGCCCGCATGTTTTCCCTGGCTTGCCAGGTGTATCAGCGTACCCGCCGTCAAGCTCTACTGCTTGCGCTCAGGAGGAAGACGAAGGACCCCGTCTTGTAGAGCGCTCGCAGTTAGCCACGGAGGAGGATTGGTATGACGCTTGCCAGTGGTTGGTGAGCGTTAGGCCTGATCTGCCCGTGGAGCAGTCGGCTAGCCACCGTGTTCACACGCCGTGGTTAGCTGGGAAACCAACTGCTAACGCTATGCCTTCTCTGCCGCTGGCGGAGCATGTCGTTGACATGTTCAAGGCGGCGGAGTCGTCCATTAACACGAGTGGACGTCTCGCGAAGGCCCCTCGCGAGGTGGCCAGGCGTTGTCGCATCGTGCCCCTGGACTACCAGCGGTACGGTGTGGTACCCAAGCCCAGCGTGGATGACCGCGCGGCTTTGGGTGAGGATACGCGGCCAGGCTCCCGTTCTGACGCGGGGGTCTTGTGCGCGAACGCGTTGCGTTCGGCGAATACCGCGTTGCGTGATGCGGAGGAGAGTGGGAGGGCTTCGATCGCCGCTCTGTCCCACGTCTCCCAGCTGTTACAGGGGGTAGTAACGGCATCCGCATCGCGCCAGCCAAGCCCGCTCGCGGTCCAGCGAACCATCCAGGATGGTATTAACCTGGCGCTGGACTGTATGACGCGGGCGGTGACCAGGAGTGTCCGGGCAAGACGCACGTTTGCCCTGGACAATCTGTGCCCGTCTCAGGACCTGTATAATAGGCTACTCCGTACGCCTATGACGGGTCCTGGTCTTTTTGGAGGTGAGGGATGTCGCCACCTCCAGGAGACGGTCACCCTGGTGAATAACCAGAGGGCGCTGCGCGAACAGTTTGAGGTGCTGCGTCGTGCTAACGTTCGCGCCGCGGCCCCTGCGTATCGTCCCCTGCAGGCTCGAGGTGGTGCTGGCCAAGTCAGAGGCCAGCCGCCGTCGCAGCGCCGGCCTCGGCCGCGTGCGATTCGGCCAGCAGTGAGGGGGGCGCAGGCTCCTCAGCCGCCGTCAGCCAGGCAGCCGCCCGTGCACCGAGGTGCGCGCGGGGCGGGGCGGGGCGCGCGAGGATCTGGGCGTGGTTATCGTTCCTGACAGGGCGCTTACCGCGGTAAGGACCACGCCGGTGTGTATGGCGACGGAGACAGTGCCGCTCTTGCATGCCTTGTGTCCACCGCGGTCCCTAGGTGGACCGGTGGGAGGCCGGCTAGCCGACCACATGCAAGAGTGGGAACGGTTAACTCAGGACCGTTTAGTCTTGCGATGGCTTTCCGTGGGGTATCATCCAGAGTGGATGACAGGCCCGCCGTCGCGACTGTCTCTGGTGCCAGTCTGGACTCCCATTCCGAGAGATCCAGATCAAAGGTTGTGTATCGAGGAGGAGATAAATTCCCTCGTACAAAAAGGAGCTATTCAGCCGGCACAAAGGTGTCCGGGCTTCTATTCAACCCTGTTCTTGGTAACAAAACGCACCGGAGGGTGGAGACCGATTCTCAACCTCAAGCCACTGAACAAGTTCATCGAGACGCCCAGTTTCAAGATGGAAACGGTGCGCTCGGTGTTGGCGGGGTTGGAGAGGGGGATGTGGACGGCGTCGATAGATTTGAAGGACGCTTATTTCCACATCCCCATCCACGGGAGTTTCTGTCGCTTCCTGAGATTTGCATTCCAGGGCAGACAGTGGGAATTCAGGGTGTTGCCCTTCGGAATTTCCACGGCTCCTCGGGTTTTCACCCGTGTGGTTCTTGCAATCACAGCATACCTCCGCAGGAGAAGCATAGCAGTCCACACGTACATAGACGACTGGCTGTTGAAAGCGCACACCCGGGAAAGTTTGTCGGCCAATCTGGAGATTGTTTTGAAAACTCTCACAGACTTAGGCTGGATGATCAATTTCCCAAAATCAGAGCTGACTCCATCCCAGAAGTTTGTTTACCTGGGGATGTTCTTCGATCTAGAGACAGGATATGTTTATCCTACTCAGGAGAGAGTTCAGAAACTCATCTCATTAATTCAGTCAGTGTGCGACAGTCGTCATGTCCTGGCACGGGTTTACTTGAGAATGCTGGGGTTGATGGTTTCATTGGAACCAGTCATTCCTCAGGCCGCCTTACGCAGGCGGCCGATCCAGTTATTTCTCATGACACAATGGACCCAGAGTACAGGTTCGCTGGACTCGAATGTGTCAGTGTTGGCGCCTCTCATTCACCACCTGCAATGGTGGTTGAATACAGAGAATCTCTTGCCGGGGGTTTTGCTAACCCCTCCCCACCCTCAGGTGACTGTGTATACAGATGCATCGATGGAGGGCTGGGGAGCTTGCCTGGAAGAGTACACGATATCAGGGCTTTGGAATCTGGAACAGTCAAAGGAACATATAAATCTACTGGAGCTAAAAGCAGTAGTCCTGGCCCTGGAACATTTCTTACAGAAAGTTCAGGGCAAGATTGTTCTTATTCGTTCAGACAACTCAACAGTTGTGACTTACATAAACCGCCAGGGCGGAACGAAGTCGCCCAGTCTCTGTATGATGACATGGAAACTGCTTTGTTGGTGTCTGGATCACCAGATTACCTTGAAAGCAGTTCATATTCCGGGAAGGTTAAACCTGCTAGCAGACTCATTGAGCCGAAGGATGAGTGTTTTACCCACGGAATGGCAACTAAATCAATGTGTGGCGGATCGTCTGTTCGACCATTGGGGGAAACCCAACATCGATTTGTTCGCAACGAAGAAGAATGCGAAGATGACGACGTACGTCTCTCCGATTCCGGATCCAAGCGCTTTCGCAACAGATGCGTTAGCTATCAGCTGGGGGAGAATGTATGCATACGCATTCCCTCCAGCAATCCTGATTCCAAAAATTCTTCAGAAAATCAGACAAGAGGAATGCCAAGTGCTTCTGATCGCCCCGGATTGGCCAAGCCGATCATGGTATACGGATCTGCTGGACCTTCTGGTCTGCAATCCGGTTCCTCTGCCTCTGATGGACGATATTATCTTCCAGGGCAAGGCCCTTCACAACAATCCGTCAATGTTCAGATTGACTGCGTGGATGTTGTCAAGGAATCTAGAATTAAGGAGGGCTTTTCTGAGCAAGCAGCCATGTTTATGGCCAAAGCCAGGAGGGGGTCAACCTCCAGAGCATATAATTATAAAATCAACAGATTTGCAGAATGGTGCTCAAAAAGATGTATTGATCCAATGGATTCATCTATTCAAGTAGTAGCTGATTTCCTCTGTCACCTCTATGATGCCTATAGCCTCAAGCCTAACTCTATTGCTGGTTATAAGTCAGCATTAATGTCTGTTATTCCTTGCTTGGCTAAGAGGGGAAGTGATGAAGTAAATACATTAAATGTATTAATTAAAGGCATGGGCAATCTAAGACCAAGGAATCCTCCTGTGATTCCGTCTTGGAGTTTATCGCTAGTGCTTCAAGTACTAGGTGATAAGCCTTTTGAACCACTTAGTTCCATTTCTATGAAACTATTAACACTGAAGACTGTGTTTTTAATTGCTGCGGCCTCGGCTAGGCGTAGGAGTGAAATTCATGCCTTATCAGCCGAGGATGACCGTTTTGTGGTTTCAGGGGAAGGCCTTAAGCTGCTACCTAGGATTAATTTCTTGGCTAAAAATCAGTCGTTGAAATATCCAGGTCAACCTATTATTTTGCCTGCTTTAACTAGATATGATCCTAATTCTAAAGCATGGTGTCCCGTCCGGGCGCTGCGCCGGTACAAACAACGTACGGCGGAGTGGCGCACCGACCAGTCAGCGTTATGGTTGTCATATATTGAACCCCATGGCAGGGCTTCTAAGGACACCATTTCCAGGTGGATTGTGGAATGCATTCAGTTTTGCCATAAATCCGCCACCGGGAAGCAGGTTGACGTGGCCAAGGCTCACAGTGTCCGCGGCGTAGTGACATCCACCGCCCTATTTAATGGGGTCCCGGTGGATGATATTATGTCGGTGGCTCAGTGGCACTGTGAGTCAAGTTTTACAGACCATTATCTCCGTGACACCTCTAATCCTCTCGCCTTGTCGATTTTGAAAAAATAACTCGGTTTATATTTTTTGAGGAGGGTTTTCCTCATTACTTATATATTTCACAATTAATTTATGGAAACACCCACTTTTTTGGGCCTGCATCAGTCTTTACCAATGGGAAGATGATGTCAGCAGCCATTTTCAACAAGGTCAGTCTTGTTCATGTGTTGTCCATTGTTGATTGTATTGTCACGTTACCCGTTATTAATATGGTGATGGTTTGTGTATTTGTGTGGTTCATTGTTGAGAGTTACGAAAATGGAGCTTTTTCGTCTCTGTCCTGTAGTACATGGCACTTGTACGTAGAGAGCGTATAGGACATTGAGGTCAGTCGACTCTTCCTCCCAGGAAGGAGGGGGGGGGAGCGCATATGACATTCGGTCATCTCTCATACATCGGTGGTGTTATCCGATGATTAGTCAAATCCTGACTGTTTTTTCAGACAGTTTCAGAAGTTTAAGTGCCTTAAACGCAGAAAAAGCGTATAGGGATGAGCTGGTCTTTTGACCTCGCCTCCCTCCCGCCAGATTCACTTTCGAATTCTGACAATATCAAAAGTATTAGGGAGGTAAGTATACTCTTGAAGTGAAATAAACGAAATCTAGGATTTCTTTTTTCACGAGAGGGTTGATACTTACCTCCCTAGATACGGACCCGGCCTCTCCACCCCACAGAGGCTCGGTCTTCAGGCTCTTAATAGTTGCATGTGTGTCAGCCAATAATCTAGTCAGAGGAAGTGCTAGTCTGCGCATGCGCGGTGGTGGGGCTGGCATCCGCCGGACTACGCTCTGACTCCCTGCCCAGTAGGGGCACCTAACTGTTTAAATCTGAGTGTTTATTGAGTGAAAGCCAATATTTAGCAATATCAAAAGTATTAGGGAGGTAAGTATCAACTCTCTCGTGAAAAAAGAAATCCTAGATTTCGTTTAATCTTTATGATCATTTCCTTCTCTTGAGTTGGTTTAGTTTCTAAGCTTAACTAGATTGCTCATACTCCTCGTCCTTTGCCCTGTTTCAGAGACCTGGTTGTGCGTCCTGTGGACGGTTTTTGAGGGACAAGTTTGTGCCTCATCTCTGTTATCAGTGTAGTCCCTGTGGTCCCTTGCTTAATTGCGAGATATGTAAGCACTGGGGGGGCGAGCTAATGTCCGAATTCTTATGCTTACAGGCGAAGGACAAGGTGGTGGAGGAGGAGAAGAAGAAGCAGAAAAGAGAGGGTGTGAGTAAGAAGGGTAAGAGGAAGGCCTCGTCCGCGGTGGACATGGAGGCCTTCCGGACCGAGATGTTGGGAGAGATGAGGAGGTCAATAAAGGATTTGGTTCCAGAGTTGCTTCGTGGCATGCTTCCTGGACCAAATCCTTTGCTGGCCTCATCATCTGCTTCGGAGCAGGTAATCCCCACCTCTGAATCACGTTTCCTTAGTACGCTTCCGTTGTTCGAAGATTCAGAGGTGGCCCCATTAGAGGGGGCATTCCACGACCCTGGCAGCAGGCTTAGTGCCGCGTCGAGGGGCCGTGGACGGTTGTCGCTGGAACCCGCGGGCTGCTTATCAGTCCAGGGGTATCCGCACGCCGCCGGTGCCAGTACCTCCTATGGCACCTTCCCTGGCCAGTCCGGGTTAGCTCTCTTTGCTGACCCGGAGTCTAATCTGTCTGGCCAGGAGGAAGAGGATTACCTGGTGGGTTCGCCGTCTGAGGACGTGGCCATGGATTATGACGTCTGTGCACCCCTCGCGGGGAATACAGGCGACTTATTCCACGGTTCTACTCACGCAGGAGTAGAATCCACGGTTCAGACTGTGGCCCTGGGCGCTGCTGAGAGCCAGCGTTACCGCATACCTCGGCTTGCCGAGAGTGTCGCTGGTGCTGGCCGGGGCCGTGGTGGGGCGGTATGTGCTCCGCGCTCTACGATGGCGCCTGCTCCTGGTCAAGCCAGTGAGATTAACATGCCGGGATTGTCAGGCCCGCATGTTCTCCCTGGCTTGCCAGGTGTATCAGCATATCCGCCGTCAAGCTCTGTTGCTTGCGCTCAGGAGGAAGACGAAGGCCCCCGTCTTGTAGAGCGCTCGCAGCTAGCCACGGAGGAGGATTGGTCTGACGCTTGCCAGTGGTTGGTAAGTGTTAGGCCAGATCTGCCCGTGGAGCAGTCGGCTAGCCAGCGTGAACACAGGCCGTGGTTAGCTGGTAAGCCTACTGTTAACGCTATGCCTTCTCTGCCGCTGGCAGAGCATGTCGTTGACATGTTCGAGGCGGCGGAGACGTCAATTAAGTCGAGTGGACGTCTCGCGAAGGCCCCGCGTGAGGTGGCCAGGCATTGTCGCATCGTGCCCCTGGATTACCAGCGGTACGGTGTGGTACCTAAGCCGAGCGTGGATGACCGCGCGGCTTTGGGTGAGGATGCGCGGCCAGGCTCCCGTTCTGACACGGGAGTCTTGTGTTGCGTGATGCGGAGGAGAGTGGGAGGGCTTCGATTGCCGCTCTGTCCCACGTCTCCCAGCTGTTACAAGGGGTAGTAACAGCATCCGCATCGCGCCAGCCAAGTCCGGTCACAGTCCAGCGAGCCATCCAGGATGGTATCAACCTGGCGCTGGACTGTATGACTCGGGCGGTGACCAGGAGTGTCCGGGCAAGGCGCACATTTGCCTTGGACAATCTGTGCCCGTCCCAGGACCTGTACAATAGGCTACTGCGTATGCCTATGACAGGTCCTGGTCTCTTTGGAGGTGAGGGATGTCGACACCTCCAGGCGACGGTTACTCTGGTAAATAACCAGAGGGCGCTGCACGAGCAGTTTGAGGTGCTTCGTTGTGCTAACGTTCGCGCCGCACCCCCTGCGTATCGTCCCCTGCAGGCTCGAGGTGGTGCTGGCCAGGTCATAGGCCAACCACCATCGCAGCGTCGGCCTCGGCCACGTGCGATTCGGCCAGCAGCGAGGGGGTCGCAGGCTCCTCAGGCGCAGTCAGCCAGGCAGCCGCCGGCGCACCGAGCTGCGCACGGTGCTGGTCGTGGCGCGCGAGGATCTGGTCGTGGTAATCGTTTCTGATGGGACGGTTACCGCGGTGAGAACCGCGCCGGTGTTTCTGGCAAAGGAGACAGTGCCGCTCTTGCACTCCTTATGTCCACCTCTATCCCTAGGTGGACCGGTGGGAGGCCGGCTAGCCGACCACATGCAAGAGTGGGAACGGTTAACTCAGGACCGTTTAGTCTTGCGATGGCTTTCAGTCGGGTATCATCCCGATTGGATGACAGGCCCGCCATCGCGACTGTCTCTAGTGCCGATCTGGACTCCAAATCCGAGAGATCCAGACCAAAGGTTGTGTATCGAGGAGGAAATAAATTCCCTCATACAAAAAGGAGCTATTCAGCCGGCACAAAGTTGTCCGGGCTTCTATTCAACCCTGTTCTTAGTAACAAAAAACACCGGAGGGTGGAGACCAATTCTCAACCTCAAGCCATTGAACAAGTTCATAGAGACGCCCAGTTTCAAGATGGAGACTGTGCGCTCGGTGTTGGTGGGGTTAGAGAGGGGAATGTGGACAGCGTCGATAGATTTGAAGGACGCTTATTTCCACATCCCCATACACAGGAGTTTCCGTCGCTTCCTGAGATTTGCATTCCAGGGCAGACAGTGGGAATTCAGGGTGTTACCCTTCGGAATTTCCACGGCTCCTCGGGTTTTCACCCGTGTGGTTCTTGCGATCACCGCATACCTCTGCAGGAGAAGCATAGCAGTCCACACGTACATAGACGACTGGCTGTTGAAAGCGCACACCCAGGAAAGTTTATCGGCCAGTCTGGAGATTGTTTTGAAGACTCTCACAGACTTGGGCTGGATGATCAATTTCCCAAAATCAGAGCTGACTCCATCCCAGAAGTTTGTTTACCTGGGGATGTTCTTCGATCTAGAGACAGGATATGTTTTTCCTACTCAGGAGAGAGTTCAGAAACTCATCTCATTGATTCAGTCAGTGTGCGACAGTCGTCATGTCCTGGCACAGGTTTACTTGAGAATGCTGGGGTTGATGGTTTCATTGGAACCAGTCATTCCTCAGGCCGCCTTACGCAGGCGGCCGATCCAGTTATTTCTCATGACACAATGGACCCAGAGTACAGGTTCGCTGGACTCGAACGTGTCAGTGTTGGCGCCTCTGATTCATCACCTGCAATGGTGGTTGTACACAGAGAATCTCTTGGTGGGGGTTATGCTAATCCCTCCCCACCCTCAGGTGACTGTGTATACAGATGCGTCGATGGAGGGCTGGGGAGCTTGCCTGGAAGAATCCACGATATCAGGGCTTTGGAATCTGGAACAGTCAAAGGAACATATAAATCTACTGGAGCTAAGAGCAGTAGTCCTGGGCCTGGAACATTTCTTACAGAAAGTTCAGGGCAAGATTGTTCTTATTCGTTCAGACAACTCAACAGTTGTGACTTACATAAACCGCCAGGGCGGAACGAAGTCGCCCAGTCTCTGTATGATGACATGGAGACTGCTTTGTTGGTGCCTGGATCACCAGATTACCTTGAAAGCAGTTCATATTCCGGGAAGGTTAAATCTGCTAGCAGACTCATTGAGCTGAAGGATGAGTGTTTTACCCACGGAATGGCAACTAAATCAATGTGTGGCGGATCGT
Organism: Chaetoderma sp. LZ-2023a; assembly: GCA_034401795.1. Taxonomy (NCBI): domain Eukaryota; kingdom Metazoa; phylum Mollusca; class Caudofoveata; order Chaetodermatida; family Chaetodermatidae; genus Chaetoderma; species Chaetoderma sp. LZ-2023a. The sequence continues at coordinate 79,241,989 of CM067365.1, forward strand.
CTGTTCGAACATTGGGGGAAACCCAACATCGATTTGTTCGCAATGTAGAAGAATGCGAAGATGACGACGTATGTCTCTCCGATTCCGGATCCAAGCGCTTTCGCAACAGATGCGTTAGCTATCAGCTGGGGGAGAATGTATGCATACGCATTCCCTCCAGCAATCCTGATTCCAAAAATTCTTCAGAAAATCAGACAGGAGGAATGCCAAGTGCTTCTGATCGCCCCGGATTGGCCAAGCCGATCATGGTATATGGATCTGCTGGACCTTCTGGTCTGCAATCCGGTTCCTCTGCCTCTGATGGACGACATTATCTTCCAGGGCAAGGCCCTTCACAACAATCTGTCAATGTTCAGATTGACTGCGTGGATGTTGTCAAGGAATCTAGAATTATGGAGGGCTTTTCTGAGCAAGCAGCCATGTTTATGGCCAAAGCCAGGAGGGGGTCAACCTCCAGAGCATATAATTATAAAATCAACAGATTTGCAGAATGGTGCTCAAAAAGATGTATTGATCCAATGGATTCATCTATTCAGGTAGTAGCTGATTTCCTCTGTCACCTGTATGATGCCTATAGCCTCAAGCCTAACTCTATTGCTGGTTATAAGTCAGCTTTAATGTCTGTTATTCCTTGCTTGGCTAAGAGGGGAAGTGATGAAGTAAATACATTAAATGTATTAGGGTTGGGCGATTTTTCGATATTATCGTCAATATCGCGATATACCGAATACCGATACCGAAATCGTCATAATTACGAAAAATCGTAAATATCGTCAATACCGACAGGACGATATTGCACTTTTAACTGTGAGCATAATATAAATAACTAAGTTAGAAATGTCATACTCTTACCTCTATTCGGTCCAGTAATAGTCTTTAAGTAATAATCTAGTCTGTCTAAGGGAATAAAAACTTAATAAACTGCAAAATAATCTGTGTTCATTTAATTCATGGTTTGTTTGCGTTAATAAAATGATTTAAAGTACAAAATAATCCTTTGTTGTTCACTTTTCATAATTGCATAAATAGACGACGCCATGTTTTTTCTTGCCTCATTCTGAGTATTAGTCAGTGGGAATACCATTTGCACTACACACATTCCATTCTGATGACGTCATTACTACCGGTCAAGCTATTTATCCATTAGTCATTGATCTGCATGGTTAAACATTCTTCTGACCGTGAAAGATTTAAACTTTAAAACTTTTGAGGTCGATAGGAAACCACACACACTTAATCCCTTATCAATACCACAGCTTGGAACGGTGGGTGAGGGGGCAGTTAATCTCTTGCTTTACCGTTATACGATTTTATGTTACTTTATACAATATATTTAGCATTTTTAAACGAATCAGATCAAAATTCATTCCACATATAACATTACGGATTTATTCTAAGTGAGAAACGTCCTTAAAATAAAGAATTTAGGCCTAATTATTTCCAGTTTTCTATCAGTTGTGGCAGGCTTGGCTGCAGAGTTAACTGGGTTAATTTCACACATCCCGGCTACGCCTTGAGATCAATGGATAAACCCGCTAAGTAGTGAGCGAATTTGAATAGGTCTACAATGGGGCAAATTAGTATTTAATATTACAGACTAAATAGAATCTGATATAATTGTTTCCAGTCTTCACGCTCGTTCTCGTTCAAAATCATGCAGTGTTATTTTATTAATTTGCATCGTCTATGCTAGCAGCGGCCGTGATAACGGCTGTCGGAATTCTGCAGTGTGAATTCTGATTGGCTCAAGTATGATACGGCGGCCAATCAGATTTCGTTCTGCAGAATTCCTTTCTGCGCGATGAAGTTAATGCGTATTCCTTGCTCAATCTTTTGACAGTTGTCGTGAGGTAAAGCGTGAGGTAAAGATACCATAAAATACAACACAAGAACAGAAGAAAATCCTTTATTTTTCTTATTTGTGATGGGTTAGTTGCATTACATTCGTTGCTTTAAATTGTATATTGAAGGGTGTCAAAGTGTGGAATTTCGTGTATTAAATATGCGGAAATGGTAATCATGGCGATCTTAATTTAAGGTTTCAATGCAACAAATTTAATGAAAATAACTTGCAGACACCACCAATTTGAAATACATGTTATTCTATGTTTACACCCTAACTCCACACCTCACACAAATGACGATATATCGTGATACCGCGGTATTTTAATGAGATACCGATATCGTCATACCTTGAGCAATATCGCCCAACCCTAAAATGTATTAATTAAAGGCATGGGCAATCTAAGACCAAGGAATCCCCCTGTGATTCCGTCTTGGAGTTTATCGCTAGTGCTTCAAGTACTAGGTGATAAGCCTTTTGAACCACTTAGTTCCATTTCTATGAAACTATTAACACTGAAGACTGTGTTTTTAATTGCTGCGGCCTCGGCTAGGCGTAGAAGTGAAATTCATGCCTTATCAGCCGAGGATGACCGTTTTGTGGTTTCAGGGGAAGGCCTTAAGCTGCTACCTAGGATTAATTTCTTGGCTAAGAATCAGTCGTTGAAATATCCAGGTCAACCTATTGTTTTGCCTGCTTTAACTAGATATGATCCTAATTCTAAAGCATGGTGTCCCATCCGGGCGCTTCTCCGGTACAAACAACGTACATCGGAGTGGCGCACCGACCAGTCGGCGTTATGGTTGTCATATATTGAACCCCATGGCAGGGCTTCTAAGGACACCATATCCAGGTGGATTGTAGAATGCATTCAGTTTTGTCATAAATCCGCCACCGGGAAGCAGGTTGACGTGGCCAAGGCTCACAGTGTCCGCGGCGTAGTGACATCCACCGCCCTATTTAATGGGGTCCCTGTGGATGATATTATGTCGGTGGCTCAGTGGCACTGTGAGTCAAGTTTTACAGACCATTATCTCCGTGACACCTCTAATCCTCTCGCCTTGTCGATTTTGAGAAAATAACTAGGTTTATATTTTTGATGAGGTTTCCTCATTGCTTATATATTTCACAATTAATTTATGGAAACAACCACTGTTTTGGGACTGCATCATTCTTCACCAATGGGAAGATGATGTCAGCAGCCATTTCAACAAGGTCAGTCTTGTGCATGGGTTGTCCATTGTTGATTGTCTTGTCACGTTACCCGTTATTAATATGATGATGGTTTTGTGTATTTATGAGGTTCATTGTTGAGAGTATACGAAAATGGAGTTTTTTCGTCTCTGTCCTGTAGTACATGGCACTTGTACGTAGAGAGCGTATAGGACATTGAGGTCATTCGACTCTTCCTCCCAGGAAGGAGGGGGGGGGGGAGCGCATATGACATTCGGTCATCTCTCATACATCTGTGGTGTTATCCGATGGCTAGTCAAATCCTGACTGTTTTTTCATACAGTTTCAGAAGTTTAAGTGCCTTAAACGCAGAAAAGCGTATAGGGATGAGCTGGTCTTTTGACCTCGCCTCCCTCCCGCCGAATTCACTGTCGAATTCTGGCAATATCAAAAGTATTAGTGAGGTAAGTATACTCTTGATGTGAAATAAACGAAATCAAGGATTTCTTTTTTCACGAGAGAGTTGATACTTACCTCCCTAGATACGGACCCGGCCTCTCCACCCCACAGAGGCTTGGTCTTCAGGCTCTTAATAGTTGCATGTGTATCAGCCAATAAATTAGTCAGAGGAAGTGCTAGTCTGCGCATGCGCGGTGGTGGGGCTGGCATCCGCCAGACTACGCTCTGACTCCCTGCCCAGTAGGGGCACCTAACTGTTTTAATCTGAGTGTTTATTGAGTGAAAGCCGATATTTAGCAATATCAAAAGTATTAGGGAGGTAAGTATCAACTCTCTCGTGAAAAAAGAAATCCTTGATTTCGTTTAGTTGCAGCAACAGCACCCAGTCAAATTAGTTTCAAAATATTCAACAGCTTACCTATGTAGGTTTTTGGAAATTGATAGTCAGGGTTTTCAGCGATCGATCGATCTCAACATGAGGGAGGTGTGGGTGGAGCTTACCTAGAGATGGGCGGGGCATAGGTAAAACCGGAAAGGTCCGTTATATTCTGTTCTACAAAATATTTACTGATGTGTCAAATAGCAGCTGAATGAATTTTCTTATGATAATTCTTTTTCTAGGATACTTCAGCTTTTGTGTTTAAACCATCATCCGGAGAGTTAGCTCCCTTGGAATGTCGAAAAATTGCTGTAGTTTTTCGACCATCGTCTATGGAGCCACATGACACTGTGTTTGAAATTGCGGTCCAAGATGGCGGTGTTCAGTAAGTCTTGAAGAATTAGTTATTTTCCCAATATATCGCTACCGGTATATCATTATACTGTTTTGTCATAGAGTAATAGACCTTTCCCACATTAGCGTATTTTGGGAAAATACCTTCCCGGAATGCATCGCACATACCACTTCCATCTGGTAACTGCGAGAGCTGACGCACAAACAGCGTTACTTTACTATGGGAATCAGATGCAGTGCACTTTCGGCATGCATCTGAAAACTATGTTCATAATATTTTTGAAGTCATACATCATTGGAAAGTTAAGCCAATTTTCTATACATTTCTGTATTAGTTTTTATAGTTTTATAAAATTTAATACAGTTAATTGCAATTTTGAAATGCCGCCAGCCACCAGTGGCCATCTTGAAAATTGGTTTCCGGATGATAACTCCGTTACCGTTTATCGGATCGCTTTGAAACTTCATAGAGTGGTTGGACTAGGTCTGGGGAAGAAACCTATTGAAATCAATGATGATCCGAAATCCAAGATGGCCACCAGCTGACAGGCGGACATCTTGAAAATTGGTTTCCGGATGATAACCCTGTTACCGTTTATCGGATCGCTTTGAAACATCATGGAGTGGTAGGACTAGGTCTGAGGAAGAAAGCTATCAAAATCAACAATGATCCAAAATCCATGTTGGCCGCCAGCCACCAGTGACCATCTTGAAAATTGGTTTCCAAATGATAACTCTGTTATCGTTTATTGGATTGCTATGAAACTTCATAGGGTGGTTCGACTACCTCTGGGGAAGAAACCTATCGAGATTGACAATGATCCTAAATCCAAGATGGCTACCAGCCACCGGTTGCTATCTTGAATATTGGTTCCCAGATGATAACTCTGTTACCGTTTATCAGATCGCTTTGAAACTTCATAGAGTGGTTGGACTAGATCTTAGGAAGAAACCTATCGAAATGAACAATTATCTGACATCCAAGACAGCCGCCAGCCACGGGCTGCCATTTTGAAAGTTGGTTTCTGGATAATATCTCTGTTACCATTTATCGGATCACTTCCTAGGGTCATTGGAATATGTCTGGTGAAGAAACTTATCGAAATTTATGATGGACCGAAATCCAATATGGGCGCTAGTCAGCGGCAGCGATCTTGAAAATTGGTTTCCGGACGATACCTCCTTGACCGTTTAACGCATCGCTTTGACACTTCATATGGATGACTGGTCTGATGGGTCTGAGGAAGAAATAAAAATATTCTGATAGCTCTCATTCATTGGTTTGTCATCATGGTGGGGTATTATGCGCCGTTTGCGGAACTCTTGTTGATATTCATGACAGAGCTACCTCATTTTGATTGCAAGCTCAGCTAACATGTGAGGTATTTGATGATGATGTCAGATCAGATCCTCACCATTTTGGTTGCAATGCGTTAACATTTAGCTTCCTTTTTAAGCATGTTAATGAAGCTTTATGGATACTTGATCATAGTTTTTGAGAGGATGCCGTCCTCTACTGTATGTTCAATCTCACCTTCTTACATGTACCTTTATGTGGTCAATAGGTCACTGTCACTAAAGATTGAATGGCGATATTCGTTCTGTCGCTCGATTATATATATGGCATCATGATCATTTACGTCACATGTAGGCTGACATCACAATCAAATTGCCTAATGAATGATGTATCTGGGTCCGTCATGAACATTTAATAGTCCACCTTGAAGTGTACGGATTGTGTTTCTACTTCAAATAATACTTACCAGATGTACTATTATGATAATGTCTATTATCTAGTCTAGCTCAAAATAAACAATTAAAACTCTGCACTCTCCTGGTCCTGCCCATACTGTGTCCGGGAATACCATAGCCGCAGGTACCGAGTCAATTCCCAATCACAGTCAGATTCGTCTATTTTGCGCTTTTGAGAAGTCGCAAAGTGTAGTGTGCTCAAATTTGTTAAATTTAAGAGGTTATCGGTTGTGAAAAAGGATTGTATCAGTGGCTTCATGGAGGAACTAGGAAAATCATCACAGGGGCAGGTTGTATCAATCTAGAATTTATACATTCGTGCCATAATGACTGTTTGAAATTTCCTTAAATTGGCACATTGTTTTAGAATGATAGCCATTGTTGGAGTCGCTTCTGTACCCGTTAACTTTTAGTTTTAATTCGGGTACTCGGTTAATTTTCTCTTGCGACTCGGTTCCTCTAAGATGGATGCGACCTTAGCCTAGATCGCGGCGCCCATGAATTATGTCTTTCACATCAAGAGTATACTTACCTCCCTAATACTTTTGATATTGCTAAATATTGGCTTTCACTCAATAAACACTCAGATTTAAAACAGTTAGGTGCCCCTACTGGGCAGGGAGTCAGAGCGTAGTCTGGCGGATGCCAGCCCCACCACCGCGCATGCGCAGACTAGCACTACCTCTTTGCTAGATTATTGGCAGAGAGATCACACATGTTTTTTTGTGCTATAGTTTTTTCGTACTCTTAAACTGTTTAAGTGGTGTTTGTTTGGAGTGTTAGTCACTTTTTTGGATGGCGGAAAGGAATACTTCGCCACAGGAGGACGTTGGACCTTTAAATCAGGTGACTTCTAGTAAAATTAGCGAGTTTTCTTCCCGGTGTATTGTGTTTCCGGGACTCGCGTTTACCGTGATAAGCGCCTTGGTTGGTTGGGTTATATCAACTCGGTGCTACCTAGGACTAATTTCTCTTTCTGTTTATGTCCACAGGTCTGTATGACGCTAGATGGTGACATCACAGTAGCAGAGATTTAGTTTTCTCTCCACCATGGTTCCATTTCCTACTAACACTGTTAGGTTATCTAACCAAATGAAAAATTATGTCCAGTGAGTTGGAGGCCTGATATAAAGGTCTTCTCACTTTGCCCTCTTGATCCAATTCCTTCCCCATGAGGTGGAGAGAGTTAAGAGGCGTGCAGATGGTGGAGTTTCCGGTTCGTCACGTTGGATGGTTTGTCTATACAAAGTGTCAGGTATCTAGTTATTGATAATGTGGTGATGTTAATTATTGTAAACAAACAAAGGGAGATAATTAACATTTTTGCCAGAAAAGAGTTATCTATATGTATCTGATGGTTGTGTAGTCAACTTATCCATTCAGCATACAATTCGTCCTTGCACTTGGATGTTTTGTTGGGATCGAATTTTTCCTGTCACGGGATTAATGACGTCATAATCAGCCTGGCTATGTATTTATCAGCAATTCAAGCGCTATGCTGGTTTTTGATGTATATTGATCTTTATGATCGTTTTCCTTCTCTTTGAGTTGGATTGAGTTTCTAAGCTTAACTAGTTGCTCATACTCCTTGTCCTTTGCCCTGTTTCAGGGACCGGGTTGCGCGTCCTGTGGACGTTTTATGCATGTAAAGTTCTGGCCGCATCTGTGTTATCGATGTAGCCCTTGTGGTCCATTGATTAATTGTGACATATGTAAGCACTGGGGGGGCGAGTTAATGTCCGAATTCTTGTGCTGCTTACAGGCGACGGACAAGGTGGTAGAGGAGGAGAAGAAGAAGAAGCGGAAACGAGAGGTTGTAAGTAGGAAGGTTAAGGGGAAGGTCTCGTCCGCGGTGGATATGGAGACCTTCCGGACCGAGATGTTGGGAGAGATGAAGAGGACAATAAAAGATTTGGTTCCAGGGTTGCTTCGTGGCATGCTTCCTGGACCAGATCCTTTATTGTCCTCATCATCGGCTTCGGAGCAGGTAATCCCCGCCTCTGGATCGATTTTCCTTAGTCCGCTTCCGTTGTCCGACGATTCAGAGGTGGCCCCATTAGAGGGGGCGTTCCACGACCCTGGCAGCAGGCTTATTGCCGCGCCGATAGGGGACCGTGGACGGTTGTCGCTGGAACCCGCGGGATGCTTATCAGTCCAGGGGTATCCGCACGCCGCGGTGGCCAGTACCTCCTATGGCACCGTTCCTGGTCAGCCCGGGTTAGCTCTCTTTGCTGACCCGGGGTCTAATCTTTCTGACCAGGGTGATGAGGATTACCTGCTAGGGTCGCCGTCTGACGACGTGGACATGGATGAAGACGTTTGTGCACCCCTCGCGGGGAATACAGGCGCTTTTTTCCACGGTATTACTCACCCTGGAGTAAGGTCCGCGGTTCAGGTGGTGGCCCAGGGCGCTGCTGATGGCCAGCGGTACCGCATACCTCGGCTTGCCGAGCGTGTAGCTGGTGCTGGCCGGGCCCGTGGTGGGGCTATATATACCCCGCGCTCTACCGCGGTGCCTGCTCCTGGTCAAACCAGTGATATTCTCATGCCGGTGCTGTCAGGCCCGCATGTTTTCCCTGGCTTGCCAGGTGTATCAGCGTACCCGCCGTCAAGCTCTACTGCTTGCGCTCAGGAGGAAGACGAAGGACCCCGTCTTGTAGAGCGCTCGCAGTTAGCCACGGAGGAGGATTGGTATGACGCTTGCCAGTGGTTGGTGAGCGTTAGGCCTGATCTGCCCGTGGAGCAGTCGGCTAGCCACCGTGTTCACACGCCGTGGTTAGCTGGGAAACCAACTGCTAACGCTATGCCTTCTCTGCCGCTGGCGGAGCATGTCGTTGACATGTTCAAGGCGGCGGAGTCGTCCATTAACACGAGTGGACGTCTCGCGAAGGCCCCTCGCGAGGTGGCCAGGCGTTGTCGCATCGTGCCCCTGGACTACCAGCGGTACGGTGTGGTACCCAAGCCCAGCGTGGATGACCGCGCGGCTTTGGGTGAGGATACGCGGCCAGGCTCCCGTTCTGACGCGGGGGTCTTGTGCGCGAACGCGTTGCGTTCGGCGAATACCGCGTTGCGTGATGCGGAGGAGAGTGGGAGGGCTTCGATCGCCGCTCTGTCCCACGTTTCCCAGCTGTTACAGGGGGTAGTAACGGCATCCGCATCGCGCCAGCCAAGCCCGCTCGCGGTCCAGCGAACCATCCAGGATGGTATTAACCTGGCGCTGGACTGTATGACGCGGGCGGTGACCAGGAGTGTCCGGGCAAGACGCACGTTTGCCCTGGACAATCTGTGCCCGTCTCAGGACCTGTATAATAGGCTACTCCGTACGCCTATGACGGGTCCTGGTCTTTTTGGAGGTGAGGGATGTCGCCACCTCCAGGAGACGGTCACCCTGGTGAATAACCAGAGGGCGCTGCGCGAACAGTTTGAGGTGCTGCGTCGTGCTAACGTTCGCGCCGCGGCCCCTGCGTATCGTCCCCTGCAGGCTCGAGGTGGTGCTGGCCAAGTCAGAGGCCAGCCGCCGTCGCAGCGCCGGCCTCGGCCGCGTGCGATTCGGCCAGCAGTGAGGGGGGCGCAGGCTCCTCAGCCGCCGTCAGCCAGGCAGCCGCCCGTGCACCGAGGTGCGCGCGGGGCGGGGCGGGGCGCGCGAGGATCTGGGCGTGGTTATCGTTCCTGACAGGGCGCTTACCGCGGTAAGGACCACGCCGGTGTGTATGGCGACGGAGACAGTGCCGCTCTTGCATGCCTTGTGTCCACCGCGGTCCCTAGGTGGACCGGTGGGAGGCCGGCTAGCCGACCACATGCAAGAGTGGGAACGGTTAACTCAGGACCGTTTAGTCTTGCGATGGCTTTCCGTGGGGTATCATCCAGAGTGGATGACAGGCCCGCCGTCGCGACTGTCTCTGGTGCCAGTCTGGACTCCCATTCCGAGAGATCCAGATCAAAGGTTGTGTATCGAGGAGGAGATAAATTCCCTCGTACAAAAAGGAGCTATTCAGCCGGCACAAAGGTGTCCGGGCTTCTATTCAACCCTGTTCTTGGTAACAAAACGCACCGGAGGGTGGAGACCGATTCTCAACCTCAAGCCACTGAACAAGTTCATCGAGACGCCCAGTTTCAAGATGGAAACGGTGCGCTCGGTGTTGGCGGGGTTGGAGAGGGGGATGTGGACGGCGTCGATAGATTTGAAGGACGCTTATTTCCACATCCCCATCCACGGGAGTTTCTGTCGCTTCCTGAGATTTGCATTCCAGGGCAGACAGTGGGAATTCAGGGTGTTGCCCTTCGGAATTTCCACGGCTCCTCGGGTTTTCACCCGTGTGGTTCTTGCAATCACAGCATACCTCCGCAGGAGAAGCATAGCAGTCCACACGTACATAGACGACTGGCTGTTGAAAGCGCACACCCGGGAAAGTTTGTCGGCCAATCTGGAGATTGTTTTGAAAATTCTCACAGACTTGGGCTGGATGATCAATTTCCCAAAATCAGAGCTGACTCCATCCCAGAAGTTTGTTTACCTGGGGATGTTCTTCGATCTAGAGATAGGATATGTTTATCCTACTCAGGAGAGAGTTCAAAAACTCATCTCGTTGATTCAGTCAGTGTGCGACAGTCGTCATGTCCTGGCACGGGTTTACTTGAGAATGCTGGGGTTGATGGTTTCGTTGGAACCAGTCATTCCTCAGGCCGCCTTACGCAGGCGGCCGATCCAGTTATTTCTCATGACACAATGGACCCAGAGTACAGGTTCGCTGGACTCGAATGTGTCAGTGTTGGCGCCTCTCATTCACCACCTGCAATGGTGGTTGAATACAGAGAATCTCTTGCCGGGGGTTTCGCTAACCCCTCCCCACCCTCAGGTGACTGTGTATACAGATGCATCGATGGAGGGCTGGGGAGCTTGCCTGGGAGAATACACGATATCAGGGCTTTGGAATCTGGAACAGTCAAAGGAACATATAAATCTACTGGAGCTAAGAGCAGTAGTCCTGGCCCTGGAACATTTCTTACAGAAAGTTCAGGGCAAGATTGTTCTTATTCGTTCAGACAACTCAACAGTTGTGACTTACATAAACCGCCAGGGCGGAACGAAGTCGCCCAGTCTCTGTATGATGACATGGAAACTGCTTTGTTGGTGTCTGGATCACCAGATTACCTTGAAAGCAGTTCATATTCCGGGAAGGTTAAACCTGCTAGCAGACTCATTGAGCCGAAGGATGAGTGTTTTACCCACGGAATGGCAACTAAATCAATGTGTGGCGGATCGTCTGTTCGACCATTGGGGAAAACCCAACATCGATTTGTTCGCAACGAAGAGGAATGCGAAGATGACGACGTACGTCTCTCCGATTCCGGATCCAAGCGCTTTCGCAACAGATGCGTTAGCTATCAGCTGGGGGAGAATGTATGCATACGCATTCCCTCCAGCAATCCTGATTCCAAAAATTCTTCAGAAAATCAGACAAGAGGAATGCCAAGTGCTTCTGATCGCCCCGGATTGGCCAAGCCGATCATGGTATACGGATCTGCTGGACCTTCTGGTCTGCAATCCGGTTCCTCTGCCTCTGATGGACGATATTATCTTCCAGGGCAAGGCCCTTCACAACAATCCGTCAATGTTCAGATTGACTGCGTGGATGTTGTCAAGGAATCTAGAATTAAGGAGGGCTTTTCTGAGCAAGCAGCCATGTTTATGGCCAAAGCCAGGAGGGGGTCAACCTCCAGAGCATATAATTATAAAATCAACAGATTTGCAGAATGGTGCTCAAAAAGATGTATTGATCCAATGGATTCATCTATTCAAGTAGTAGCTGATTTCCTCTGTCACCTCTATGATGCCTATAGCCTCAAGCCTAACTCTATTGCTGGTTATAAATCAGCATTAATGTCTGTTATTCCTTGCTTGGCTAAGAGGGGAAGTGATGAAGTAAATACATTAAATGTATTAATTAAAGGCATGGGCAATCTAAGACCAAGGAATCCACCTGTGATTCCGTCTTGGAGTTTATCGCTAGTGCTTCAAGTGCTAGGTGATAAGCCTTTTGAACCACTTAGTTCCATTTCTATGAAACTATTAACACTGAAGACTGTGTTTTTAATTGCTGCGGCCTCGGCTAGGCGTAGGAGTGAAATTCATGCCTTATCAGCCGAGGATGACCGTTTTGTGGTTTCAGGGGAAGGCCTTAAGCTGCTACCTAGGATTAATTTCTTGGCTAAAAATCAGTCGTTGAAATATCCAGGTCAACCTATTATTTTGCCTGCTTTAACTAGATATGATCCTAATTCTAAAGCATGGTGTCCCGTCCGGGCGCTGCGCCGGTACAAACAACGTACGGCGGAGTGGCGCACCGACCAGTCAGCGTTATGGTTGTCATATATTGAACCCCATGGCAGGGCTTCTAAGGACACCATTTCCAGGTGGATTGTGGAATGCATTCAGTTTTGCCATAAATCCGCCACCGGGAAGCAGGTTGACGTGGCCAAGGCTCACAGTGTCCGCGGCGTAGTGGCATCCACGGCCCTATTTAATGGGGTCCCTGTGGATGATATTATGTCGGTGGCTCAGTGGCACTGTGAGTCAAGTTTTACAGACCATTATCTCCGTGACACCTCTAATCCTCTCGCCTTGTCGATTTTGAAAAAATAAATCGGTTTATATTTTTTGAGGAGGGTTTTCCTCATTACTTATATATTTCACAATTAATTTATGGAAACACCCACTTTTTTGGGCCTGCATCAGTCTTTACCGTTGGGAAGATGATGTCAGCAGCCATTTTCAACAAGGTCAGTCTTGTTCATGTGTTGTCCGTTGTTGATTGTATTGTCACGTTTACCCGTTATTAATATGGTGATGGTTTGTGTATTTGTGTGGTTCATTGTTGAGAGTTACGAAAATGGAGCTTTTTCGTCTCTGTCCTGTAGTACATGGCACTTGTACGTAGAGAGCGTATAGGACATTGAGGTCAGGCGACTCTTCCTCCCAGGAAGGAGGGGGGGGAGCGCATATGACATCGGTCATCTCTCATACATCGGTAGTGTTATCCGATGGTTAGTCAAATCCTGACTGTTTTTTCTTACAGTTTCAGAAGTTTAAGTGCCTTAAACGCAGAAAAGCGTATAGGGATGAGCTGGTCTTTTGACCTCGCCTCCCTCCCGCCAGATTCACTTTCGAATTCTGGCAATATCAAAAGTATTAGGGAGGTAAGTATACTCTTGATGTGAAATAAACGAAATCTAGGATTTCTTTTTTCACGAGAGAGTTGATACTTACCTCCCTAGATACGGACCCGGCCTCTCCACCCCACAGAGGCTCGGTCTTCAGGCTCTTAATAGTTGCATGTGTGTCAGCCAATAATCTAGTCAGAGGAAGTGCTAGTCTGCGCATGCGCGGTGGTGGGGCTGGCATCCGCCAGACTACGCTCTGACTCCCTGCCCAGTAGGGGCACCTAACTGTTTTAAATCTGAGTGTTTATTGAGTGAAAGCCAATATTTAGCAATATCAAAAGTATTAGGGAGGTAAGTATCAACTCTCTCGTGAAAAAAGAAATCCTAGATTTCGTTTAATTCTTGGCTTGGTGTGTCCGGGCACTCTATTTGTCGCTGATTGTAGCTCTCACTTCATTGTCGAGGGTGTTTGTAGCGATCGGCGCTGTATTCTTGGTTATTTAACGCTAGTTAAAGGCTGAGTTGTGTTTTAAAGAATTTTCACTCAAAAAAGTTTCAAATAAGATCCTGCCTAAGACTTGATTATCATTAATTTAAGAGAAAGTTAATGTGTTTAAGAAATCTTAACTATCAAGTCGGTTGTGCGTATTGCTCGTCATCAGGTGTCATGTGCAGCGTTTTAATTTTTCTTTGTGTTCGCAGAAACCTAAGAATCCGGACACGTTGTGCCAGAAGTGCAACAGGTTCATGAAGCGGAAGTATTTGGGACATCACTGTGTGGCGTGCGCTCAGTGTAAGGTCGGGAGCCCTTGTGATGTGTGTGTGAAGTGGTCGTCGGCAATGGTGGCAGAGTTCGACAGGGATCGACGTGCGAGGCTGGAGAGGATCGCGAAGGACAAGGCAGCGAAGTTGCAGCAGGCGTCTCTTATGGGACTTGAAGGTCGTCTGAATGAACGAATGGATTCAGTGCTGGGCGTATGGGCGGCCCAGTTCAAGGCGATGTTTGACTCATTGCAGTCCACGGTCCCGGTGAGGCAAGCTGGTGTAGGACAACCATTAGGTGGTCCGGCTAGTTCTGATGAGGGTCATGCACCTTCCCCTTCTCTGTCCTTGGCTCAAGAGCCGACGATAGAGGAGGAAGATCTGCTGCTAATGGAAGATTCCGGCATGCCGGATATTTCGATGACGGCAAGACCTAGTACGTCCCAGGGGTCGCCCTCGGGATTTGTATGGGTTTGCCAGGCGGATGGTGATGTCGACGTTCCGTCGGGCATTTTCCATCCACTATTTGTGCAACCGGAGATGCCGGCGGAGCCGTGTTTTGCGGTTCCTGCTGGTATCCCGGCGGCGTTAGGTGCGGCTCCTATCGGAGTGACCGTACCAGCCGTAGTTAAGGCGGTCGTAGTCCCGGATCCTGTGCTGGAGCCGATGGACTGCGGGGAATCCGGGTCTGGCGATTCGTTAGACACCGGTGCCGCTGGTAGTCGCGTTATGGATGCGCTCTGTCCTGGCAGAGACGTGTATCATAGCACTCAGCATGGATCGTCGGTGGCCCTCTCATCTAAAGGAGAGAGGGAGGATGAAAACGGGAGTTCATTGATGGACGAGTCCGTTTTCTGCACCGAAGCTGAATGGGTGCAGGTCCTTGGATGGATGACCAATCGTCTCGGGTTGGCATCTGATCTAGGATCTCAGCGCGATCCGGCGATGGAACGGATGTCAGAGCGTGCGGCTAGCGCTCTGTCAAGTGGCTCTTCTGCCATGCCGACACTCCCGTTGGACACGCAGACTTCTGACATGTTGGAAGTTGCGGCATACCATCTGGTTCAGCCAGACTATGCATTGCCAAAGGCCCAGAAGGGGATAAGGAGTAGGGTCCGTTTTCCGGAGCTGGCCTATCATCAGTACGCCCGGGTTCCACGGCTTTCCGTTGCGGAACGAGAGGCACTGAATAGGCCCTTGGCTGGGAAGGCTAAGGGGTGGTCACGTCCTTTGGTTTCTCAGACCAACAAAGACCCGTTCAATGAGCTCACGCTCATTGAGGATGTGGCGAGGGCAGCCATGGCTGCGCTGTCGCATGGGTGTACTGTCCTGCAGGGTATGCTGGACTGCACGGCGGAAGGCGGACAGGTGCCAGAGGCTGCTCCCGGAGTTGTTCGGGACACCATGCGCCTGTCTCAGGATAGAACGTTGGCAGAGCGACGGAGAATGGTTCTCGATTGTGTAGAACCAGGACCAGAGATGAGGGCTGCATTATCTTCTGCGCCTTTCATAGGTCCAGGCTTGTTCGGCGGCTCGGCACGACAAGCGCTCTCCAAGGTTGTGTCAATGGTGGCGGAGCAAGAAGTGGTCGGCAAGTTGTGGAAGTCGACTAAGAGGACTCAGCCGCAACAGTCCTACCGTCAGCATAGACAGGAGCAGCAGAGGCAGCGTCCTAGATCGCCCTTCCGTCCTTCTGGCCGTGATGCCCATAGGTCATCCGGATCACAAGGACCTGGCCGTTCATCCTCATACAAGTCCTCTAGTAAGAGGCCGTATGAGGAAGACAGGAAGGGTGGCAGTTCGGGCCGAGGCGGCTACCGTAAGGATAGCCGTGGCGGCGGTTCCGGACCGTCATACCACAAGAAGCCGCGGGGCGGCCGTGGGGCTCGTTCCTGATGGGTTTCCGGCGGAACCAGTACCAGTGGCTTTGGAGACAAATGGAGTCGAGAATCTTCACCCAAGCGATTTAGCGTCTTATCGGCTAATCTTGACCGACAACTGTGTGCAGATTCCTTCCGGCGGAGGCAGACTTCAGCTATTCCTAAACCAATGGGAACAGGTCGTGCGCGACTGTTTAGTTTGTCAGTGGATAAGAAACGGCTACGATCCGGACTGGCTCATCCATCAATTGTTAGTTCCGTTAACCTCGACTCCAATATGGACTCCTATTCCAAGGGAATTAGACCGTCTAGACGCCATTCGATCAGAAATAGAATCTCTTCATCAGAAGAAGGCGATTCATCTAGTCAGCGATCAGTCTTCACTGGACTTCTATTCGATCATGTTCCTTGTTCCGAAGCATACCGGAGGGTGGAGACCAATTCTCAATCTCAAACCGTTGAACAAATTTATTCTTTCTCCCAGATTTCAGATGGAGACGGTAGCAGCGGTAATGACAGGGCTGAGGAAAGGCATGTGGGCGGTGTCGATAGATCTGAAGGATGCATATTTTCATATTCCAATGTCAATTCCTTTTCAGAAGTACCTTCGATTTGCATTCCAAGACAATGTTTGGGAATTCAATGCGCTTCCCTTCGGCCTGACCACAGCTCCGAGGGTCTTCACCAAGGTGGTTCTCGCCATGACTTCTTTACTTCGCAGGAGAAACATAGCTGTTCACACTTACATAGACGACTGGCTGCTAAAGGCGGGGAATCCAGTCACTCTGCGCAGCAATCTGCAGGTAGTCCTAGACTTATTAAAGAATCTAGGGTGGATTGTGAATCTAGAGAAATCA
The DNA here is from genome assembly GCA_034401795.1 of Chaetoderma sp. LZ-2023a. NCBI lineage: Eukaryota > Metazoa > Mollusca > Caudofoveata > Chaetodermatida > Chaetodermatidae > Chaetoderma > Chaetoderma sp. LZ-2023a. Next base: position 79,258,609 of record CM067365.1, read on the forward strand.
GAACTGACTCCATCCCAGGAGTTTGTTTATCTGGGAATCTTTTTCAATCTCAGGGACGGCGTAGCTTTTCCGGCGGAGAGCAGAGTCAAAAGCCTGATTGCAGTTTTGGAGTCGGTTTCTCTAGGAGCCTATCTGACGGTGCGCCAATTTCTCAGAATACTGGGTTTACTAGTATCTCTGGAGAAGGTGGTTCCATATGCGGCACTCAGGTGCAGGCCGATTCAGATGTATCTAATGTCATTCTGGTCACAGAGAACAGATCCGTTATCTCTTAGAATACCAGTAAAAGAACCATTGATATTCCACCTTCAGTGGTGGTTGTCGGAACAGAATCTCCTGCGAGGTGTTCCTCTACAACCTCCTCAACCTCAGATGTCCATCTTCACGGATGCATCGTTGACAGGTTGGGGAGCGGTATTGGACAATCAGTCAGTGTCAGGGGAATGGGATCGGACCAATGCGCAGAAACATATCAATGTACTCGAGCTATTAGCGGTGGTATTTGCACTGCAGAAGTTCGAGAGTCTAATTCAAGACAAAATTGTCCTAGTAAGGATAGACAACTCAACAGTGGTGTCTTATTTGAACCGCCAGGGCGGGACGAGATCACCGGAGTTCTGTATGATGGTTTGGAACCTTCTGCTGTGGTGCCAAGAGAGGAATATTATTCTTCGGGCAGCACACATTCCAGGAAGATTGGACATCCTAGCGGATGCTCTCAGTCGAAGGACGGTTTGTCGTCCGACGGAATGGCAGCTCAACCAAGCGGTAGCGGAGGTTCTATTCAAACAATGGGGCAAGCCAAATGTCGACCTGTTTGCGATGAATCAAAACGCAAAGGTGGTCACTTACGTGTCACCGATCCCGGACCCGCTAGCTCTAGCAGTAGACGCACTGGCGATAAGTTGGGAAGGAATGTACGCGTATGCGTATCCTCCAACAATTCTCATCCCGAAAGTTCTGGCAAAGATAAGAGAGGGGATGTGCCAAGTACTACTGATCGCCCCTTATTGGCCAGGCCGATCATGGTTTACGGATCTGCTGGACCTTCTGGTCTGCAATCCAATCCCTCTTCCAGACACGAGAAATTTAATCTCTCAGAACAAGGGTCTGTACCTTCATGACAGACCAGAAATGTTCAAATTAACTGCATGGATGTTGTCAAGCAGCGTGCAATTGAGGGTGGCTTTTCTGAGCAAGCAGCGAAGTTTGTTGCTTCAGCCAGAAGAGTTTCAACCACAAAGACGTATAATTATAGAATCAACAAATTTGCAGAGTGGTGTAAGGGAAGAGATATTGATCCCTTTGCTGCATCTGTTCAACACGTAGCAGATTTTATCTGTCATTTATACGAAGTTGACAAACTTGTACCTTCTACCCTAGCAGCATATAAGGCTGCATTAGCTTCAGTCATTCCCAGTCTCACCATTGAGGGAGTGGAGAATGACACCTTGAATGAAGTTATCAAAGGAATGAGCAATCTGCGACCTAGACAGCCAATTCATATCCCATCATGGAATCTATCTCTTGTTCTACAGGTTTTAGGGCATGCTCCCTTTGAACCGATTAGATCTATTGACATTAAACTGTTAACTATTAAATCAGTTTTCTTGGTTGCAGCAGCGTCGGCGAGAAGGAGAAGCGAGATTCATGCGCTTTCTGCCGAACAAGACCGTTTTGTCGTCACGGGTGAAGGTTTAAGACTACTTCCACGTCTTTGTTTCCTGGCAAAGAATCAGTCACTTAAATATCCAGGACAGCCGATCAATTTGCCAAGTTTAACTAGACATGACCCAAACTCTTGTGCTTGGTGTCCTGTTAGATGTCTGAAAATGTATAAGAAACGTACTTCTGAGTGGAGAGACGACCCGAAATCTCTGTGGTTATGTCTCAAAGCTCCCCATTTACGTGCCTCGAAAGATACTATTTCTCGTTGGATAGTTGACGCTATTCAGATGTCGCACAAAATCGCTACAGGAAAGCAGATTGATCGTACGAATGCCCATCAGGTCCGAGCACTAGCAGCATCATCGGCCCTTTATAAGGGTGTCTCATTAGAGGAGGTGATGTCTGTAGCACAATGGCATGCCGAGTCGTCATTCACTGATTTCTACCTTCGCGACATCTCCAGCGCACTTAATCCGGTAGCCGTCGCCAATCTGTCGAATCTAAACTAAGCCACTTCCGACCACTACTTCGTACACATCACAAAAGTCTTCCGCCTACACTGAACAAGCGCTATGCACATGACTGAGTACGACCATGGATTGGGCCAAGCTCCTGTGATGATCAAGAACAGATCAAGCACTCAAAAATGGTGAGTGTTTACATTAATTAAGTGACTATAAATATGTTTACTTACAGTCGAAATACCAGACTGCGTAAGTGAATAGTCTGGTACAAGAGTATACTTATCCTCTCATACAGACATAAGACTCATTCCAATTTGAAAATCTAATCGATATACTGTTAGTTTTTTTCAAACATTTGAAGTTGTAGTAGCTTCTTTGCACTCTACTGGACTGCCCTAGCTGAGACTTGGGGCTGACACGGGTCTGGTGGGTGTTGCATCCCCATGGACAGCCCTCTGATTTTGTGCAGACAAAAGAGGGGGGGGGGGGGGGAGCGCGGTCTAGACCATGGAAGTTTAGCACTCTATGAGTCAGATGGCAGAACCCAAGCGTATGCCAGGGTTCTAGTTTCTTCACAACCTTCTCTGTTGGATGGTTGATGAGTGCTGGTTGGAGCCTCACCTCCTCCCACCGGCATTTCCTGGCTGTCGAAATCCGGAGTTTATCATAATAGTACATCTGGTAAGTATTATTCGAAGTAGAATCAAAAACGCATCCGCTTTTGTTTCTACGAGAATTCTTAATACTTACCAGATGTACTATGGCCCGTCCTCAGCCGCCCCGCTGAGGTGAGGCTGAGCTGCTTCCGCAGTTTGCCAAGGCAAATATAAGACGAATCTGACTGTGATTGGGAATTGACTCGGTACCTGCGGCTATGGTATTCCCGGACACAGTATGGGCAGGACCAGGAGAGTGCAGAGTTTTAATTGTTTATTTTGAGCTAGACTAGATAATAGACATTATCATAATAGTACATCTGGTAAGTATTAAGAATTCTCGTAGAAACAAAAGCGGATGCTTTTTTGAGTCTGTTGAATTTACTATAGCTATAGCACCCAATCAAATTAGTTTCAAACTATTCAACAGCTTACCTGTGTAGTTTTCTGCAAATTGAGATTCAGGAACAGCAAGGATCGATCGATCCTAACATGGGCAATGTGTGGATGGAGCTTAGCTAGAGATTGACGGGGCATAGCTAAAACTGGATTCCTCCACTAGGCTTGAATACATGGCGCAGATGCTATTGCGAATGTATGTGATGACATTACGGTCACAAGGTCAAATATCAAGGTCATTGAGCGACATGTTTATCAACATTGAGGGGGATAAGTGAGACATTAGATTCATCTGAAGTCTTGTTATGGTCTATTATTAACCCTTTAATGACTAAATTTCTTTGACAAATTAAAATATTTACTTATTGAATGTCCATTTTCAGGCCAAGAGAAGACTATTTTTGAAATTTTACCACTGTAATGACCGGCTCGATTTCGTGGTAAAATTTCAAAAATAGTCTTCTCTTGCCCTGCAAATGGACATTACTCAAAAGCACTCACGAAACCGGTTTTGGCCGGTTTCCTCACGACAGTGTTAACCTCTCACACCATAAGAGAAAGAGGACATTGCATTTCACATCATGAGAACATGCTTACCTCCCTAACACTCTTGATATACTAGTATATCGGCTCTAAATTCAATAATATTCAGAATTATAAAAAGTTAGGTGCCCCTAATGGGCAGGTGGAAGTACACAGTCATGCACATGACAAACACCACCCACTGAGCATGCGCACACCGGTACTTCCATTTTCTAATATATTGGCTGAAAGCAACTTGTGGAAAATCTTCACAGGCTCTTTATCGAGAATTTCTCTATTTAAATCATCCTATTCCATCATGGCTGATGCAAAACTGTTGGAGGAGTCCTCCTCGTCATCATCTAAGGTGACATTGTTCCTGGCATTTATTTAAGACTTGTAACTTTTATGTGTTACCGGTTTTCGTCGCGGCTATTTCGGCGCTACCACGTTTTCAGGTGCTGGGAATCCTTGTAAATTTTTTCCCAGCGCCTAGGGCTATTAATCTCTTATGTTTTATGTGTACAGGTTTGTCTTGTGACTAAACAAGGATTCCTGTTCTTCTCTCGAAGGTTGTTCACATCCCAGGGTGACTTATCATCGTGATATGTCTAAGGGTTGGAGATATATTAAATTAATAAATTAAATATCTCCTTCCTTTTGTCCCATCCCCCTCATCAGTACTTCTGGAAGAGGAGTCTCGGCGGATGGAGGGACGTGTTCTCCTGCACAAGAGGATGGTTGCCTGTGCTCAGGCTAAGGGAGTTTATTAATTACGGCGCATAATTATTTGAAAATAATTACAATTTTCTGCTGCCTTTTGCTATTGCACTATATTCTCTCTTGCATGTGCATGGTTTCTTGAATATATATAATTTAATATTATATTATTCGGGAGGTATGAATGTCTTTAATATCTAGATATTTCTTGCATTCTTTCTGACGTCCCCTCTCCTTGAAGGAGCTTTTGCATTGAGGTTTGATGTCATAATCAACCAGAGTTTTTTCTCTTTCCTTGCTGTCATAATCTTAGTTTAGAGAGGTCTGTGATGTGTTCATCTCCCTGTTTATTAGGAGTGTGGAGAGATATCTAGATAGTCATAATCTTTCTCTCTCTCTTAATTTGGGGTCCTGGTTGTGATTGGTTTTTATTAACTAGAGAAGTCACCTGTCCCGTCAGGGTTGTCTGTCATAAAAGTGGATGTCTTCTCTCGAGTTTGTTTTGGTTTCTACTAAATAGTCAATTAACAAGGCTTTGAAACTATCATACTCATTGTCTTCGTATCCCTTCCCTTTTCAGAAGTGTCCATCCTGTCTGAAGACTATGAAGCCTAGATTCTTCCCCCACCCTTGCCATCTGTGTTCAGCTTGTAGGCTAACTAACAAATGTGTCATTTGTAAAGAGTTGGGGGGGGGGGGATCTAACCTCTGAATTCTTCTCTTTTCAGGCGAAGATGATGGCGGAGGAGGGGAAGAAACCGAAGAAGGAGGGTAAGAAGAAGGCCTCTGAGACGGGTGGGCTCGAGGCCTTCAAGAGTGAGTTGGTGAGTGAGATGCGCAGGACTTTGAAAGACCTGATGCCCGACATGCTTCGCGGCATGTTGCCTGGCACAGGTGTTTCAACTTCCTGCGCATCGACCTCAGTGCAGGTAGCCCCCGTCCCTGGATCATGGCCTATTAGCTCGAACAAAGCGTTGAGTGATCCAGGGGCAGCCGTCTTGGACCCAGGCTTGATGTTCGCATCGCCTGGGGTGCCAGCGGCGCGAGAAGCATCAGGCGGGACCTGACCAGCGGGCCTGACCACGATCACTCGCGGACTACACTCATCATCTGCTTTCGAGCTGTCTCCTGGTCAGTCTTGATTAGTTTTCTTTACTAATCCAGAGTCTAACTTTCCTGACCAGGAAGATGATGGGGACTACCTGCTCGGTCCACAGGTTGACCATGAAGACATGGATGTGAACGTCTACACTCCTCTCATGGGGAGCGTGAACGCTCGCACCTATGGCACTGTTCCCTCGGGAGCAGGTTTCATGGTTCAGCCTGTGGCCCGCTTTGGAGCAGACGGCCGGCCATATAAGATTCCACGCTTGGACGTGGAATCTCATACGGACGTTCCAGGCCGCGCTGGTGTACATGAACCCTCTCACACAAGCGCGGCCATGGTGCCTTGTTTGCCTATGGAGAATGCTATGCCAGCCCTCGCGAGCCCGTATACATTCCCTGGGCAGCCAGGTTCGTCTATAGCCTCCTCCTCGGCCATACCTGTGAATGCCATTGAGGATGACGAGGGCCCGCTGCTCGTCGGCAATTCGCCAGGTAGACACGGATGAAGACTGGTCAGAAGCGTGTGCGTGGCTCCTCGCTGTAAGACCAGAGCTCGCCATGGACGAGACGGCCGCCGGTAACCCTCGGGCATGGTTACAGGTGAAGCCATTGGCCAGCATGACTCTGTCTCTGCCGTATGCTGAGTATATCTTAGATATGTTCTCAGCGGCAGAGGAGTCGATCAGACCGAGAGGTCACCTCGCGAAGGCCCCCCGCGAGGTAGCTAGGCGATGTCGAGTTACTGCTAGTTAGTATGCTTGATATGGCCTAGCACCCAGACCGAGCGCGGACGACCCCGCTGCTCTGAGGGAAGATACGCGGCCGGGTTCCTGTGCTGACACGGGAGCGTTGTGCACGGGCGCTATGCGCTCGGCGAATGCCGCCTTGCGCGACACCGAGGAGAGCTCACGAGCGGCGATTAGTGCGCTGTCGCATGTCTCTCAGCTGCTATCGGGGGTGGCAGCAGCGTCGGTGCAGCAACAGCCTAGTCCTGTGACAGTCCAATGAGCCATCCAGGATGGCATCAACCTGGCGTTGGACTGTCTGACTAGGTCAGTCACAAAGTCACTGAGAACGAGGCGCACTTTTGCATTGGACAATTTGTGCCCGTCTCAGGAGCTCAAGTCACGCTTGTTGCAAGCGCCAATGGCGGGCCCTGGACTCTTTGGAGGTGAAGGTTGTCGGCACCTCCAGGAGACAGTGACTTTGGTGAACAATCAGAGGGCGCTGCGAGCACAGTTTGAAATGCTGCGCAGAGAACATGTGCGTGTTCAGCCCTTGGCTGCTTGACAGCAGTACGCTTGTGGCAGTGCTGGCAGTGTCAGAGGCCAGCAGGCCGGCCGGTTTCAGAGACCGCGTTGGCTGCGCCAGCAGCAGTGTGCTGTTGTATGTCAGCCAGCGCCTCAAGCGCAGCCAGCCAGACAGCAGCCCGCGCACCGTGGTGCACGTGGCGCTGGTCGCGGCGCGCGAGGAGCGGCGTGTGGTAACCGGGCCTGATGCAAGAAAATTTTTTCCGGTTGTCACAAGTACCACTCGGGTGCTGTCACTCGTACCAGAGACACTCCCACTTCTAAAATTTATGGGCACCCCATCAACCCTAGGTGCACCAGGGGGAGGTCGTTTGACTTGTCACATTCAGAAGTGGGGGTGGTTAATTCAGGACCGCTTAGTCTTGCAATGGCTTTCGCACGGATACAGTCCAGAATGGATAAGAGGTCCGCCATTGCATCTGTCTCTGGTACCGGTCTGGACTCAAATTCCAAGAGATCCAGACAAGCGGTTGTGCATAGAAGAGGAGATAGAATCTCTAATTCTAAAAGAAGCAATTCAACCAGCGCAGGATTGCCCGGGCTTCTATTCAACCGTGTTTCTTGTGGCAAGGAACACCGGGGTGGTGGAGACCAATTCTCAACCTCAAACCTCTAAACAAGTTTTTAGACACCGAGTTTCAAAATGGAAACAGTAAGATCGGTGTTGTTGGGGTTAGAGAAGGGGATGTGGACAGCATCTATAGATCTCAAGGATGCTTATTTCCACATTCCAATTGCAAAGAGTTTTCGTCGGTTCCTGAGATTTGCTTTTCAGGGATCCCAATGGGAATTCAAGGTTCTTCCATTCGGAATCTCGACGGCTCCAAGGATCTTCACTCGAGTGGTACTTGCTATCACGGCATACCTCCGCAGGAGAAATATAGCTGTTCACACTTACATAGACGACTGGTTGCTGAAAGCACACAACCCAGAAAGTTTGACAGCAAATCTGGAGATAGTTTTGAAAACTCTCACGGATTTAGGCTGGATAATCAACTTTCAGAAATCAGAGCTGACTCCATCCCAGAAATTTGTTTACCTGGGTATGTTCTTTGATCTGGAGATAGGATATGTTTATCCGTCCCAGGAGAGAGTGAAAGGTCTCCTCGTGCATTCAATTGGTTTGCAACAGTCGTTATATTCTAGCACAGGTCTATCTGAGAATGTTAGGTCTGATGGTTTCAATGGAACCAGTCATTCCTCAGGCGGCCTTACGCAGGCGGCCGATTCAATTGTTTCTCATGACTCAGTGGACGCAGAGTTCAGGATCACTGGACTCACACATTCATGTGTTGGACCCTCTCATTCATCACCTTCATTAGTGGATGGAGAGAGGAAACCTCCTGGCGGGGGTCATGCTGACCCCTCGCCACCCTCAAGTAACGATGTTTACGGATGCATCGATGGAGGGTTGGGGAGCTTGCCTGGAAGAAGCCACTATATCAGGGCCTTGGAATCTGGAACAGTCAAAGGAACATATCAACATGCTAGAATTGCGGGCTGTAATTCTAGGCCTGGAACACTTTTTAAAGGAAATGGAGGGAAAATTTGTGATGATACGTTCAGACAACTCTACAGTAGTGAGTTACGTAAACCGCCAGGGCGGAACGAAGTCACCCAGTCTCTGTATGATGACATGGAAGCTGCTTTGCTGGTGCATGGATCATATGATCACCTTGAAAGCAGTTCATATTCCGGGAAGGCTGAATCTGTTAGCAGACTCATTGAGCCGAAGGATGAGTATTCTGCCTACGGAATGGCAACTAAATCAATGTGTGGCGGATCACCTGTTCAATCATTGGGGAAAGCCCAACATAGATTTGTTCGCAATGAAGAAGAATGCGAAGATGACGACGTACGTTTCTCCGATTCCAGATCCAAGTGCTATCGCAATAGATGCGCTAGCTATCAGTTGGAAGGGAATGTATGCATACGCATACCCTCCAACAATCCTGATTCCATGGATTCTTCAGAAGATCAGACAAGAGGAATGCCAAGTGCTTCTGATCGCCCCGAATTGGCCAAGCCGATCATGGTTTACGGATCTGCTGGACCTTCTGGTTTGCAATCCGGTTCCTCTGCCGCTGATGGACAATATTATCTTCCAGGGCAAAACCCTTCACAACAATCCGTCAATGTTTCAATTGACTGCATGGATGTTGTCAAACAATCCACGATTAAGGAGGGCTTTTCTGAGCAAGCAGCCAATTTCATGGCCAGAGCCAGAAGGGGGTCAACCTCCAGAGCTTATAATTATAAAATCAACAGATTTGCAGAATGGTGCTCAAAGAGATGTATCAATCCGATGGAAGCATCTATTCAGGTAGTAGCTGATTTTCTCTATCACCTGTATGATACCTATAGTCTTAAACCTAATTCTATTGCTGGATACAAATCAGCATTGATGACTGTTATCCCTTGCTTGGCAAAGAGGGGAAGTGATGAAGTAAGTGTTTTAAATACTCTTATTAAAGGTATGGGCAATCTCAGACCAAGAAATCCTCCAGTGACACCATCATGGAGTCTTTCTTTGGTTCTGCAGGTTTTTAGTGATAAACCTTTTGAACCACTTAGTGCTATATCTGTAAAATTATTGACACTTAAAACTGTATTTTTAGTTGCGGCAGCATCAGCCAGACGCAGGAATGAAATTCATGCCTTGTCTGCTGAGCCTGACCGTTATATAGTTACAGGTGAAGGCCTTAAGCTTCTACCTAGATTGAATTTCTTGGCTAAGAATCAATCTTTAAAGTATCCGGGTAAACCTATTATTTTACCTGCCTTAACCAGATATGATCCTGGTGCTAAAGTATGGTGTCCAGTCCGTGCTTTAAATAAGTACAAGAGAAGAACTCAGGTTTGGCGGACGGACCCATGTTCCCTATGGTTGTCGTATATTGAACCCCATGGTAGGGCGTCAAGAGACACTATTTCCAGATGGATAGTAGAATGTATTCAATTCTCTCATAAGACAGCCACTGGAATCCAAGTAGACAGAGCCAAGGCTCATAGCGTCCATGGTGTGGTAACTTCCACGGCATTATTTAATGGTGTTTCTATTGAAGACATTATGTCAGTAGCCCAATGGCACTGTGAATCGAGTTTTACCGACCATTACCTTCGTGTTACTTCTAACCCGCTCACCGTCTCAGTCCTCAGAAAATAAAATATTAATGTAGAGGTTTATGTTTGTAAATAGTTTTCCTCCTCTGCTATTTACAAATATCACATTTGTTGGTGGGGTATCCCTACTATTAGCTGGTCCAATTCTCTTCATCCGGTGGGGGAAGAGATGAGTGCCGCGTCCAAGACATCAGAGGTCAGTGGTTATGACCATTTTTTTGATTTTTTGTTTTGGTGATGGTGTCATTGTTATTTTTTAATATGGTGATGGTTAATGTCTCTTAATTGTGGTTTTTTCAGAGAGTTTTTGAAATAGAAACAATTCTTCTTTTTCCAATGTCTAGTAATACTTTTCATTAAGTATTAGAGAACGTGCTAGTCATTTAGAGCAGCGTTTTTGCCTAACCTTCCTCAGAAAGAGGCGGGGGTGGGAGGGGGGGGGGTGGGGGGGGAGGGGGGAGTGCATTTGCCTTTTGATCAATCTCTCTTCATCGGTCGATTATCCGATGCAAAATTCTATTCCTGGTTGTGGTTTCAGTCACAATTTCAGATGTTTTAAATCTCTTGAGAATTCAAAGAGCCTAGTCTCTTCGAGGGTGTGCTGGTTTTCAGGACCTTGCCTCCCTCCCACCAAAATTTACTTTCAAGTTCTGGTTTTTATCAAGAGTGTTAGGGAGGTAAGTATGATCTCATGATGTGAAATAAGTAAATTTATCAAATTTCTTTTTCACGAGTGAGATGACATACTTACCTCCCTAACAGGATCCCGGCCTCGCCACCCCACGGAGGCCTGGTCCTTTGGCTATTGAATAGTTGCATCTATGTCAGCCAATATTTAGTAACGGAAGTACCGGTGTGCGCATGCGCAGTGGGTGGTGTTTGTCATGTGCATGACTGTGTACTTCCACCTGCCCATTAGGGGCACCTAATTTTTTATAATTCTGAATATTATTGAATTTAGAGCCGATATACTAGTATATCAAGCGTGTTAGGGAGGTAAGTATGTCATCTCACTCGTGAAAAAGAAATTTGATCAATTTACTTATTCAGGTCTATCTGTGTGTGGGCATGCCGTGCATGTGTGTGTCCGTCCATCCATACATCAGGCACTTTATCTCATAAACTAATCTGATTTGGCTTAAATTTTAACACAACCAAGAAAGTTGTAATAGTGCCAGAGATTCTCCAGACTTCAAGACTTTATCCATGATCTGTGAAAAAGCCTGTATCCAGATCAGATGAGATTCTGGATCTATAGATACCACAGAAACTGCTGGTCTGATTTGGTTCAAATTTAAACATAAGAAGCAGATTGTGTGTGTGTGCGTGTGTGTGTGTGTGTGTGCGCGTGCGCGTGTGTGTGCATGTGATTGTATGCTAGGATTCCACAATGTGCGTGATCCAGAAAATCCAAAAAAATCTGGATACTCACAAAACGTTTTAAGGGTTTGCAATCTGATATATATCTCTTATTGGGTTGTTTACAGCCACCTGTCTGTGCATGCAGAGGTGCAATCTCCGGCGGTGTGCTTGCTCAAGTGTGAGATATCAGCAGACAGTGTCTATTATGACGTTCCATTTGTCTACAAAGCAGTCCTATACAACCAGACTGTGCTTAGTGCAGAGTTTGAATGGGGCCAGGTAAAGCATGCACTTTGTTTATCTGACAATATCCTCCGATAAAACATCACCCAAACATAAACATATTACAAGCAATCTTTGAGAAGAGCTCATAAATAAGTTAACATGTTTCCAAGACAAAAACAGAAACATGCTAATTAGTACAATTTTGAACACGATGTAAGAATAATGGACCTTTCCATTTTTAGCTATGCCCCGCCCATCTCTATCTAAGCTCCAACCACACCTCGCTCGTGTTGGGATTGACCGATCTCTGAACTTCATGACTATCAATTTCCAGAAAACTATGCAGGTAAGCTGTTGAATATTTTGAAACTAATTTGACTGGATGCCCAGTCAAATTAGTTTCAAAATATTCAACAGCATGTTTAGTAAATAGTAGAGACATAAGTTCTTACAACATGTCAAACTATTAAGAGTTAAAGACGGGCCTAATAAAATTTATGATGTATTGATTATGACATCATCCTACACGCCGCTTAGCTGATTACGACGTCATATGATGTCATTGCTCTGGAGAGGTCCATTGGATTGGAAGACATTGCTGCCTAAGGCATCAATTTCTTCCAATCAAAATATGTTCAAAACATTAAACAGTTGGTTTTATTTTGGTTTGGAAACATTTTAGATTATTTAGGAGCTGGACTGTATTATTAAATTTATTCTACCAACTGAATTTCACGTTTTATCTGAGTTATGAGGTTTAAAGATAATGAGGAGCAGTTGTTCTCATTATAAGGCGCATTTTGATGGTATATATAGAGCTTTTACACCCCTCCCCTACTCCACCCACCCCACCCCAAAGTACTTGGCTGTGTATCCCAAGGGATCACAAAAATGATTGATAAATACAAATTATATTTATTTATACTTTTTTTGGCACAAAAATCCCCACAAAATTTGGCACAGGAGCTCCATAATTTATAGTTGTGAATCCATGGTATGCTATAATTTTACCATTGGTGAGAAACACTGCATGGAACCATCAGATTTCAGTTAGGGACCCTATGAATTCAGGGTGTGTCCCCCCCAAATTTAAATGCCATTGGAAAGACTGATGAGTAGGACAGGCGAGACATTTAATTCTGTGTAATTGAGGGTTCCAGTTTATCCATCAATAATATGATGTCATAACTACATGACGTGTAGGCTGATGTCATCATCATTTATGTCATGAATGATGTAGATAATTTCATCACGAAAGCTTAATTTATGATGGACTAAGCCTTGTTGTATGAATTATGTCTACTATTTAATAAACATGCTGTTGAATATTTTGAAACTAGAATATTTTGAAACTAATTTAACTGGGCGCTGTTGCTGCTATGGCAGCAACAGCGCCCTGTCAAATTAGTTTCAAAATATTCAACAGCTTACCTATATAGTCAGGGAATTCATGGATCGATAGATCCCAACATGGGTGAAGTGTTGGTGGAGCTTTGCTGAAAACAGGCAGGCATTAGGTACAGTTGGATTCCTCCATTCTTCTTATACAGGCTCTGGGAGTGGATGCCGCAGATGTCTGTGTGAATGTTAAGCCACGAAAAGGTGTGATTAACGCCCATGAAAAACTGGAGATAGATGTCACACTGACAGACAAGAAATATGTGAGTTCTGTTCTATGTGTACAGTACCGCTATTAAATATGTGCGTTCTGTTCTATGTGTACAGTACCGCTAATAAATATGTGAGTTCTGTTCTATGTGTACAGTACCGCTAATAAATATGTGAGTTCTTATCTATGTGTACAGTACTGCTAATAAATATGTGAGTTCTGTTCTATGTGTACAGTAATGCTAATAAATATGTATTAGACAAAGTACAATTTTGAAAACGATATAAGAAATGTTCTGTTGAATATTTTGGACTTTATTTTTTTGGAAGCCATTGCTGCCTTCCAGTCAACTTATCCAACAGGACGTTTTATTTCGGAGTTGTACTGTATTGGATTTCATTCTTTTTTATGTATGTTTGTCTGCCTGTGACTATTTCTTCAATGCTACCGAAATTAACTCTCTAAATTTGTGTATAGACCTGCCATTTTGAATTTGAAGTCAAACGTACAGTAGTCATTTGCGATCAAGCTCTGGTGGAGTTCTCATAATAATTAACAATCTAGCCAAATTATCGACATGACTGATATTATGCAGTCGAATGAAAACTACATGTAGTCGACCACCTTTAATTATATAGTGTTTCAGTAGGAGATAGTCTTAAGTTCATTGATTTGATTACTGGATTATTGTCAAATTTTCATAAGCCGTTTAGATTCTGTGCTGAGGTTCATGAATATTCATAAGCCTTTTAGATTCTGTTCTGAGGTTCATGAATATTCATAAGCCTTTTATTTTACTTTAATTTGTGTCAGTGGATTTATAATATAGTCTGAATCATTCAATACTGTATTTTATTTTGACAAGTTTGTTAACTTATATCAGCCAAAAATGGCTTCGACAGTGGTCTTGAGAAATGGCTATTTGCAGACCATGAGAAGACTATTTTGGAAAATTTACCATGGCAGTGACTGGCTCGATAACCGAGGCAGTTATTCCAGTGGTAAATTCTCAAAAATAGTCTTCTCTTTGTCTGCAAATAGACATTTTCTATGATAAAATTGAAATTTTCCGGACAGATTTCGAGGTTTAAATGGTTAACTAAATACTTTTTTCATTTTCAGGGTCCAATATGTGATCTGAGATTAGCATGTTTTGTGAAAGACACATCAGGGCCACTGTACTTAAGCTTACTCTGTGATGTGAAGGGCTTGAGTGTAACGTGTTATACCACTACAGATGGACACAGGTTGATCAATTATTATCCCTTTAATCTGCAAATTTGCTTTAAACATTTCAATTTTCTCAAAGACAATTTCCATTTGCAGACCAAGAAAAGATTTTTTTTTAACTGTCTCGATAACAGAGCCAGTCATTATAGCGTTACATTTTCAAAAGTTTTATTCCCTTGGTTTGTAAATGAACAGTTCTCAAGATCACTGCAGAAACCGTTTTTGACCAACCTGAGTGTTAGTGTTAAAGTCGAGATTCTCCTGTCACTTTGACCGACAAATCACGGAAAAAAGTATATTCTTTACGATATAAAACTCATTCTGTTGAATATTTTGAAATTATCGCAGAGTGAAAATCAAATACAATTCATCCTGCTTGAACAACCACCTACCCTTTGAACCAATAGCAGGGTGGTTCCTTAAGACAGTGACCTTTTGACCACCTGTATTAAAGAACCCCCATCTCTTGGCTCCAAGGAAACCATTCTATAGCAGGTCACTTCTTATTATAAAGAGACTGTCTTGTTAGTGGCGAATTTTTGTGCCCCATAGCTGGTCCCTCAAGACAGGTGGCCATAGAGTTGTGATTGAATTAACCCTTTTGTCCCCTTGACCACTACACTCATTTTTCTATTAGAGTGTGGCTTTGTCTGGAGGAAGACAAGGGTTAATGCTCTATTCTCATTAATTGCCATTGAATAGTGCTTATTAGACTATTGAAATATTCCAACATGAATTCATCCTTGTTTACATTATGGTGCCTATTACTTCTAGGTATAGCCTAGACATAATTTGAAGTTTTAAATAATATAAAAAAAGTAAATAAATAAAAATAAATGTTGCATTCTAACCAGACAATGGATATATACAATGGATGGCTTCATGATCACAGTGAGTAAATTAAATATATAGTAATTAATTCCCAGAATTATCTCCCTTTGGATGATGCATAATTTTGCTCCGTCACAATTTCATTCTGTTTAACTTAATACAGTTTTGATAAGTTTTGAAATTCAATTAGAGACATGAGTTCCTAATTCAACTTCACACCTAAAGTAGTTATATTCATTTATACGAAATGAAATCATCATGTGTTTATTTCATTTATTTACATTGAGGTAACAATTCAAACCTCTAAAATTATGAAATTTTAACAATTTTGGTTTACTCAAGCTGGCCAAAAATGCCTTCTGCAGTGGTATTGAGGAATGTACCTCTGCAGACCAATAGACCTTTCCAGAGTACGTAATGACGTCATCTGATGTCATAATCAGCTAAGCGGCGTGTAGGATGACATCATAATCATTACATCATAAATGATTCTTTAACTCGTAATAGTGTGACATGGTGTACCAATTGTATGTCTCTGCTATTTAATAAACATACTGTTGAATAATGTGAAACTAATTTGACTGGGCACTGTTGCTGCCATAGGCAGCAACAGCACCCAGTCAAATTAGTTTCAAAATATTCAACAGCTTACCTGTATAGTTTTCTGGAAATTGATAGTCAGGGAGTTCAGAGATCGATAGATCCCAACACGAGTGAGGTGTGGGCGGAGAGATGGGCGGGGAAGAGCTAAAAATGGAAGAGGAATATTTTCGTAAATTTACCACTGGAATGATTGGATTGATAACCGAGCCAGTCATTCCTGTGGCAAATTGAAAAAAGAATAACCTCTTGCTTTCTTTGAGAAAATTTAAACATCTTGAACAAATTTGAGGGTTAAAGGGTTAAGTATTAAATGACCCATTTAACCCTTTGAACCCAAAACGTCAAAACATCAAAATCCTTTACGATTCAGTTGAGTATTTTGAAACTAATTTACCTGGAAGCTGTTGCTGGCTATGGCTTCCTGTCAAATTGGTTTCAAAATATTCAACAATTTACAGTTTACCTAATATAGTTACCTGTAAATGGAGATTATGGGAATTTGGTGTTGAAAGGGTTAAATTGTATACAAATATTTCTTCACAGTTGCAGTAGTTCGAACCTGAGTTTAGATTTTGGCGATTCGGCATCACTGGGGATTGCTGGCAAGCGATTCCTGCACATTCGGAACGAGTCCGCTATTCCTTCATCATATTCTGTGTCTGTGGAAAAGTATGTCTCTAAACCTCCAACACCTCCTTCTGGTGACAGTAAACCATTTAGTGGAAGAAGGTATGATGCATCTTCTGACTTTCTCACCCACACAGACATGTGCACACATGCACGCACTGAAATATGCACTCACACACGCACATACACAACCACACTCGCACATACACACACGCGCATATACATTCTACTTCGAATAGTACTTACCAGATGTACTATTATGATAATGTCTATCACGGTCAAACTCCGCCACTAACTCCGACGACCACTTCACACAAACATCGCAAGGACTCCCAACCTTGCACTTCACGCAAGCTACACAATGGTGACCAGCAAACCTGCGCTTCATGAACCGATTACATTTTCTGCACTAAGTGTCCTGGCCCTTAGCCTTCTGCGAACACAAAGCAAGAATTAAAACGCTGCACATATGACATACATGACGAGCAAACGCACAATGACTTGATTGTAATATTAAAATTACTTAGAAACATTAACTTTCTCTTAAATTAATGATAATCAAGATTTAAGGCAGGAAATATTCGAAATTTTTTAGAGTGAAAATTAATAAACACGGCTTGGTAATTAACGAACCGTTAAAATAACCAAGAAAAACATACCGATCGCTACAAACACCTTCATCAATGAAGTGAAGGCTAAAAATCGGCACAATCAGAGTGCATAGACACGCCAAGCCAAAAGCAAACATAAATCATGGGTGCTGCCATCTTAGCTAAGAGCGCATCCATCTTGGAAGGAACCGAGTCACAAGAGAAATTAACCGAGTACCCGCATAATGCTTAAACAGTTAAGGGTACTGGAGCGACTCCAACAATGGCTACCATTTTAAAATAATGTGCCAATTTAAGGAAATTTTAATCATTCATTACGGCACGAATGTATAAATTCTAGGTTGATACAACCTTCCCCTGAGATGATTTTCCTTTCCCTTCCATGAAGCCAGCGATTGAGAAGCGAAAAAACGCGTTAATCCGAATAAAATTGCAAATTTTAGAGAGCACTTGAAGAGTCAGCAAAATAGACGAATCTGACTGTGATTGAGAATTGACTCGGTACCTGGGGCTAGGGTATTCCCGGACACAGTATGGGCAGGACCAGGAGAGTGCGGAGTTTTAATTGTTTATTTTGGGCTAGACTAGATAATAGACATTATCATAATAGTACATCTGGTAAGTATTAACAATTCTCGTAGAAACAAAAGCGGATGCTTTTTTGAAACACACACAAACGCACATTCACACACGCATGCTGCTTAATTTTCATGCTGCTTATTTAAGCGACAACATCTTCCAGTCAAATTAGTTTCAAAATATTCAACAGAAGCATGTACCTCTGATTTGTATTGTTCAAGTGGGACTGGTGCGGAATGCTTGTAGACAGTTATGTGGCATTTATAGACAGATGGTAACAATTACAGTCATGATAATGACAAGATGGTGCTGGTCGTGGTGGTGGTGTTGGAGGTAGTGTTGGTGGTGGTGTTAGAGGTAGTGGTGGTGGTGGTGGTGGTTGGTGGTGGCAGTCATGATAAGGACAGGGATGATGATGAGGTTAAAGATAATGATAATGGTGATGTTATTAAAGATGATATTTATGGTGATTTCAGTGGACAGAGACGACTAATGCAAGGACAAAGTTTGAATTTGACAACGACCCCAATCAGTACAGATGCCAAGGCTAGTGCAGGTCAGTATATCAACCATTGCTTGGAGTATATCAAAACATCTATACTAGATCTGCTGCTATAGTTAATGAATCCTGGTTTGAAATAAACCTTTACCCCTTGAAATTACAGTGTTTTAATCTTATAACAACTACAAAGGAAAGCTGTTGAATATTTTGAGATGAATTTGACTGGAGGATCATAAAGAATTTGGTGCTTTTCGTGTGTGAGAGTTAACCGCTTATGTATCAACAAAGCTACATAAATTTTCAAAAATCGTATTCTCTCAGACTTGGCCTGTATGTGGACATTCAATAGGCAGATACTTAAATTTTCTTGACCAAATTTGACCATTAAAGTGTTACTTGGCCTGCAAGGACAGTTTTGGTCATCTTGAGATTTAAAGTGTCAATGGTCAAGATAATCAGTGTCTATTTGCTGACCAAGCGAAGACTATTAAAAAATTTACCACTGGAATTCCAGTAATAAATTTTTTTAAATAGTCTTCTTGGTCAGCAAATTGTCATTCCTCAAGACCGTTGCGGAGGCGGGTTTTGGCAGGGTTGACCATTAATGTGTTAAAATTACAGAGGTGCTTCCTCAGCTGTTTGTATTCGGTCCAGGACTACAAACTTCTGCTGATATACTCACACATGTAATTTGGAGTATTTAGGGACTGCTGAGGAAGTGTCGTTCAAGTCCTAAATAAGTGTACCAGATTCATTATCCGGTCAGATATTGGTTTCAGGCACACTCAGCACTCGACCAGAAATCCACCCTAATCTCAATCTGGCTGAATAGCAAACTAGTGACTCCAGTGATTGTCATTTCTACTTCGAATAATACTTACCAGATGTACTATTATGATAATGTCTATTATCTAGTCTAGCTCAAAATAAACAATTAAAAACTCTGCACTCTCCTGGTCCTGCCCATACTGTGTCCGGAAATTACCATAGCCGCAGGTACCGAGTCAATTCCCAATCACAGTCAGATTTGTCTATTTTGCTGACTTTGAAAGTCACATGTTTTTAGCTCTAAAATTGTGCAATTTTAGCGGAATTAAGCGTTTTTAACGTTATCCATCACTGGCTTCATGGAAGGAAAGGAAAAGTCATCACAGGGGCAGGTTGTATCAATCTAGAATTTATACATTCGTGCCGTACTGACTGATTAAAATTTCTTTACATTGGCACATTATTTTAAAATGGTAGCCATTGTTGGAGTCGCTCCGGTACTCGTTAACTGTTTAATCTTATCCGGGTACTCGGTTAATTTCTTTTGCGACTCGTTTCCTTCCAAGATGGATGTACCCTTAGCCATGATGGTGACGCCCATGATTAACGTTTTATTTTGGCTTGGCGTGTCTATGCACTCTGATTTATGCCGATCTTTAGCTCTTGCTTCATTGATGAAGGTGTTTGTAGCGATCGGTGTTTATTTCTTGGTTATTTTAACGTTAGTTAATTACCAAGTCGTGTTTATAAAATTTTCACTCAAAAATGTTTCAAATATTTCCTGCCTAAAGACTTGATTATCATTAATCTAAGAGAAAGTTAATGTTTCTAAGTAATTCTAAGTTACAATCAAGTCAATTGTGCGTATTGCTCGTCATCATATGTCATGTGCAGCGTTTTAATTCTTACTCTGTGTTCGCAGAAAGCCAAGAACCAGGACACGCTGTGTCAGAAGTGTAATCGGTTCATGAAGCGCAAGTACTCGGGTCATCACTGTGTGGCTTGCGCGAAGTGCAAGGTTGGAAGTCCTTGTGATGTGTGTGCGAGGTGGTCGTCAGAGTTGGTGGCGGAGTTCGATCGTGACTGACGTGTGCGTTTGGAGAGGATCGCGAGGGATAAGGCGCCCAAGCTGGATCAGGCATCAGTAAAAGGTCTTGAAGAGCGTCTGAATGAGTGTATGGACTCAGCATTGGGTGTATGGGCAGCCCAGTTCAAGGCGATGTTCGAGTCCTTCCAGTCCACGGTGCACGGCAACTTATTGGTGGTCCGGCCAGTTCTGTGGACGGACAAGCACCTGTCCTTCCTCCGGTCTTAGCTCAAGAGCTGACGGCGGAGGAGGAAGATCTGCTTATGGAAGATTCCGGCATGCCGGATCTTTCAGTAGTGGTGGAACCGAGTACATCCCAAGGGTCTCCCTTGGGTTTTGTATGGGTCTGCCAGCCGGGTGGTGATGTTGACATTCCATCAGGCATATTTCACCCGGACTTCGCTCAACCCGCATTGTCAGTGGAGCCGTGTTTTTCGGTTCCCGTCGGCATCCCGGCGGCAGTAGGTGCAGCTCCTCTCGGAGTGCCGTTGTCTGCCAGGGTAAAAGCGGCTGTAGTCCCGGCTCCTGTGCTGGAGTCGATGGACTGTGGTGAATCCGTGTCCGGCAATTCGCTGGATACTGGTGCCGCAAGTAGTCGGGCTATAGACTCACTTCATGTTGGAAGGAGTGAGGTCCATGGTTCTCAGCATGGGTCGTCGGTGGCCTACTCATCTAAGGGTGAGAAGGAAGATGAGAATGGTAGTCCATTGATGGATGAATCCTCATTCTGCACCGAAGCTGAATGGGTGCAGGTCCTTGGCTGGAAGTCTGACCATCTCAGGTTGGCATCGGATCAAGGATCTCAGCGCGACCTAATAAGAGGCCGTATGAGGAGGACAGGAAGTGTGAGGCCGTATGAGTAGGACAGGAAGTGTGGCGGTTCAGGTCGCATCGGTTATCATAAGGATAGCCGTGGTGGTGGTCCCGGACCGTCATATTCCAAGAAACCGTGGGGTGGCCGTGGAGGACGGTCCTGACATGTTTCCGGCAGGATCTGTTCCGGTGATGTCAGGAGTGATGGGAGTCGAGAATCTTCATCTAAGCAAATTAGCGTCTTATCGTGTAATATCGACTGCCAGCTGTATGCAGATTCCTACCATCGGAGGCAGACTTCAGCTGTTCTCAAACCAGTGGGAACAGGTCGTGCAAGATTGTTTAGTCTGTCAGTGGTTAGGAAACGGCTACGAACCAGACTGGCTCATCCGTCAACCGTTAGTTCCGTTAACATCGACTCCAGTTCGGACTCCCGTTCCAAGGGAATCCGATCGTCTAGATGCCATTTGCTCAGAAATCAAAGATCTTCAGCAGGAGAACGTGATTCATCTAGTCCGTAATCAGTCCTCCCTAGGCTTCTATTCAATGATGTTCCTCATTCTGAAACGTACCGGAGGTTGGAGACCATTTCACTTCAAGAGTATACTTACCTCCCTAATACTTTTGATATTGCTAAATATTGGCTTTCACTCAATAAACACTCAGATTAAAACAGTTAGGCGCCCCTAGTGGGCAGGGAGTCAGAGCGTAGTCTGGCGGATGCCAGCCCCACCACCGCGCATGCGCAGACTAGCACTACCTCTTTGCTAGATTATTGGCAGAGAGATCACACATGTTTTTTTGTGCAATAGCTTTTTCGTACTCTTAAACTGTTTAAGTGGTGTTTGTTTGGAGTGTTAGTCACTTTTTTGGATGGCAGGAAGGAATACTTCGCCACAGGAGGACGTAGGACCTTTAAATCAGGTGACTTCTAGTAAAATTAGCGAGTTTTCTTCCCGGTGTATTGTGTTTCCGGGACTCGCGTTTACCGTGATAAGCGCCTTGGTTAGTTGGGTTATATCAACTCGGTGCTACCTAGGGCTAATTTCTCTTTCTGTTTATGTCCACAGGTCTGTATGACGCTAGGTGGTGACATCACAGTAGCAGAGAGTTAGTTTTCTCTCCACCATGGTTCCATTTCCTACTAACACTGTTAGGTTATCTAACCAAATGAAAAAATTATGTCCAGTGAGTTGGAGGCCTGGTATAAAGGTCTTCTCACTTTGCCCTCTTGATCCAATTCCTTCCCCATGAGGTGGAGAGAGTTAAGAGGCATGCATATGGTGGAGTTTTCCGGTTCGTCACGTTGGATGGTTTGTCTATACAGAGTGTCAGGTATCTAGTTATTGATAATGTGGTGATGTTAATTATTGTAAACAAACAAAGGGAGATAATTAACATTTTTGCCAGAAAAGAGTTATCTATATGTATCTGATGGTTGTGTAGTCAACTTATCCATTCAGCATACAATTCGTCCTTGCACTTGGATGTTTTGTTGGGATCGAATTTTTCCTGTCACGGGATTAATGACGTCATAATCAGCCTGGCTATGTATTTATCAGCAATTCAAGCGCTATGCTGGTTTCTGATGTATATTGATCTTTATGATCGTTTTCCTTCTCTTTGAGTTGGATTGAGTTTCTAAGCTTAACTAGTTGCTCATACTCCTTGTCCTTTGCCCTGTTTCAGGGACCGGGTTGCGCGTCCTGTGGACGTTTTCTGCATGTAAAGTTCTGGCCGCATCTGTGTTATCGATGTAGCCCTTGTGGTCCCTTGATTAATTGTGACATATGTAAGCACTGGGGGGGCGAGTTAATGTCCGAATTCTTGTGCTGCTTACAGGCGACGGACAAGGTGGTAGAGGAGGAGAAGAAGAAGAAGCGGAAACGAGAGGTTGTAAGTAGGAAGGGTAAGGGGAAGGTCTCGTCCGCGGTGGATATGGAGGCCTTCCGGACCGAGATGTTGGGAGAGATGAAGAGGACAATAAAAGATTTGGTTCCAGGGTTGCTTCGTGGCATGCTTCCTGGACCAGATCCTTTATTGTCCTCATCATCGGCTTCGGAGCAGGTAATCCCCGCCTCTGGATCGATTTTCCTTAGTCCGCTTCCGTTGTTTGACGATTCAGAGGTGGCCCCATTAGAGGGGGCGTTCCACGACCCTGGCAGCAGGCTTATTGCCGCGCCGATAGGGGACCGTGGACGGTTGTCGCTGGAACCCGCGGGCTGCTTATCAGTCCAGGGGTATCCGCACGCCGCGGTGGCCAGTACCTCCTATGGCACCGTTCCTGGTCAGCCCGGGTTAGCTCTCTTTGCTGACCCGGGGTCTAATCTTTCTGACCAGGGTGATGAGGATTACCTGCTAGGGTCGCCGTCTGACGACGTGGACATGGATGAAGACGTTTGTGCACCCCTCGCGGGGAATACAGGCGCTTTTTTCCACGGTATTACTCACCCTGGAGTAAGGTCCGCGGTTCAGGTGGTGGCCCAGGGCGCTGCTGATGGCCAGCGGTACCGCATACCTCGGCTTGCCGAGCGTGTAGCTGGTGCTGGCCGGGCCCGTGGTGGGGCTATATATACCCCGCGCTCTACCGCGGTGCCTGCTCCTGGTCAAACCAGTGATATTCTCATGCCGGTGCTGTCAGGCCCGCATGTTTTCCCTGGCTTGCCAGGTGTATCAGCGTACCCGCCGTCAAGCTCTACTGCTTGCGCTCAGGAGGAAGACGAAGGACCCCGTCTTGTAGAGCGCTCGCAGTTAGCCACGGAGGAGGATTGGTATGACGCTTGCCAGTGGTTGGTGAGCGTTAGGCCTGATCTGCCCGTGGAGCAGTCGGCTAGCCACCGTGTTCACACGCCGTGGTTAGCTGGGAAACCAACTGCTAACGCTATGCCTTCTCTGCCGCTGGCGGAGCATGTCGTTGACATGTTCAAGGCGGCGGAGTCGTCCATTAACACGAGTGGACGTCTCGCGAAGGCCCCTCGCGAGGTGGCCAGGCGTTGTCGCATCGTGCCCCTGGACTACCAGCGGTACGGTGTGGTACCCAAGCCCAGCGTGGATGACCGCGCGGCTTTGGGTGAGGATGCGCGGCCAGGCTCCCGTTCTGACGCGGGGGTCTTGTGCGCGAACGCGTTGCGTTCGGCGAATACCGCGTTGCGTGATGCGGAGGAGAGTGGGAGGGCTTCGATTGCCGCTCTGTCCCACGTCTCCCAGCTGTTACAGGGGGTAGTAACGGCATCCGCATCGCGCCAGCCAAGCCCGCTCACGGTCCAGCGAACCATCCAGGATGGTATTAACCTGGCGCTGGACTGTATGACTCGGGCGGTGACCAGGAGTGTCCGGGCAAGACGCACGTTTGCCCTGGACAATCTGTGCCCGTCTCAGGACCTGTATAATAGGCTACTGCGTACGCCTATGACGGGTCCTGGTCTTTTTGGAGGTGAGGGATGTCGCCACCTCCAGGAGACGGTCACCCTGGTGAATAACCAGAGGGCGCTGCGCGAACAGTTTGAGGTGCTGCGTCGTGCTAACGTTCGCGCCGCGGCCCCTGCGTATCGTCCCCTGCAGGCTCGAGGTGGTGCTGGCCAAGTCAGAGGCCAGCCGCCGTCGCAGCGCCGGCCTCGGCCGTGTGCGATTCGGCCAGCAGTGAGGGGGGCGCAGGTTCCTCAGCCGCCGTCAGCCAGGCAGCCGCCCGTGCACCGAGGTGCGCGCGGGGCGGGGCGGGGCGCGCGAGGATCTGGGCGTGGTTATCGGTCCTGACAGGGCGCTTACCGCGGTAAGAACCACGCCGGTGTGTATGGCGACGGAGACAGTGCCGCTCTTGCATGCCTTGTGTCCACCGCGGTCCCTAGGTGGACCGGTGGGAGGCCGGCTAGCCGACCACATGCAAGAGTGGGAACGGTTAACTCAGGACCGTTTAGTCTTGCGATGGCTTTCCGTGGGGTATCATCCAGAGTGGATGACAGGCCCGCCGTCGCGACTGTCTCTAGTGCCAGTCTGGACTCCCATTCCGAGAGATCCAGATCAAAGGTTGTGTATCGAGGAGGAGATAAATTCCCTCGTACAAAAAGGAGCTATTCAGCCGGCACAAAGGTGTCCGGGCTTCTATTCAACCCTGTTCTTGGTAACAAAATGCACCGGAGGGTGGAGACCGATTCTCAACCTCAAGCCACTGAACAAGTTCATCGAGACGCCCAGTTTCAAGATGGAAACGGTGCGCTCGGTGTTGGCGGGGTTGGAGAGGGGGATGTGGACGGCGTCGATAGATTTGAAGGACGCTTATTTCCACATCCCCATCCACGGGAGTTTCTGTCGCTTCCTGAGATTTGCATTCCAGGGCAGACAGTGGGAATTCAGGGTGTTGCCCTTCGGAATTTCCACGGCTCCTCGGGTTTTCACCCGTGTGGTTCTTGCGATCACAGCATACCTCCGCAGGAGAAGCATAGCAGTCCACACGTACATAGACGACTGGCTGTTGAAAGCGCACACCCGGGAAAGTTTGTCGGCCAATCTGGAGATTGTTTTGAAAACTCTCACAGACTTAGGCTGGATGATCAATTTCCCAAAATCAGAGCTGACTCCATCCCAGAAGTTTGTTTACCTGGGGATGTTCTTCGATCTAGAGACAGGATATGTTTATCCTACTCAGGAGAGAGTTCAGAAACTCATCTCATTAATTCAGTCAGTGTGCGACAGTCGTCATGTCCTGGCACGGGTTTACTTGAGAATGCTGGGGTTGATGGTTTCATTGGAACCAGTCATTCCTCAGGCCGCCTTACGCAGGCGGCCGATCCAGTTGTTTCTCATGACACAATGGACCCAGAGTACAGGTTCGCTGGACTCGAATGTGTCAGTGTTGGCGCCTCTCATTCACCACCTGCAATGGTGGTTGAATACAGAGAATCTCTTGCCGGGGGTTTTGCTAACCCCTCCCCACCCTCAGGTGACTGTGTATACAGATGCATCGATGGAGGGCTGGGGAGCTTGCCTGGAAGAGTACACGATATCAGGGCTTTGGAATCTGGAACAGTCAAAGGAACATATAAATCTACTGGAGCTAAAAGCAGTAGTCCTGGCCCTGGAACATTTCTTACAGAAAGTTCAGGGCAAGATTGTTCTTATTCGTTCAGACAACTCAACAGTTGTGACTTACATAAACCGCCAGGGCGGAACGAAGTCGCCCAGTCTCTGTATGATGACATGGAAACTGCTTTGTTGGTGTCTGGATCACCAGATTACCTTGAAAGCAGTTCATATTCCGGGAAGGTTAAACCTGCTAGCAGACTCATTGAGCCGAAAGATGAGTGTTTTACCCACGGAATGGCAACTAAATCAATGTGTGGCGGATCGTCTGTTCGACCATTGGGGGAAACCCAACATCGATTTGTTCGCAACGAAGAAGAATGCGAAGATGACGACGTACGTCTCTCCGATTCCGGATCCAAGCGCTTTCGCAACAGATGCGTTAGCTATCAGCTGGGGGAGAATGTATGCATACGCATTCCCTCCAGCAATCCTGATTCCAAAAATTCTTCAGAAAATCAGACAAGAGGAATGCCAAGTGCTTCTGATCGCCCCGGATTGGCCAAGCCGATCATGGTATACGGATCTGCTGGACCTTCTGGTCTGCAATCCGGTTCCTCTGCCTCTGATGGACGATATTATCTTCCAGGGCAAGGCCCTTCACAACAATCCGTCAATGTTCAGATTGACTGCGTGGATGTTGTCAAGGAATCTAGAATTAAGGAGGGCTTTTCTGAGCAAGCAGCCATGTTTATGGCCAAAGCCAGGAGGGGGTCAACCTCCAGAGCATATAATTATAAAATCAACAGATTTGCAGAATGGTGCTCAAAAAGATGTATTGATCCAATGGATTCATCTATTCAAGTAGTAGCTGATTTCCTCTGTCACCTCTATGATGCCTATAGCCTCAAGCCTAACTCTATTGCTGGTTATAAGTCAGCATTAATGTCTGTTATTCCTTGCTTGGCTAAGAGGGGAAGTGATGAAGTAAATACATTAAATGTATTAATTAAAGGCATGGGCAATCTAAGACCAAGGAATCCTCCTGTGATTCCGTCTTGGAGTTTATCGCTAGTGCTTCAAGTACTAGGTGATAAGCCTTTTGAACCACTTAGTTCCATTTCTATGAAACTATTAACACTGAAGACTGTGTTTTTAATTGCTGCGGCCTCGGCTAGGCGTAGGAGTGAAATTCATGCCTTATCAGCCGAGGATGACCGTTTTGTGGTTTCAGGGGAAGGCCTTAAGCTGCTACCTAGGATTAATTTCTTGGCTAAAAATCAGTCGTTGAAATATCCAGGTCAACCTATTATTTTGCCTGCTTTAACTAGATATGATCCTAATTCTAAAGCATGGTGTCCCGTCCGGGCGCTGCGCCGGTACAAACAACGTACGGCGGAGTGGCGCACCGACCAGTCAGCGTTATGGTTGTCATATATTGAACCCCATGGCAGGGCTTCTAAGGACACCATTTCCAGGTGGATTGTGGAATGCATTCAGTTTTGCCATAAATCCGCCACTGGGAAGCAGGTTG
The DNA here is from genome assembly GCA_034401795.1 of Chaetoderma sp. LZ-2023a. Classification (NCBI taxonomy): domain Eukaryota; kingdom Metazoa; phylum Mollusca; class Caudofoveata; order Chaetodermatida; family Chaetodermatidae; genus Chaetoderma; species Chaetoderma sp. LZ-2023a. Next base: position 79,285,975 of record CM067365.1, read on the forward strand.
ACGTGGCCAAGGCTCACAGTGTCCGCGGCGTAGTGACATCCACGGCCCTATTTAATGGGGTCCCTGTGGATGATATTATGTCGGTGGCTCAGTGGCACTGTGAGTCAAGTTTTACAGACCATTATCTCCGTGACACCTCTAATCCTCTCGCCTTGTCGATTTTGAAAAAATAACTCGGTTTATATTTTTTGAGGAGGGTTTTCCTCATTACTTATATATTTCACAATTAATTTATGGAAACACCCACTTTTTTGGGCCTGCATCAGTCCTTACCAATGGGAAGATGATGTCAGCAGCCATTTTCAACAAGGTCAGTCTTGTTCATGTGTTGTCCATTGTTGATTGTATTGTCACGATTACCCGTTATTAATATGGTGATGGTTTGTGTATTTGTGTGGTTCATTGTTGAGAGTTACGAAAATGGAGTTTTTTCGTCTCTGTCCTGTAGTACATGGCACTTGTACGTAGAGAGCGTATAGGACATTGAGGTCAGTCGACTCTTCCTCCCAGGAAGGAGGGGGGGGGAGCGCATATGACATTCGGTCATCTCTCATACATCGGTGGTGTTATCCGATGGTTAGTCAAATCCTGACTGTTTTTTCAGACAGTTTCAGAAGTTTAAGTGCCTTAAACGCAGAAAAGCGTATAGGGATGAGCTGGTCTTTTGACCTCGCCTCCCTCCCGCCAGATTCACTTTCGAATTCTGGCAATATCAAAAGTATTAGGGAGGTAAGTATACTCTTGAAGTGAAATAAACGAAATCTAGGATTTCTTTTTTCACGAGAGAGTTGATACTTACCTCCCTAGATACGGACCCGGCCTCTCCACCCCACAGAGGCTCGGTCTTCAGGCTCTTAATAGTTGCATGTGTGTCAGCCAATAATCTAGTCAGAGGAAGTGCTAGTCTGCGCATGCGCGGTGGTGGGGCTGGCATCCGCCAGACTATGCTCTGACTCCCTGCCCACTAGGGGCGCCTAACTGTTTTAATCTGAGTGTTTATTGAGTGAAAGCCAATATTTAGCAATATCAAAAGTATTAGGGAGGTAAGTATCAACTCTCTCGTGAAAAAAGAAATCCTAGATTTCGTTTAATTCTCAATCTCAAACCGTTGAACAAATTTATTCTTTCTCCAAGGTTTCAGATGGAGACTGTAGCAGCAGTGATGACGGGGCTGAGAAAAGGCATGTGGGCAGTATCGATAGATCGGAAGGATGCATATTTTCATATTCCAATGTCAATTCCTTTTCAGAAATACCTTCGCTTTGCATTTCAAGACAATGTCTGGGAATTCAATGCCCTTCCGTTGTGTCTGACCACATCTCCGAGGGTCTTCACCAAAGTGGTTCTTGCCATGACTTCTTATCTTCGCAGGAGAAACATAGCTGTTCACACTTACATAGACGACTGGCTGCTGAAGGCGGGGAATCCAGTCACTCTGTGCAACAACCTTCAGGTAGTCCTAGCCTTACTAAAGGACCTAGGATGGATTGTGAATCTAGAGAAATCAGAATTGACTCCATCCCATGAGTTTGTTTATCTTGGAATTCTTTTCAATCTCAGGGACGGCGTAGCTTTTCCGGCGGAGAGCAGAGTCAAGAGTTTGATTGCGGTACTGGAGTCAGTTTCTCTAGGAGCCTTTCTGACGGCGCGCCAATTTCTCAGAATACTGGGTTTACTAGTATCTCTAGAGAAAGTGGTTCCTTATGCGGCACTCAGGCGGTGGCCGATTCAGATGTTTCTAATGTCATTTTGGTCTCAGAAAATGGAACCGTTATCTCTGAGAATTCCAGTAAAAGAACCATTGATATTCCACCTTCAGTGGTGGTTATGAGAACAGAATCTCCTGCGAGGTGTTCCTCTACAACCTCCTCAACCGCAGATGTCCTTCTTCACAGATGCCTCGACGACGGGTTGGGGAGCGGTATTGGATGATCAGTCAGTGTCAGGGGAATGGGATTGGACCAATGCGCAGAAACATATCAATGTTCTTGAATTATTAGCAGTGACATTGGCACTTGGAAAATTCGAGAGCTTAATCCGCGACAAGATTGTCCTAGTCAGGACAGACAACTCAACAGGGGTGTCTTATTTGAACCGCCAGTGCGGGACAAGATCAGCAGAGTTGTGTATGATGATTTGGAAACTTCTGCTGTGGTGCCAAGAGAGGAATATTATTCTTCGGGCAGCACACATTCCAGGAAGATTGAACATCCTAGCAGATGCTCTCAGTCGAAGGACGGTTTGTCGTCCGACGGAATCCAACCAATCGGTAGCGGAGGTTCTATTCAAACATTGGGGCAAGCCAAATGTGGATCTATTTGCGATGAAACAAAATGCAAAGATGGTCACATACGTGTCACCGATCCCGGACCCGCTAGCTCTAGCAGTAGAAGCACTGGCGATAAGTTGGAAGGGAATGTACATGTATGCATATCCTCCAATGATTCTTATCCTGATTGCCCGTCACTGGCCAGGCCGATCATGGTTTACGGATCTGCTGGACCTTCTGGTCTGCAATCCAATCCCTCTTCCAGACAGAAGAGATCTAATCTCTCAAAACAAGGGTCTGTATCTCCACGACAGACCGGAAATGTTCAAATTGACTGCATGGATGTTATCAAGCAGTGTGCAATTAAAGGTGGCTTTTCTGAGCAAGCAGTGAAGTTTGCTGCTTCAGCCAGAAGAGGGTCAACCACAAGAACATATAATTATAGAATCAACAAATTTGCAGAGTGGTGTAAGGGAAGAGATATTGATCCCTTTGCTGCATCTGTTCAACACGTAGCAGATTATATCTGTCATTTATACGAAGTTGACAAACTTGTACCTTCAACTCTAGCAGCATATAAGTCTGCATTAGCTTCAGTCATTCCCAGTCTGGCCATTGAAGGAGTGGAAAATGACACTTTAAATGAAGTTATTAAAGGAATGAGCAATTTGCGGCCTAGACAGCCAATTCCTATCCCATCATGGAATCTATCTCTTGTTCTACAGGTTTTAGGGCATGCTCCCTTTGAACCAATTAGATCTATAGATGTTAAACTGTTAACTATTAAGTCAGTTTTCTTGGTTGCAGCAGCATCGGCGAGAAGGAGAAGCGAAATACATGCGCTTTCTGCCGAACAAGACGGTTTTGTCGTCACGGGCAAAGGTTTAAGACTACTTCCACGTCTTTGTTTCCTGGCAAAGAATCAGTCACTTAAATATCCAGGACAGCCGATCAATGCTCGGTGTCTGAAAATGTATAAGAAATGTACTGAGGAGTGGAGAGATGACCCGAAATCTCTGTGGTTATGTCTCAAAGCTCCTCATTTGCATGCCTCGAAAGATACTATTTCTCGTTGGATAGTCGATGCTATTCAGATGTGGTACAAAATCGCTACAGGAAAGCAGATTGATCGTGCGAATGCCCACCAGGTCCGAGCACTAGCAGCAGCATCGGCCTTTTATAACGGTGTCTCATTAGAAGAGGTGATGTCTGTAGCACAATGGCATGCCGAGTCGTCATTCACTGATTTCTACCTTCGCGATATCTCCAGCGCACTTAATCCGGTAGCCGTCGCCAATTTATCGAATCTTAACAAAATCCACATCCGACCACTATTTCGCACATATCACAAGGTTCTTCCACATGCACTGAACAATGGCTATGCACATGATCCGAGGATGACCGTGGATTGGACCGAGCTCCTGTGATGAACAAGAAAAGACCAAGCACTCAAAATGGTGAGTGTTTACATTAATTAAGTGACTAATATTAGTTTACTTACAGTCGATTTACCAGACTGAATAAGTAAATTGTCTGGCCAAGAGTATCTTATTCTTTCAACAAACATTAGACTCATTCCAATTTGAAAGCCTATTCGATATACTGAGTGTTTTTTCAAAATTAGAAGTTGTACTAGCTTCTTTTCACTCTACTGGACTGCCCTAGCTGAGACTTGGGGCTGACACGGGTATGGTGGGTGTTGCTCCCTGTTTTGACAGCCCTCTGGAATTTGTGCGGACAAATGAGGGTGGTGGTGGGAGGAGCGCGGTCTAGACCAGGGAAGTTTAGCACTCTATGAGTCAGATAGCGGAACCCAAGCGTATGCCAGGGTTCTAGTCTCTTCACAACCTTCTCTCTTGGATGGTAGATGAGTGCTGGTTCGAGCCTCGCCTCCTCCCACCGGTATTTCTTGATTGTCGAAATCCGGAGTTTATCATAATAGTACATCTGGTAAGTATTATTCGAAGTAGAATCAAAAGGCATCCGCTTTTGTTTCTACGAGAATTCTTAATACTTACCAGATGTACTATGGCCCTACCTCAGCCGCCCCGCTGAGGTGAGGCTGAGCTGTTTTCGCTGTTTGTCAAGGCAAACATAAGACAAATCTGACTGTGATTGGGAATTGACTCGGTACCTGCGGCTATGGTAATTCCCGGACACAGTATGGGCAGGACCAGGAGAGTGCGGAATTTCTAATTGTTTATTTTGAGCTAGACTAGATAATAGACATTATCATAATAGTACATCTGGTAAGTATTAAGATTTCTCATAGAAACAAAAGTGGATGCTTTTTTGAGACGTCATCATACACGCGCTGAACTGATTATGACATCATAGGAGGTCAGATGATGGATGGATACTCTGGGAAGGTGAATTCTTTTAGCTGAAGATTGCATGTTCCTTTGTTGCAGATGTATGTAAAGCCATGCTTCAGTCTAGCAATGGTTTGAGTTTCTATTGCCGTCCAGCCTCCAGTGAATTACCTCCCTTTAAAGAGGTACTAGTCGAAGTGACAGCTTTTGCCGATATGTGGGGGATCTACACCGATGTTCTGGTTTTAAAGGTATGACCTGCAGAAAATTATTCTCTCTTTAGCACTGAAGTACAGCTCAGAAATAACTTAACACGCATCCATGACAAAATGAAACCTACTGTTAAATATTTTGAACATAATTGGATTGGCTGACATCGCTGCCCAAGGCAGCGATGTCTTCCAATCCAATTATGTTCCAAGATATTCAACTGAATGCTTACATTGTATTCAAAATTATACTAGCTAACATTTTTTTGTTTTATTGAAAACATGATCACTTATTTATGAGCTGTACTAGTACATGTATATGAAACTGGATAGGCACGTATATAACATAGCTTAGTCTTTCGCAATTTTCTGTCAGTGAATTCTTCTATTTTGCGATTATTATTTTCTGATCATATGCTCCAAGGCAGATAATTATGCATAGTCTCCATTGATATGACTGTCTCGTAAATAACTCTGTAATTGTCAACCGTCAAGATAGGCGAAAATTCCTTGAACTCTAGTTCTAGTCCCATTTCCAGATCAGAGAAAGATTTACCACTGGAGTAACTGACACGACAGCTGAGCCAGCCATTCCAATGATAAGTTTGCAAAATGTTCTATTGGTCTCTTAATAAGTAATCACTGTTAAAGGTGCATATTCACAGCACGGCAGCAATGGCTTTTCTGGACAAATTAATTTCAAAATATTCAACAGCATCTCTGTATGGTTGCCTTGGAAATGAGTTTTATAGGGATTGATCGGTGAATGGATTAAAGAAGTGATCAGCCTTGAGCTTGCAATCATTAGGTTAGTGAAATTGAGTGATGGTATATATAGTCCAGGAGCTAAAGCTAGGTCAGAATCGTGACGTAGCACACCCAGTATTCGGAAGGTCTGACACTTGCTGTGGCTTGGGGGACATGTCCCACACATTTTAAGCCCTGTTGTACAAACAAATTGTGGTAGCACTAATTAGTTATCCTGATTTCTTTGCATAGGGGGTCTAGACTTTGGCTGTATCCACAGTGCACAACGATATAAGCATGATCGTGTCATAACTCAAAGTAATATCGTATTAGATTCACCATATATGATATTTAGACGGATATCGACCTAACATATACACCTGTGCAAAAGTTAAGCACCACCCTATTTTTACGCACATGCGAGGGTATATTCATGTGCTATGAAGAAAGCAATAGCATAAACATTTATGTACCCATCCATCTTAGTGCAAGAGGTAATAATGCAATTAGAGGAATGCTGATTATGATGGTGGGGAAACACTGTATGTTTTTGTTTGAACTTGAAAACGAGGCCTGAATATGGTTACGTTGACACAACTGACAACTATTGCCCTACAGTTGACACACGTGGCTAGATTGTCATTAACGGTGTCTGAAAACGAAGTTTAACATCTGTGCACGAGTTTGAGACTGTCATTATTAATACCGGGTATATCCACCTTGTGCCTGGATGACGGCCTGGACACGACGTCTCATGCTGGTCACCAACCGACTGATACGCCATTGTGGTATTCGTTGCCATTCAAGATGGAGTGCGTCTGTTAATTCCTGTAGGTTCTGCACAGGAGGATCCCTCCTTCTCACCATGTTTCCCAGAATGTCCCAGATATGCTCAATAGGGTTCATGTCAGGGCTCCTTGCTGGCCATGGTAGGGTTTCGATGGCATTCTGGCGGAGGTATTCATGCACAGCTCTAGCACGATGTGGTCGGGCGTTGTCATCCATGAATATAGGGGGGGTTCCAGGTGCATGATTTACAAAATGAGGGACCACAACTCTATCCAGTATGGAATCTTGATATCTTTGTCCATTTAGTGTTCCAGGTACAGTCAACAGATCCAGCTTACAATCAAATGAGATGCACCACCATATCATAACGGAACCTCCACCAAATGGAACTTCTTCCATGATGTTACGTTGGTCGTACGCCGTGAGTCTGGACCTCCATACATGAGTTCGACCATCTGTGGCATGAAGCAGGAACCGACTTTCATCGGACCAGTGTACCTGTCTCCAGGATCTCATGTTCCAGTGTCTTCTTTCGTTGCACCACCTCAGACGCTCCTCTTTGTGGTGTGCAGTGAGGAGAGGACGTCTGACAGGTCTCCTAGCTTTCATGCCAGCAGCATACAGTCTCCTTTTGACGGTAGACATTGACACTCTATTGCGCGTTTCCCATTGCTGGCTGAGCACTCTGCTGTTGGTGAATGGAGATCTCCTAACAAGGCGTACTAGGGCTCGATCATCACGGGCAGTAGTCTTCTTCGGTCTTCCAGATCTAGGCCTGTCGTTCACCTCGTTAGTTTGCCCATGTTTTGCAATCAAACGACTGATTACAGTATGGTTAATGTTCAGCTGTCTGCCAATCTCTCTGCATGACATACCAGTGGTATGCATGCCTATGATTTGCCATTTCACACGATCACTTAACCTTCGTCTTGCCATAGCGGTTCACAATCAAGAGCTAATTCTCTCTGTACAAATAAACCACGGTCATGAACACAAAATTCCTAATCTTGTCGCCTAAATCTGTATGTAATGTTCTACACCCCAAACTGGACTTTTACATAACTGAACACGTGTGCTGTTTCCCGCCACGCACGGACATCAAGCGGCGTGAAGTCATGCATGCCAGTGCATTTCTTACTTGGAATTATGTCAGCTAACGTGGGGACAAAAAGTATGGCAGCCTAGTTGTACCATCATGTTTCTACGTTCTATTGTTTTTGCTGGTGCTTAACTTTTGCACAGGTGTATATATCCAACATACATTTTGCATGCATATACCAAAGGCGAGGGTGAAATGTGAAGGTTATATTTTATGTATGTATACTAACTCCATCATAGAATCTGTATATCCAGCTGTACCACTGTTGACAAAGCACCCAGGTAATGGTGGTTGGAATGAGACAGATGGATGTGGTGGTAATCGGTGCGGAAAAACAAATTAAAATGAATACTACACCTCACATCGCTCTCATTGTCATTGTCTACATATAATTCAAATTATGCCTGTAACACTTGTTCCGGGGTAATTTTGTAATTTGACATCACAAGTACTGTCCAATGATTTCCGGATCACCAACTGAATTCAATACGGTGTATACGGTCATGAAACAAGTTCAAAGAATGATGACAACACTAGGACAGAATGACTCGGTCATTACATTCGACTTGGCCATATATGTCAAGGCAAAGGAGATACAGTGGCGATATAAAGAAGAGTTTAGTGACACTGTGATCAGACTGGGGGGATTCCACATTGCGCTAAACTACTTAGCTGTTATTGGAAAGATGTTTGATGACTCTGGCTTAGGGATCTCCTCATAGAGGCCAACACATATGGTAGCAGCACGGCTGCTGCTCTACTTAAAGGGAAGTCATATAATCGAGGAGTGAGGGCTCACAAATTGGTTCTGGAAGCGCTGTTGCGATTACAATGGCAGTCTTTTTCCAAATGGGTTCAACAAAATGGACAACATGAAGACCACATTACTCCAACAGATTTGGAGAGTCTGGATGAGAAAATTAAGATGTGCCGAAGCAGCATTGACGACTTAGACGCACTGCAAGAAAATTTCAAAGAGGTGTGTATGTACGTGAATAAATTGCAACAGCTGTTCAAATCCTTTAAAGTTGAGTCAAGCTCGAAATCACACCTGTTCGCATTTTGGAACTCATATATTCATATGTTAGAGCTGCTGCTTGGATTCATAAGAGCTGAGAGAACTGGAGATTGGCAGGCATACCTATCTGCTACTGCTGCTATGCGCCATATTTCTACAGCATGGACAGAACCAATTATGCAAGATGGCTGCCAATATATCTTGCGGACATGAAGATGCTTCCAAGTACACATCCCCATGTACATGAACAATTCTTGAATGGAAATCATTCCGTAAGTCACTCACACCATCCATTCAATCAAGTGTGGACAGATATGGCCTTAGAGCAATCGATTAATTTGGATTCCAAAAAGCGAGGTGGTATTATTGGAATAACACAAAAGCCAGGAGCTCTGGAGAGGTGGTGTTTAACTAGCCACGAGAGGGCAGCCATAACAACGGTCACAAAGCAAATGTGTGGGTTACATGATAGTCACATGTTTGGAGTACATAAGGAAATGGGGACTAATCGAATGAACAGGGATGAAACCGATGTGCAGAAGATACTTTCGATGTTCTCATCAGATATAATGACCAATCCCTTTAATATTGCGGAAAACGATGACAGCGAGTGTCTTCTGCTTGTAAACATTGCAACTGGCGTGGTATTGCCTAGTGAAATCGCCAAGAGACTTGTTTCCGCCTGTGACATTGGTAAGGAGATTATGGACAATTTTGTTCAGGAGCGGCTGGACACTAACACGAGAAGCTTTTGGGACATGTTGCCACACTTAAAACTTAAAACATTTGCCAGCCTAGCACAGAAGAAAAAACTCAAAACAAATGATGAAAAAATTTACAATGTGAGATCTGACCGCGAACTATTTGGTCGATTAATTATTGCCGCAAGGTCCAGAGATGTTGATTTAAAACTGGTGATGACATATGAACTGTCTGCTGTTCCACTATCATTGTCACATACGGATGGGACTCTAAGAAAGAATGTGAAAAGTCTTTTGTTAAGTGAACTAGAAAAGGAAGTAAATGTTGATGGACGGCTTCCACCTGTTGACAAGACAGGCGCAACAGCTTATGTAGTAGATGGCATGGCAATTGTGCAAATGGTTAAAACTGGAGGTACGTCTACATTTGGAGAATTGGCTGATAAATACTGGCACATCTTTACAGTTCCACTGAATCAAGAAGACTGCAACAGAGTAGATATAGTTTTTGACAGATATGATAGACTGGAATCTCTCAAAGCGGAAGAGCGGCTAAAACGTGGGTCATCAACAGCATTGGAAGTAAAGATTGCTGGAGAACATACTCCTGTTCCAAAGCAATAGGCCAAGTACATCAGCAATCCAAGCAACAAAAGTAACCTGGTTGCATTTCTCAGCAAGCGGTGGCGTGATACTGGTCCAAATATGCTATCTGCCGACAATTGCGTCATTCTTGCTGGTGGCTTTAACGATGGAATGGATGTTGCTGTCATTTCAGCAAACAATTTGTCGTATTTGGAAGAACTTCGATCAGATCACGAGGAAGCAGATACGCGTATGATGTTGCACGCGCTACACTCTTCAAAAGACCACATGCGTGTTGTTATACAGTCTCCTGATACAGACGTGACAGTATATATACGCATCGTCCGCTTCACTGTTATGAACTATGGTTCCGTACGGGCACAAAGGACAAATTGCGATACATACCAATACATACAGTTGCTCAAGTACTGGGCCCAGCTATCTGTCTGTCTTTGCCTGGGTTTCATTCTCTTACAGGTTGTGATAGCACTAGTGCATTATTTGGAGTCGCTAAGCGAAAATCATTCAATCTCTTAAAGTCATCTGAATGTCATCAGCTTAGCTTAGCCCAACTCGGCGAACATGTTGACTTATCACTGAATACTGCAATTCTATGTGAGAAATTTGTCTGTGTGTTGTATACCACCAGGGATGTGGGAAAGACAGCTGATGAAACCCGTTATTGGCTCTTTTGTCAAAAGAGACAAAGAAATGAAAATCTTCCACCTACATCGAATAGTCTAAAGCATCACACCGAAAGGGCCAATTTTCAAGCTCTTGTTTGGAGACGTTCATTGCAAGCTGTTCAGAATCTTCCATCTCCAAATGGACATGGCTGGAGTATAGTGGATGGTCTACTCAAGCCTGTTCTAATGTCAAAGGATCCTGCTCCATTTGGATTAATTGAACTCACATCATGGATATGTCAAAAGTCTGCCTGCAAAAGAACAGATCTCTGTCAATGCAAGGCTAACAATCTACTCTGCACTGAAGCATGCCTTTGTATGGGAGGTGAAATGTGTGACAATGTTCAGCATACAATTGTCGAAGATGACTCTGACACGGATGAGTAACATTCTCTCATTTGCTCACGTGATAAATATGTCCTGCCAGCTTGTGTAGACATGCACTGCATGTCAGTTAAAAGTTTAATTATGAAAAATGTAGAAAACATGGGCATTGTTGTAGCTAAGGTATTGCTAGTCACAAGAAGACCTAAGTGCCCCAATATGTACAAAGCAACATACGGGTGTCTTAAACGAGGTTGATTATGTATAAATCTGCGATATACGATCACTCCTTTCTATTTTGGTTAAGATTGTATTGATATAACATGCGCTTAAGTTTGTGGAAAATTTACCATTGTGAAAATTGTCTGAAAACTACATTCAACACCTATTGTAAATGGGCTTCTCACGGGTTAGTGATACCACAATTTTCTTGTACAACATGGCTCAGAATATACCCAAGACATCGGTCTAGCATAATATAGAGACAAACCTTCTGAATACTGGGTGTGCTACGAAACCATTCTTCTAGACCCCTTTTGAAAATTGGCTCCCGGACTAATATAAGAATTGATGCTAAAATGGCAGTGGAAACATTTTATGGACATGGTTCCAGAAAATCTTTATAGCTCTGTCAGGTCTATCTCTTTAACCCTTACATGGACAAACCGGCCAAAACAGGCATCTGCAGTAATTAGGGTTGTTCCGATTAATCGATTTGATCGATGATTGATTGGTTTGCTGCATGTTCAACCAACCGATCGATCATGATTTCAGAAATCGATTTTGTTTTTTTATAAACTGACTTTATTAATATATTTTAACTGGTCAAGCTAGAAAATGACTACTTTTTGGAAAAGAATTTAAATTTAATTGTTACAACTATATAGTATTACTCCTCCTTAGTCTAAGACATTAATTCATCCAGCACTGAAATAGTATGTTAATTTCAAAACAACCATACCAATAACATGTTGAATATTTTGAAACTAATTTGACTGGAAGTTGTTGCTGCCTAAGGCAGCAACAGCTTCCAGTCAAATTAGGTTCAAAATATTCAACAGATTATTTTTTAAATTATAAAAAATCGGTCATACCTGCTACTTGGTTTGAAAGGGGTAATTATCCTTGAACTTGCTATAATTACTGCATTCAAAATGGATAAAAAATGAGAACCTATTATGATCATCGGTTAGTATATAGACCCAATCATCGATCACAAAAATAGTACCAATTCCCAAGACTAGCAGTAATCGTGAATGTCCATTTGCAGGCCAAGAGCGGAATATTTTTTAAAATTTTCCACTGGAATCACTGGCTCAATAACCGAGCCAGGCATTCCAGTGGTAAATTAAAAAAAAATGCTCTTCTCTTAGCCTGCAAATGGACATTCAATAAGCAAATATTTAGATTTTCTTGAACAAACTTGACCATTAAAGGGTTAAAGGATTAGCTTCCCTCCTGTAAGATATGAAGCTATCAATGTCACGAGGCATCTCTAACTGACATCATCTAGGCATCTCTGACTGACACCATCTAGGCATCTCTAACTGACATCATCTAGGCATCTCTGACTGACACCATCTAGGCATCTCTGACTGACACCATCTAGGCATCTCTGACTGACACCATCTAGGCATCTCTGACTGACACCATCTAGGCATCTCTGACTGACACCATTCAGGCATCTCTGACTGACACCATCTAGGCATCTCTGACTGACACCATCCAGGCATCTCTGACTGACACCATCCAGGCATCTCTGACTGACACCATCCAGGCATCTCTGACTGACACCATCCAGGCATCTCTGACTGACACCATCCAGGCATCTCTGACTGACACCATCCAGGCATCTCTGACTGACACCATCTAGGCATCTCTGACTGACACCATCTAAGCATCTCTGACTGACACCATCCAGGCATCTCTGACTGACACCATCCAGGCATCTCTGACTGACACCATCCAGGCATCTCTGACTGACACCATCCAGGCATCTCTGACTGACACCATCCAGGCATCTCTGACTGACACCATCTAGGCATCTCTGACTGACACCATCTAGGCATCTCTGACTGACACCATCTAGGCATCTCTGACTGACACCATCTAGGCATCTCTGACTGACACCATCTAGGCATCTCTGACTGACACCATCTAGGCATCTCTGACTGACACCATCCAGGCATCTCTGACTGACACCATCCAGGCATCTCTGACTGACACCATCTAGGCATCTCTGACTGACACCATCTAAGCATCTCTGACTGACACCATCTAGGCATCTCTGACTGACACCATCTAGGCATCTCTGACTGACACCATCTAGGCATCTCTGACTGACACCATCTAGGCATCTCTGACTGACACCATCTAGGCATCTCTGACTGACACCATCTAGGCATCTCTGACTGACACCATCTAGGCATCTCTGACTGACACCATCTAGGCATCTCTGACTGACAACATCTAGGCATCTCTGACTGACACCATCTAGGCATCTCTGACTGACACCGTCTAGACATCTCTGACTGACACCGTCTAGGCATCTCTGACTGACACCGTCTAGGCATCTCTGACTGACACCGTCTAGGCATCTTTGACTGACACCAACTAGGCATCTCTGACTGACACCGTCTAGGCATCTCTGACTGACACCATCTAGGCATCTCTGACGGACACCATCTGGGCTTCTCTGACTGACACCATCTAGGCATCTCTGACTGACACCAACTAAGCATCTCTGACTGACACCATCTGGGCATCTCTGACTGACACCATCTGGGCATCTCTGACTGACACCATCTAGGCATCTCTGACTGACACCATCTGGGCATCTCTGACGGACACCATCTAGGCATCTCTGACTGACATAATCTAGGCATCTCTGACTGACACCATCTAGGCATCGCTGACTGACACCATCCAGGCATATCTGACTGACACCATTTCGGCATCTCTGATTGACACCATTTCGGCATCTCTGACTGACACCATCTAGGCATCTCTGACTGACAACATCTAGGCATCTCTAACTGACACCATCTAGGCATCTCTGACTGACATCATCTAGGCATCTCTGACTGACACCATCTAGGCATCGCTGACTGACACCATCCAGGCATATCTGACTGACACCATCTAGGCATCTCTGATTGACACCATTTCGGCATCTCTGACTGACACCATCTAGGCATCTCTGACTGACAACATCTAGGCATCTCTGACTGACACCATCCAGGCATCTCTAACTGACACCATCTAGGCATCTCTGACTGACACCATCTAGGCATCTCTGACTGACCACCTAAGCCATATGTTCATGTAAGCTGATCAATAGAGGCATCAGATCTGTAACTACTACCCGATGTCACTATCCAATACATCATTTGTTAGCTGATTGGACAAGTAAAATGGCATGGCTCCATATCAAGAGGTCTGTCATGAAACTGTCGCAAATTGTATGTCCTTAGTGAACTTACAGTACAGTTTACTAAACATTCTGTTGAATATTTTGCACCGATGCCTCCAGTCAAATATGTTTCAACATATTCAACAGATTTTGTGAATTTAAGGTACAAAGTGTTAAAATCGATTCAAAGTGAGCGAAGCTTAGCTAGAAATGGACCCATACGTGATAGTGAAATATACTGAGATGTAGATTGCGTCATTGTACTGTCCCTGTAAGAATTTTCATGCTACAATATGGGGCTAGAAATTAACCACTGATCCGTTAATCCATAGGCCATTTTCATATACAGGTCAGTAATGGATCACTGCTTTAGTACAGTAACTGATCGGGCTGGATGAGTGTATTTCAGTGGTGCAGTATTTTTAAGACACAATTCAAACAGGATTTACTGCTTACTGCATCAAGCAGCTGGTGAAATCTTGTGTGTTTTAACCCTTTAATCATCAAGTCGATTAAAATGGCCTCTAAAGTAGTCATGAGAAATGTCATGAGAATGAAATGAGATACTTTTGAAAATCTACCACTGGAATGACTGGCTCGATAACTAAGCCAGTTATTCCAGTGGTAAATTAAAAAAAATAGTCTTCTCTTGGCCTGCAAATGGACATTAACTACCGTTAACTTTCGCTTAATTGAAACCTAGGCTTCTGTTAGGACAAGAGGTGTTCAATTTCCAACCCAACATCTCTGAGAAAGGGGGTGGGCTTATATTAGATAGTTTTCCCAAAAATGTTTTCTAAAACTGATACCACGGAAATTCAACACATTTTCTCCTGTAAAAATTCCCACCGCCTGCGCCTATGTTTAATGTATACCTCAAAACATCACCGGGGAAGTGAAATTATTTGATTTGAGCACCTAAATATTGCATATATCCTTTAATAAAGGTCGTTTATTACATCAAAATGAATCCACAATTTGATATAAAATGGCGTGGCGAAAACATACAAATCACATGATTTGCCTCCAATTGAAGAGGTTATTTTAGAGCGAGTACTCGGCTATAAATATTCTGGAATCGGGGACTCGGA
This sequence comes from Chaetoderma sp. LZ-2023a, assembly GCA_034401795.1. NCBI lineage: Eukaryota > Metazoa > Mollusca > Caudofoveata > Chaetodermatida > Chaetodermatidae > Chaetoderma > Chaetoderma sp. LZ-2023a. The sequence continues at coordinate 79,301,217 of CM067365.1, forward strand.
ACTCGAAAATTTCTATATATTATCAGTGCGCGATAGGAACTGAGTATCATACAGATCTGAATAACGGGTACCCGTTTGATAAACTCCCATTAGCGTATAATATCTCGTGAGAACACGCCGCCTCCCATTGCAAAAGAGCCGCTGGCTCGCCAACTTAAGAAGGCGGCTATATTGTCGTTTGTAGTAATTAATTTTGGATCATTTAATGTAGATTGGCATTACAAAATTGATGCACAATACTGCTTGTTTGGTACATAAATTTGGTCTTAAAATATATTTATAAGGAAGGTATTTAATCACGTCAAGACTGTTTTACGCGCATTTTGACTACAAAAGTGCAATAAACTTTATTATATCTTGAACATACGTGGCCTACTATTAGTATTAAACTAATAGGTGGTCGAGATTTACAAATCCGAGGCCTGTATTGACTTCTAGAGGGGCCGGGATATCAGGGCAGAGATTGGTGTGAAGTAGACACACCCTGTGACACTATTATTATTATACATGCTATTCTTACAAATTTGCTCTTAAAAAAAATTTTCCTATACAATCTGCTGAGTTAGGGGGTGGGCTTCTAATACAGAGTTTTGCCATTTTGAAACTGCTAAGAAATCATTGGAGCCGATATGTCAAAGTTAAGGTGTGGCCTTCTATTAGAGCATAGGCTACAATTAAGCGAAATATGGTAAGCAAACATTTTGACAAAATGTATGTGTTCCTGACCATTAAATGATTAATTATCCTAATAATATGATGTAAATGATGCATCCGGAACATTTGATTAATTTTATTTTCTGTACAGTGCTATGGTACAGATCAGTACAAAATGCAAGAGATCTGTGAAGGTTCTGTGTACAGTACTATGGTACAGATCAGTACAAAATGCAAGAGATCTGTGAAGGTTCTGTGTACAGTACTATGGTACAGATCAGTACAAAATGCAAGAGATCTGTGAAGGTTCTGTGTACAGTACTATGGTACAGATCAGTACAAAATGCAAGAGATCTGTGAAGGTTCTGTGTACAGTACTATGGTACAGATCAGTACAAAATGCAAGAGATCTGTGAAGGTTCTGTGTACAGTACTATGGTACAGATCAGTACAAAATGCAAGAGATCTGTGAAGGTTCTGTGTACAGTACTATGGTACAGATCAGTACAAAATGCAAGAGATCTGGGAAGGTTCTGTGTACAGTACTATGGTACAGATCAGTACAAAATGCAAGAGATCTGTGAAGGTTCTGTGTACAGTGCTATGGTACAGATCAGTACAAAATGCAAGAGATCTGTGAAAGTTCTGGCATACAGATCAGTATAGATTACCATTAAAAATGTTAATTTATAGTCATGTACATACATGCAAACACATGCATGCATGTACGCACGCACACACGCATGCACGCACGCACGCACGCACGCATGCAGGCACAGAGTACTAGTTTGAATATGTTATCATGTTTATTATTGTAGGTTAATAACAGACCTCCTGTCAATGTACCAATGTCGATTACGGTTCAGGGCTCTCCGCTCACCTTCCAGCTGACCACATCTCAGCCACACCACCGTCCAGTGCTTCGTATGGGCACTCATGTCGCGGGAGCCAAGTCTGTATCAAGAGCCGTTAGACTAAATAACGAGGCACCAATAGGTACAACTTAAGCCATTATCATGGAAATTAGTACAGCAGGGTCAGGTCAAACTTTTGGCATGCATTAGACAACAGATTAACCAACTACAATTTTTCTTTTAAAGCTAAATCTGAAATATTTAGCCAATGTTTTCCAATGTCTGCAATCTGTCATCAACAGTTAAAACTTCACCACACAGATTATGTTGCATTTAAAAATACTAATTTGCCTGGAACTGTTGCTGCCTTAGCCAGCAACAGTTCCAGGCACATTGGCTTCAAAATATTCAGCCGCGTACTTAAATTGAGATATTAGAACTTCAGCCCTACATGCATTTATGTTATAATGCATTATGTAAGTACTAGTTACAATTATATAAAATAAACAGTTTTAATTATTAGCCAAATATTTAACCAATTGTGTTTTTTATTCGCAAAACTTAAATTTATAAACTAACATTTGGCTAATTGATGAAGAGTAGATCGGTCCCTGGTAATGACTGATATAATTTTTCAGCACAGAAAATATCCCGTGGATTATTTTGTGTCGGTTACACACTCTCTGTAGTCTTCCCCTAACAGAATCTGTAAGCACATGCTGCGTCAACGGCTATTATTGGCAGAACACTTGTCTATGTGTTCCCTTTCACGACTGAAATTTTTTATCCCAATTTCAAGGCAACTGCGCAGGAACAATGTTGAATATTTGACTTTTGATGTTGAAGATTTTGAAAGTAATTCATCTACATCTATGGCAGCAATGATAGCTAGTCAAATTATTTTCGAAATTTCCAGACAAATTATTTCAGCCTATCCAAGTGAATGTTTCTTGTGATATGGATGGTTTTGTATGAGATAATAGAGCCACATGCTAGTTATTTACATCACAAACAATTTATTACTACACCCGCTATTGTCTTGCTGTGGCGATATAACAATGTGGGTTGTAATATTCTTTTATTCCTGTTAGAATGTTAAATTTAAATGAAAGGTTTAGAAATTTTAAAGGATCACTTATATAAGTGATTTCAAATCTGAAATAATAATATTTTGAAATGCAGTATTTGTCACTAGATTTTGTTATGCATTGGTCAGACCTGTCAGTCATTACATGCTCTAGCAATTACAAGAGCAATCACTGATTGCAGACCCTTGCCATCCTGTCATTCTCACGTTGTAAAGGGGTGTATTCGTGCATGTATTATTGTGACATGTATTATGGCGTGCATTCGTGCATTCATTCAGGTGTGTGCATGCGCGTGCGTGTGCATTCGTGTGTGCGGTTTCTCTACAATGTAGGATTAATCCCAGCCTTTACCTGTTGAAGCGACCTACTGATTAGTACACTTTACCCCAACTAATCTCAAGAGAGGACCACTCTAAGTAAATCTAAACTTGGTCTCGATAGGACAAATTTAGGTCAAGAAATTTTTAATTAAATTCCTGTGCCAATGCGTTTTTTCCAGTGTAAAGACAGACAGACAGATGCACAGACAGATGCACAGACAGACGCACACACACACACGCACGCACGCACGCATGCATGCACACACACACGCATGCACACGCGCACATATGCGCACACACGCACACCACATCACACCAGATCACACTACCCGCTTCACCTTATGAGGGTAAGAATATAATCATTAATATGTAAAATGTTTTTAAAAAATGACAAGAATGGATGTAAAAATTAGAAATTAATAATGTGTGTTGTAAATAAAATCTCAAACTCATTGCCATTTCATATTAAATTTATCACACTCATTTAGTAAAATCTCAGTTGGAACTCGTTAAGGCGCGTTCCAAATGAGGTCTTACTGAACGTAATGCTAAATTCGATGCGAAATGACATATGTTTATATCCTTTATGTATAGTAATAGCCTCTGCATTATCATGTAATGGACAACCATTAACAATTTAACTCTTAAATTTGTTCAAGAATATACAAATTTTGTTATAGAAAATCTCCATTTGCAGACCATGAGAAGAGCATTTTTGAAAATTTACAACTGGAATGACTGGCGCGGTTACCGCGCCAGTCATTCCAGTGGTAAATTTTCAAAAATACTCTTCTATTGGTCTACAAATAGCTATTTATCAAGACAACTGCAGAAGCCGTTTTTCGGCTGACTTGAGGGCTAACGTCTTAAGCACATAAACTTGGCATATTTTTATGGTATATCATTTATTTCAGATGTCCGTGTTGATTGGCAGGTATATAATGTGGGTGAGGAAAGTGACAAGCTAATAGATTTCATTATGTGGTACGGAGATCCATTTCCTCTTCAGGGCCAAGATGGCCAGGAGTTACTTTCACTGTCACAAGACTTAGGTAACCACATGTGCAGGAAAGGATGAATCTAGTTAATCAATCAATCATATGATGTCATAATCAACTACGTCACATCTAGGCAGATAACATAATCAATTACGTCATGAGTGACATGATGTAGTCCATCATAAACACTTAATAGTCCGTCAAGTTGTACTTATTGTATGTCTTTACTATTTAATAAACAGTCTTGAATACTTTGAAACTAATTTTACTGGGCATGGCGCTGTTACTGCCATAGGCAGCAACAGCACCCAGTCAAATTAGTCTCAAAATATTCAATGGCTTACCTGTGTAATTTCCTCTATTTGACCGGAGCTCTGTTGCTATATGCAGCAACACCTCCGAGACAAAGTACTTTCAAATTATTCAATAGAATATTTATTAGATTTATAATTGAGTTTTTACAGAATTTTGATTGGTAAATTTTTTGTCGGTCTTCATTACTAACTGGTTATGAGATTTCAGTGAAACTTTGCTGGAAGGACTCAATGACGGTAAGCTTCAGAGATTGTATACGGAATCCCTTTGGTAATAGGACTCAGAACTCGTTCCACTGGCCATCTTGTCTTGAAGGAATTCACAAGGGAAATAACTCTTGTTTGCATTAACCACTTTGTGGGTTTTAAGCAGATTTGTGTTTGAGGATCCTTGCATGGTAGGCTTCTGCACTTCTGTATAGAAATTTGATTGGCCAGTTATTCCAATGACCATCTTGGCTTTTGTAATCCTTCAAAACTGTTCCTCTGCTTCATATATTATGTGAATTTAGTAAATTATGTCAGTCTGGAGAAGTTTCAGGAACCGTTAATTTTCATGAAGTATGAAGCATTTCTAATGCTCATGTTGCAGGTGAGGGACAGGTTATTAGGCTTCTTGTTTTAAAATAGCTAAATAGTTCACCTTTCCTGAGTATCCATCTATCATCTGACGTCATAATCAGCTAAGCGGCATCTAGGATGACATCATAATCATTGCGTCAGAAATGATTTTGTATGGCCTGTCTTTAACTCTTAAAGACATACAATTCATACAATTTGACGGACTATTGAGTGTTTAAATTGGGGTCTAAATCATGTCATTCATGATGTAATTAATTACGACGTCAAACTATAGGCGATGTTGATTACAATTTGTACAAGTTGACGGACCATTAAGCATTTATGATGGACTAAATCATGTCATTCATGATGTAATTGATTATGACGTCAGCCTACATGTGACGTAGTTGATTATGACATCATATGATTGGTCAATAAACTGTATTTAACCTAATTTCAGATCAGACAGAGCCACGCCCATTGACTGGCATGATTCCTTACTCTGCAGACTCTACACCATTACTGAGTCGACAGTTCATTGATACACCCACGTCTTGCTCTGAAGATAGTAATCAAGAGCAGGAGCCTGATAAGCCAATATCAGTGTTCCTTAGAGTACATGAAGGCACTGAAAGCTACACTCCATATGATATTTACCCGCGACAATTGGTAAGTATTATGTAATTTTGTTATGTCTGTTTCATTTTAGTACGCTGTCAATAGAGGGATCCGATCTGTCACTCAAGAATCTGACATCATAATCAAATATGTCACACACAAAATTTGTTAGCTGAGGTCATGATTGAAATGATGTAGCTCTGTCACAAAAATTGAAGTCTGTAACACAACAGCAACAGCCCCTAGTCAAATTATTTTTTCAAATATTCAACAGCTTACCTGTAATTTAGTTACTTTGAAATTTAGATTTTGTGTATTCAGGAGTTTTAAATTGATTCAGCATGCGTAAAAAATGGGCGGAACTTAACTATAAATATCCGTGACATATCTAGAAATCGATCCCCCTATTGTCTTTCATTATGACAGGTTGGCTCAGGCCAGTATGTTTGGCTCTAGTTATCTGCCCTTGTATCACGGATGTATTTGTTATTTTCTCACAGATCATTCCTGCTCGAGGCAGCGCTGTGGTAAATGTACGCTTCACAGCGCCACCTAGCGATGAGTTTGGTCAGGAACGCGACTATCAGGCTTATATTCATGGATATATCTCCATGGACAGGAAGGTGGGTTGTAAATTTATATGTATCTTGTAAAACCTACCCAGGTCAGTAGTGTGACATGGACCCTCGTGGGCAGATCAGACCGGTCAGTATCTGACATCAAAATTAACCCTTTAAGGTCAAGCCGGCCATAACCATCCTCTGCAGAGGTCTTGTGGAGTGCCTATTTACAGGCAGAGAGAATACAATTTTTTTTAATTTACCACCGAAATGACCGGCTCGATAACCGAGCCAGTCATTCCAGTGATAAATTTTCAAAAATTGTATTCTCTCAGCCTGTAAATAGACACTTAATAAGAAAATATTTAAATCTTGACCAGATTAGACCATTCTAGGGCTAAATATGTGACATGTTAGAGGACATCACAAGGACATAGCGCCTTCATGAAAATCGAAAGTCTGTCACGAAAGTCTCCGAATTGTACATATGTCTTGGACGAATTTACAATTTAATAAAGTTTCTGTTGAATCTTTTGATATCAATTTGACTGGGAACAAATTAGTTTCAAAATATTCAACCATTTACTAGAGAATAAAATTTAGAATTCAAGTTTAAATGTTTTAAATCAATCCCAACCATAGACCCCTTAACCCATTAACCCTCAAATTTGTTCAAAATGAATTAAATTTTCTTCTAGAAAATGTACTTTTGCAGACCAAGAGAAGATTATTTTTGTAAATTTACCACTGGAATGACTGGCTCGGTTATCGAGACAGTCATTCCGGTGGTAAATCTTCCCAAAATAGTTTTCTCTTGGTCTGCAAATGAAGTAAATTTATCAAATTTCTTTTTCACGAGTGAGATGACATACTTACCTCCCTAACACTCTTGATATACTAGTATATCGGCTCTAAATTCAATAATATTCAGAATTATAAAAAGTTATGTGCCCCTAATGGGCAGGTGGAAGTACACAGTCATGCACATGACAAACACCACCCTCTGCGCATGCGCACACCGGTACTTCCGTTACTAAATATTGGCTGACCTAGAAGCAACTATTCAATAGCCAAAGGACCAGGCCTCCGTGGGGTGGCGAGGCCGGGATCCTGTTAGGGAGGTAAGTATGTCATCTCACTCGTGAAAAAGAAATTTGATAAATTTACTTATTTCACATCATGAGAACATACTTACCTCCCTAACACTCTTGATAAAAACCAGAATTTGAAAGTAAATTTTGGTGGGAGGGAGGCAAGGTCCTGAAAACCCGCACACCCTCGAAGAGGCTAGGCTCTTTGAATTCTCAAGAGATTTAAAACATCTGAAATTGTGACTGAAACCACAACCAGGAATAGAATTTTGCATCGGATAATCGACCGATGAAGAGAGATTGATCAAAAGGCAAATGCGCTCCCCCCCCCCTCTTTCTGAGGAAGGTATAGGAAAAAAACGCTGCTCTAAATGACTAGCACGTTCTCTAATACTTAATGAAAGTATTACTAGACATTGGAAAAAGAAGAATTGCTTCTATTTCAAAAACTCTCTGAAAAACCACAATTAAGAGACATCAACCATCACCATATTAAAAAATAAAATGACACCATCACCAAGACAGAAAATCAAAAAATGGTCATAACCACTGACCTTTGATGTCTTGGACGCGGCACTCATCTCTTCCCCCACCGGAAGAGGAGAAGTGTACCAGCTAATAGTAGGAATACCCTACCAACAAATGTGATATTTGCAAATAGCAGAGGAGGCAAACTATTTACAAACATAAACCTCTGCATAACTATTTTATTTCCTGAGGACTGAGACGGCGAGTGGGTTAGAAGTGTCACGAAGGTAATGGTCGGTAAAACTTGACTCACAGTGCCACTGGGCTACCACACCACGGACACTGAGCCTTGGCTCTATCTACCTGGATTCCAGTGGCTGTCTTATGACAGAATTGGATACATTCCACTATCCATCTGGAAATAGTGTCTCTTGACGCCCTACCATGGGGTACAATATATGACAACCATAGGGAACATGGGTCCGTCCGCCAAACCTGAGTTCTTTTCTTGTACTTATTCAAAGCACGGACTGGACACCATACTTTAGCACCAGGATCATATCTGGTTAAGGCAGGTAAAATAATAGGTTTACCCGGATACTTTAAAGATTGATTCTTAGCCAAGAAATTCAATCTAGGTAGAAGCTTAAGGCCTTCACCTGTAACTATATAACGGTCAGGCTCAGCAGACAAGGCATGAATTTCACTCCTGCGTCTGGCTGAAGCCGCCGCCACTAAAAATACAGTTTTAAGTGTCAATAATTTTACAGATATAGCACTAAGTGGTTCAAAAGGCTTACCACTCAAAACCTGCAGAACCAGAGAAAGACTCCATGACGGTGTCAGTGGAGGATTTCTAGGTCTGAGATTGCCCATACCTTTAATAAGAGTATTTAAAACACTTACTTCATCACTTCCCCTCTTTGCCAAGCAAGGGATAACAGTCATCAATGCTGATTTGTATCCAGCAACAGAATTAGGTTGAAGACTATAGGTATCATACAGGTGACATAGAAAATCAGCTACTACCTGAATAGATGCTTCCATCGGATTGATACATCTCTTTGAGCACCATTCTGCAAATCTGTTGATTTTATAATTATAAGCTCTGGAGGTTGACCCCCTCCTGGCTCTGGCCATGAAATTGGCTGCTTGCTCAGAAAATCCCTCCTTAATTGCGGATTGTTTGACAACATCCATGCAGTCAATCGAAACATTGACGGATTGTTGTGAAGGGTCTTGCCCTGGAAGATAATATCGTCCATCAGCGGCAGAGGAACCGGATTGCAAACCAGAAGGTCCAGCAGATCCGTAAACCATGATCGGCTTGGCCAATTCGGGGCGATCAGAAGCACTTGACATTCCTCTTGTCTGATCTTCTGAAGGACTCTTGGAATCAGGATTGTTGGAGGGTATGCGTATGCATACATTCTCTTCCAACTGATAGCTAGCGCATCTATTGCGATAGCGCTTGGATCTGGAATCGGAGAAACGTACATCGTCATCTTCGCATTCTTCTTCATTGCGAACAAATCTATGTTGGGCTTTCCCCAATGATTGAACAGGTGATCCGCCACACATTGATTTAGTTGCCATTCCGTAGGCAGAATACTCATCCTTCGGCTCAATGAGTCCGCTAACAGATTCAGCCTTCCCGGAATATGAACTGCTTTCAAGGTGATCATATGATCCATGCACCAGCAAAGCAGCTTCCATGTCATCATACAGAGACTGGGCGACTTCGTTCCGCCCTGGCGGTTTATGTAACTCACTACTGTAGAGTTGTCTGAACGTATCATCACAAATTTTCCCTTCACCTCCCCTAGGAAGTGTTCCAGGCCTAGAACTACAGCCCGCAGTTCTAGCATGTTGATATGTTCCTTTGACTGTTCCAGATTCCAAAGCCCTGATATAGTGGCTTCTTCCAGGCAAGCTCCCCAACCCTCCATCGATGCATCCGTAAACATCGTTACTTGAGGGTGGGGAGGGGTCAGCATGACCCCCGCCAGGAGATTTCGTCTCTCCATCCACCAATGAAGGTGATGAATGAGAGGGTCCAACACTTGAATGCGCGAGTCCAGTGATCCTGAACTCTGCGTCCACTGGGTCATGAGAAACAACTGAATCGGCCGCCTGCGTAAGGCCGCCTGAGAAATGACCGGTTCCATTGAAACCATCAGACCCAACATTCTCAGATAGACCCGTGCTAGAATATAACGACTGTTGCACACCAACTGAATACACGAGAGGAAACTTTCCACTCTCTCCTGGGACGGATAAACATATCCTATCTCCAGATCGAAGAACATACCCAGGTAAACAAACTTCTGGGATGGAGTCAGCTCTGATTTCGGAAAGTTGATCATCCAGCCTAAATCTGTGAGAGTTTCCAAGACTATCTCCAGATTTGCTGTCAAACTTTCTGGGTTGTGTGCTTTTAGCAACCAGTCGTCTATGTAAGTGTGAACAGGTATATTTCTCCTGCGGAGGTATGCCGTGATAGCAAGTACCACTCGAGTGAAGACCCTTGGAGCCGTCGAGATGCCGAATGGAAGAACCTTGAATTCCCATTGGCGTCCCTGAAAAGCAAATCTCAGGAACCGACGAAACCTCCTTGCAATTGGAATGTGGAAGTAAGCATCCTTGAGATCTATAGATGCTGTCCACATCCCCTTCTCTAACCCCAACAACACCGATCTCACTGTTTCCATTTTGAAAGTCGGAGTGTCTAAAAACTTGTTTAGAGGCTTGAGGTTGAGAATTGGTCTCCACCCCCCGGTGTTCTTTGCCACAAGAAACACGGTTGAATAGAAGCCCGGGCAATCCTGCGCCGGTTGAATTGCTTCTTTTAGAACGAGAGAATCTATCTCCTCTTCTATGCACAACCGCTTGTCTGGATCTCGTGGAACTTGAGTCCAGACCGGTACCAGAGACAAATGCAACGGCGGACCTCTTATCCAATCTGGACTGTATCCCTGCGAAAGCCATTGCAAGACTAAGCGGTCCTGAATTAACCGCGCCCACTTCTGAATGTGACAAGTCAAACGACCTCCCACTGGTGCACCTAGGGTTGACGGGGTGCCCATAAACTTCAGAAGTGGGTGTGTCTCTGATACGAGTGGCAACACCCCAGTGGTACTTGTGATAACCGGAAAAAATTTTCTTGCATCAGGCCCGGTTACCACGCGCCGCTCCCCGCGCGCCGCGACCAGCGCCACGCGCACCACGGTGCGCGGGCTGCTGCCTGGCAGGCGGCGCTTGAGGCGGCGGCTGTCGCACAACAGCACGCTGCTGCTGGCGTAGCCGACGCGGTCTCTGAAACCGGCCGGCCTGCTGGCCTCTGACACTGCCAGCCCCGCCACGAGCGTATGGCTGTCGAGCAGCCGAGGGCTGAACACGCACGTGTTCCCTGCGCAGCACTTCAAACTGTGCCCGCAGCGCCCTCTGGTTGTTCACCAAAGTCACTCTCCTGCAGGTGCCGACAACCTTCACCTCCAAAGAGTCCAGGGCCCGCCATCGGCGCTTGCATCAAGCGCGACTTGAGCTCCTGAGACGGGCACAAATTGTCCAGTGCAAAAGTGCGCCTCGTCCTCAGCGACTTCGTGACCGATCTAGTCAGACAGTCCAACGCCAGGTTGATGCCATCCTGGATGGCTCGTTGGACTGTCACGGGACTAGGATGTTGCTGCACCGACGCTGCCACCACCCCCGACAGCAGCTGAGAGACATGCGACAGCGCACTGATCGCTGCTCGCGAGCTCTCCTCGGTGTCGCGCAAGGCGGCATTCGCCGAGCGCATAGCGCCCGAGCACAAGGCTCCCGTGTCAGCCCGGGAACCCGGCCGCGTATCTTCGCCCAGAGCGGCGCGGTCATCCGCGCTCGGTCTGGGCGCCAGGCCATACCGAGCATACTGACTGGCAGTAACCCGACATCGCCTAGCTACCTCGCGGGGGGCCTTCGCGAGGCGACCTTTTGGTCTGATCGACTCCTCTGCCGCCGTGAACATATCTAAGATATGTTCAGCATACGGCAGAGACAGAGCCGTGCTGGCCAACGGCTTCGCCTGTAACCATGCCCGCGGGTTACCGGTGACCGTCTCGTCCACGGTGAGCTCTGGTCTTACAGCGAGGAGCCACGCACACGCCTCCGACCAGTCTTCATCCGTGGCTACCTGCGAACTGCCGACGAGCAACGGGCCCTCGTCATCCTCAATGGTATTCGCAGGTATGGCCGAGGAGGAGGCTATAGACGAACCTGGCTGCCCAGGGAACGTATACGGGCCCGCGAGGGCCGGCATAGCATTCTCCATAGGCAAACCAAGCTCCAAGGCCGCGCTTGTGCGAGGGGGGTTACACACACCAGCGCGGCCTGGAACGTCCGTGTGAGATTCCACGTCCAACCGTGGAATCTTATACGGCCGGCCGTCTGCTCCAAAGCGGGCCACAGGCTGAACCATGAAACCTGCTCCCGAGGGAACAGTGCCATAGGTGCGAGCGTTCACGCTCCCCAACAGAGGAGTGTAGGCGCTCACATCCATGTCTTCATGATCCACCTGTGGACCGAGCAGGTAGTCCTCATCATCTTCCTGGTCAGGAAAGTTAGACTCTGGATTAGTAAGGAAAACTAACCCAGACTGACCAGGAGACTGCTCAAAGGCAGATGACGAGTTTACTCCGCGAGTGATCGTGGTCAGGCCCGTTGGTCGGGTCCCGCCTGATGCTTCTCGCGCCGCTGGCACCCCAGGCGATGCGAACATCAAGCCTGGGTCCAAGACGGCCGCCCCTGGATCACTAAACGCATTGTCCGAGCTAATAGGCCATGATCCAGGGACGGGGGTTACCTGCACCGAGGTCGATGCGCAGGAAGTTGAAACACCTGTGCCAGGCAACATGCCGCGAAGCATGTCAGGCATCAGGTCTTTCAAAGTCCTGCGCATCTCACTCACCAACTCACTCTTGAAGGCCTCGAGACCACTCTTCTCCGAGGCCTTCTTCTTACCGTCCTTCTTTGGTTTCTTCCCCTCCTCTGCCATCATCCTCGCCTGTAAAGAGAAGAATTCAGAGGTTAGATCCCCCCCCCCCACTTTTCACAAATAACACATTTGTTGGACAGCCTACAAGCTGAACACAGATGGCAAGGGTTGGGGAAGAATCTAGCCTTCATAGACTTGAGGCAGGACGGACACTTCTGAAAAGACGGATACGAAGACAATGAGTATGACAGTCTCAAAGCCTTGATAATGGATCTTTTAAGAAGAAACCAAAACAACCACGAGAGAAGACATCCACTATTACGACCACCCTGACGGGACAGGCGACTTCTCTAGTTAATAACTCCAAATACAACCAGAACCCCACTCTTTTTAGATTAAGAGAGAGAGAGAGAGAAAGAACATGACTATCTAGATATCTCTCTACACTTCTTAATAAACAGGGGATGAACACATCACCGACTTCTCCAAACTAAGATTATGACATCAAGGAAAGAGAAACTCTGGTTGATTATGACATCAAACCTCACTATGCAAAAGCTCCTACCAGGAGAGGGGACGTCAGATTTATGTAAGAAATATCTAGATCTCCAGACATTCTCAGCTCTCGACTAATATAATATTAAATTATATATACTCGAGAACCCATGCACACGCAAGAGAGAAAATAGTGCAATAGCAAATGGCAGCAGAAAATGTAATTATTTTCAAATAATCATGCGCCATAATTAATAACAACCTTAGCCTGGGCACAGGCAACCATCCTCTTGTGCAGGAAACACGTCCATCCATCCGCCGAGACTCCTCTTCCAGAAGAACTGATGAGGGGGGATGGGACAAAAGGAAGGAGATATTTTATTTATTAATATATTATATCTCCAACCCTTAGACATATCACGATGATAAGTCATCCTGGGACGTGAACACCTTCCAGAGAAGACCAGGCAACCTTGTATAGACACAAGACCGACCTGTAAGCATAAAACACAAGAGTTTATTAGCCCTAGGCGCTGGGAAAAAATTTACAAGGATTCCCAGCGCCTGAAAACGCGGTACCGCCGAAAACGGCCGCTACGAAAACCGGTAACACACGAAAGTTACAAGTCTCAAATAAAAGCCAGGAACAATGTCACCTTGGATGATGACGAGGAGGGCTCCTCTGACATTTTCGCATCAGCCATGATAGATTTGGATGTATTGTTCTCTTATGAATTCAGAAAAGTGCCTGTGAGGAATTTCCACCAGTTGCTTCCAGCCAATATATTAGAAAACGGAAGTACCGGTGTGCGCATGCGCAGAGGGTGGTGTTTGTCATGTGCATGACTGTGTACTTCCACCTGCCCATTAGGGGCGCCTAACTTTTTATAATTCTGAATATTATTGAATTTAGAGCCGATATACTAGTATATCAAGAGTGTTAGGGAGGTAAGTATGTTCTCATGATGTGAAAGGACATTTCTCAAGACCACTGCAGAAGTCATTTTTGGCTGAGATGAGTTTTAGAGGGTTAAAGTAATGACTGGATATTAGGCGCTTATACTCAAGTCTCAGATCTTGTGTCCTATTGTAGTTTTGCTTAATTCTGACGTATTTCGTTTATTTCTTGACGGATTGAAATCAGACCTTGTCATAACGTTTCTGCTGGCATCTAATATCAGCTTTGTGAAAATGAAGTTTATTCGATGTCAAATTCCTGCGTTATGGCCCTGGAAACTTTTCTGAATCGTTGTAACCAATGGTGATAAATGATACTTTGGTGGACTGTTTCGTTATATTAAACATTTAACCTTCGAATCTTTTCAAGAAAATTTCAATCTTCTCATAGAAAATGTTCATTTGCAGACCAAGAGAAGACTATTTTTAAAAATTGACCATTGGAATGACTGGCTCGGTTATCGAGCCAGTCATTCCAGTGGTAAACTGTCAAATATAGTCTTCCCTTGGTCTGCAAATGGACAGTTCTCAAGACCAGTGCAGAAGCCATTTTTGGCAGCGTTAAAGGGTTAAGAGTGTTTGACCTCAGGTTTGTCTGGTGTGTACCTTTGGGAATCCTCTACCGACCACATGAAAGATGGATCTGTCTGACCTACTTTCTGGAGAATATAGGTCAAAGATCAATTTTTTCATTGATGCTGCTGTTGAGACCACAATTTAGCTTTGAGTTATACATTTAACCCTTTTACACTTAAAGACCAAACTGACATCTGACTATTTCCAGTAAATATTTGTTACATTAATGTAACCTCTAATCATTTCTCACCTATATTTTCATTGGCTAGAGTGACAAAGCACAACAATAATTATCCAATCAAATTGTGTATCAAATTTTCTCTTTGTAAAGCAAAACGTGTTCACTAGATCCTATACCAACATCAATAGTAAAGCAACATGTGCACATTCTTACACCAATAATCACTAACATCGTGAATATGTCTTTAACAGACGGTGTTTTCCCATCTATCATGAAGAGTGCCTTAGTTACGCCATTGCTGAAAAAATCTTCACTAGACCCTGAACAATTGAACAATTACCGACCGATTTCGAATTTAACATTTCTGTCTAAGCTCGTTGAAAAGCTTGTGTCTACCAGAATAACTGTGCATATGCAACAGAATAAATTGTCCGAAAAATTCCAGTCCGCATATCGAGAGAACCACGGTACGGAAACTGCCTTGTTACGGGTCCAAAATGATATTCTGAGATCATTAGATAATCATAACGCAGTTTTTCTCGTATTATTAGATCTCTCAGCCGCGTTCGATACAATCGACCACGAGATACTATGTGAACGACTGAGGAATAACATCGGCATCAGCGGTACAGCCTTAGCCTGGATAAAATCATATCTTACGGACAGACATCAATCAGTGTGCATTGACAAATCATTAAGTTCCAGCATTCGGCTAAAGTATGGTGTCCCTCAAGGATCGGTCCTCGGTCCCAGATTCTTTACTGTTTACTCTGCTCCTATAGCAGATATAGTGCGGCGACATAACCTTCAGGTGCATATGTACGCAGATGACACGCAGCTTTATCTAACATTTAAGCCTAACATACCTTGTCAGGAAACATCAGCTCTACAACAGGTCCGAACATGCGTCGCCGATATTAGCCGGTGGATGACCAAGAACAAGCTAAAACTCAATCCAGACAAGACTGAGTTCCTTATCATAGCGACAAATCAACAACGCAGCAAAATCGGCACTACGGAAGTTCAGTTAGTTGACAGCGTGATCCCGGCAACTACATCCGCTAGGAACTTGGGCGTGTATCTAGACCAGGCTATGAATATGGATGCACATGTAAGCTCTGTGTGCAAATCTGCGACTTACCATTTGCGTAACATTAATTCCATCAGAAATGTGCTGACATATCAGACCACAGAGACACTTGTTCACGCGTTTATCACATCACGATTGGACAATGGAAACAGTCTCTTATATGGCATCACCGAAAAATCCCTTGATAAACTGCAATATGTGCAAAATGCTGCGGCTCGTCTGGTAGTCAAGGTCGAAAAGCGTCATCACATAACACCAATTTTGAAAGATCTTCATTGGCTCCCCATCCGGAAATGGATTGAGTTCAAGATTCTGCTCTTGACTTGGAAATGTCTAAACAACAACGCTCCCGACTATTTGCAGGAACTTCTCTTGACATATGATCCATGTCGCAGACTTCGTTCTGTGGATAAGCTATTGCTCCAAATTCCGCGATCAAATTTACGCTCCTGTGGGGACAGAGCCTTCAGTGTTGTGGCTCCGAGACTATGGAACCAGCTACCTGTCCACATCAAATCCATCCAATCAATTAATGATTTCAAACAAAAATTAAAAACACATCTCTTCACAAGCGCCTTTGAAAATTGACATTGACACATGGCGCTTTACAAATGCTGTATTATTATTATTATTATTATTAAAGACTGTTAGAATTTGAATATGTATTATCATTGATGTCTCATAAGGTCGAATCATCCACTTCTTTCAAAAGCGATAAGGTGAAGCCCCAATCAAGGACTATACCCATCTTTATTGCAACATTAGGGATTTTGCGTGTTAAAACTAAATTGTTTACTGCCGAATTTCTTTGTGAAAGCCAACTGAATGATCCAAATAAGGCTAAAAATGCTCACAATTAGCTCACTAATTACATGTCCTAGCATTGAATATAAATACACACTGCCATGGCATGAATGAGACTGCTAGTCTAGACAGGGACCCGGTATGCGGGCATCAAAGTTCATTCCCACCCACACCCACATTTCAAGATGTAGATCTCACGAGACCCGAATGGAAGATACTGGGTCCAATCTGGCAGTGTGTAATATTGTTGCAAGGTTATAATCGTCAGAATTATGTCATTTTGATGAGCAATATATCCGGTATCCTTGACTGTATTATTATATCTTAGTTTCCTCTTTATTGCTGTTCCTCCTGTTTCTCAAGGTTGCGGATGTTCAGCGTATTGAAGGTTATGACCTGCAGCCTCTGAGATTGGACATGACCTCACATGTGAAGCCAGCACTGTGAGTAAAGATTATGTAGAATAGAGGGATCTGATCTGTCACTCACGTATCTGATATTATAATCAAATTCGTCACATGTTGGCTGATGTCACAATCAAAATGATCTACCGGTAGCTGCATCATGATAATCGAAAAGTTCTTCACAAAAGTGTACAAATTGTATGACTCTGGTGAATTTACAATTTAATAAAGGTTCTCTTGAATCTTTTGAAACTAATCTACCTAGGAGCTGTTGCTGCCATAGTTGCTGCCATTGCATGCATTTGATGAATTTATGAATTTACAATTTAATAAAGGTTCTCTTGAATATTTTGATACTTATCTACCTAGGAGCTGTTGCTGCCATAGTTGCTGCCATTGCATGCATTTGATGAATTTATGAATTTACAATTTTATAACGGTTCTCTTGAATATTTTGAAACTAATCTGATTCCCAGTCAAATTAGTTTCAAAATATTCAACAGCTTACCTGTATAGTTAGCTTAACCCATAACACTCTGATGTCAATATTGCATCTTTTATTGGAGCAGAGAAACTATGGTGTACATTTTTCAACAATCTTTGGTGGATGTTTCTGTCTAAGACAGCAACCTCTCATCAAATTTGTTGAAAAGAACACCAGTTCACCTTTCAATTTAATTTGAAAGTTAAAAATTTTGACATCAGAGTGTTAAGGGTCAGAATTTAGATTCTAGTAATTCAGATTTCAAAGTTGCAAATTGATACCAAGACATGTACAAAATGTGGGGAAAGCTTAGTCAAAAAGTGCGTGGCATAGTTAGAAAAATTAATCTCTCCGTCATAATTTTTGTCTCACCTGCGAAGCAGAAAGTGAGACATAAGTATCACTTCCGATGGCAGCATCAACATTAGAGTTCTGTGTTTAGCAAAACTTCTCAGCTTATATTTCAGGATTGGTTATGCCTATTGCACCGAAACTTGGATACATGGTTACCTATAATGTTAGGAAATGGCATGATGATGTTGGGGTCACAAGGTCAAAGGTCAAGGTCAATGTGGCCTTGATACTGAGCGCTGTTATTTCAACGTTAAGCTTTTGCGTTTGCATTTAACAAAAGTTCTCAGTTTATGTTTCATGATTGTTTACCTACAGCAGCATGATTATGTTTGCGTCATAAGGTCAATGGTCAAGGTCACTGTGACCTTGATACAGAACTCTACTTTTTCAACATTAAGTTTTTGCGTTTAGCAAAACCTTTCAGCTTATATTTCAGGATTGGTTAAGCCTATTGCAATTGAACTTGGGTACATGGTTACATGATAACACAGAGGTCACAAGGTCAAAGGTCAATGCCATTATGACAAACAGGAGGCAGGCGAGACATTTAATACCGTGGAATTCTTGTTGTTTATATATATATATATATATATATATATATATATATATATATATATATATATATATATATATATATATATATATATATATATATAATATATATATATATATATGGAGGTAGCCAGGGACTCTCAGAAGGGTATTTTTTAGTGTATATACGCCCAAAATTCTGCTTGGGACACCCAAAAGTAGTGGGAATGGGTCCCATGAAAATGAGTGTTAAATACTAAGTGGTTTTATATGCTTTTGCACAAAATCTGATGGGACCACCATAATAGTTGTGAGTCAATGGTACCCTCCAATTTGATTCAATTGGATGAGAAATACTGTTTGGGAACATCAGATTTCAGCTTTGGACCCACAGATGTCATGGTGTGGGAGCTCCTGGGACCTCCAAAATTTATTGTAGATGTCATGAGAAAGACTGTATATTATATTATATATATATGGACTTTATCAAGCCTGCTTGACTACCTATTAATTTCAGCCTGAATATTGAGTATTCTGATGATGAGGGAATGCGGTATCGAGCTGCCATGAGTGACATCATCCAGGACAAGGTACGAATCTGAGGATAAAATACGTTTTTTATTAACTGGCTGCTTCTAAATTTATGCAGACTACATTTTCCATGGGTTTAGATTCTGGCTATGCCGAGTATTTTGAAAATAATTTGACTGAAAGTTCTTGGCGACAAAGCCACCAACAACTTTCAGTCAAATTGCTTTCAAAATATTAGAGTTATTAGCCATTGAAATTATTATTGCAACAGACACACAGTTAATATGTGCTACTGGTAGTTTTTCATTGTGGAGGGTTTTTCTCTAACCTTGCGCAAATCAGTGGATGGTTCAGCGTAGCTAGGCAAATAGTGGCGAATGGGTGGAGATATGAAGTAAAATAGTGGAGGATGGCTCACCATAGCGATGCTAGCTATGGAGGACAGGGTGGCTCAACATAGTGACCCGAACAGTGGAGGATGGCTTGATATAGAGCAGGCGACATCATGAGACGTGTGACATAGGTGCAAGAAAAGCAAAACAAATGGGTTCGGTGTGTAGACCATATCCTTTCTTGAGGGTACTATCAGTATTCGGTTTCTCCTGTATTTTGCATTAAGATCATCACCTTTTCGAGGCCAGAAACAAGTGGTTCTTTAAGACGAGTAGTGGTTCTTTAAGACAAGTGAAAGAATCCATGTCATGTGACCATTGGAATACAAATCCTATTCATTTGGAGTTCGCCTCTGTTAAGCGACTTCCTGTTTTACTGACCATCGTGCTGTATGCGATGTTTGTCATGGTCAAGCCGGCCAAAGCCAGCTTTTGCAATGGTCTTGGGGAATGTCCATCTACAGGGTAAGAGAAAACTATTTTACAAAGTTTATCACTGGAATGCCTGGCTCGATAGATTTACAAAAATAGTTTTCATGCCCTGCAAATTCATAAATCTAGTTCCTCAGTCAATTATATGACATCATAATTAACTACATCACGTTTAGGATGACTTCATAATCATTGCGTCATGAATGACTTGATATAATCCATCTTAAATGCTTAATAGTCCGTCAGGTTGTATGACTTGTATGTCTTTACTATTTAATAAACATGCTGTTGAATATTTTGGAACTAATTTGACTGGGTGCTGTTGCTGCCATTGGCAGCAACAGCGCCCAGTCAAAATAGTTTCAAACTGTTCAACAGCATATCTGTATAGTTTTCTGGAAATTGAGAGTGAGGGAGTCCAGGGATCGATTGATTAGAACACAAGCGAGGTGTGGGTGGAGCTTAGTTAGAGATAGGTGGGGCATAGCTAAAACTGGAAAGATCCATTGATACTCACTAGGCAAAAATGCAGATTTTTTTTAACAATCTTGACCGTTAATGGATTAAGTCAGGATTTATGCTTAATTATCTGTAACTATTTCACTATAATGTGGTCTGTGTGTGCACGCTAGCTCATGCGTACAGGCAGATGTATGCTCCTGGAGAATGCATTGACATCAAGAAGGAAAGACATGGATGAGGAGAGAGCAGAAGGGGAAAAAAGATGAAGGCGGGAGACAAAGTCCATGGGGCTGAGGGTGGGTGGATAAGAATGGGGGAGAGGTGAGATGGATGGGGAGGGATCGGAAGGCAACAGAGAGGTAGGCAGGAGACGGCATCAAGGGGGCCTAAGGGGCGTGGGATGGGTAAGGATGAGGAAGGAGGATAAATGGATGTGGAGAGATCGGAAGAGGAAAGAGGAATTAGGCTGATGAGAGAGCCGAGAGATTGAACATGCGATGTAGGAGGGGATGGAGGGATCGGAGGGGGGAGGGGGGGGGGGGGCAAGGGGGAGACAGGAGTCATATGTATCATATTGGCCTGATATCGTCCATATGATCATGTTTGTACATTGTGTTTGCAGTCATTAGGAAGCTTTATGAAAGAGAGTGTGATGCAGCTATTGAACATGCGATGTAGGAGTGGATGGAGGGGATCGGAGGGAGGGGGGGGGGGGCAAGGGGGAGACAGGAGTCATATGTATCATATTGGCCTGATATCGTCCATATGATCATGTTTGTACATTGTGTTTGCAGTCATTAGGAAGCTTTATGAAAGAGAGTGTGATGCAGCTATTGAACATGCGATGTAGGAGGGGATGGAGGGATGGAGGGGGGAGGGGGAGGGGGCAAGGGGGAGACCGTGAGTCATATGTATCATATTGGCCTGATATCGTCCATATGATCATGTTTGTACATTGTGTTTGCAGTCATTAGGAAGCTTTATGAAAGAGAGTGTGATGCAGCTATTGAACATGCGATGTAGGAGGTGATGGAGGGATGGAGGGGGGAGGGGGGGGGGCAAGGGGGAGACCGGGAGTCATATGTATCATATTGGCCTGATATCGTCCATATGATCATGTTTGTACATTGTGTTTGCAGTCATTAGGAAGCTTTATGAAAGAGAGTGTGATGCAGCTATTGAACATGCGATGTAGGAGTGGATGGAGGGGATCAGAGGGGGGTTGGAGGGGCAAGGGGGAGACCGGGAGTCATATGTATCATATTGGCCTGATATCGTCCATATGATCATGTTTGTACATTGTGTTTGCAGTCATTAGGAAGCTTTATGAAAGAGAGTGTGATGCAGCTATTGAACATGCGATGTAGGAGTGGATGGAGGGGATCGGAGGGGGGTGGGAGGGGCAAGGGGGAGACCGGGAGTCATATGTATCATATTGGCCTGATATCGTCCATATGATCATGTTTGTACATTGTGTTTGCAGTCATTAGGAAGCTTTATGAAAGAGAGTGTGATGCAGCTATTGAACATGCGATGTAGGAGTGGATGGAGGGGATCGGAGGGGGGTGGGAGGGGCAAGGGGGAGACCGGGAGTCATATGTATCATATTGGCCTGATATCGTCCATATGATCATGTTTGTACATTGTGTTTGCAGTCATTAGGAAGCTTTATGAAAGAGAGTGTGATGCAGCTATTGAACATGACACAGACTCCTCTCACCTTTACGCTAAGTACAGTCTGGCCATTCTTGATTCAGCAAGACACAGATAAACCAGCTGCACTCAAGTCTGCTGTGAATGTTCTCGATCCACGATGCACTCAAACTGTGAGTTGTCCCGCATCATTTTCTATATTGATGCCACTAAATCCTTTTAGGTTATTTTCATTCTCTGTACATTTTTCACTCTGTATGCGGCGGCGACGACAGTGATGATGATATTGATGGATTCTTGTGATTAGCTTGTTGGTTATTAGCTCACCTGGGCTGAAAGGCCAAGTGAGCTTATGCCATGGCGACTGTCCGCCCTCCGTCCGTCATTCATCAACTTTTCCTTTAAATGACTTCTTCTCAAGAACCACTGGGCCAATTTCAATTATATTTGGCAGGAAGCATCCTTAGGGCATAGGAATCCAAGTTTGTTCAAATGAAGCTGATCGGCCAATTTGGCCGGTGGCTGTCTTGGATTTTGGCTGATTTTAGGAAACGTCTTTAAAAATCTTCTCCGAAGCCGCATGGGGAATCGATTGAAAACACATGAAACATCATCTAGGGAAAGAGCTAAACCAAGTTTTTTCATGAGGACTTGATTGACCAAATGGTTCGGCGGCCATCTTGAATGACCTGTTTTCCCCAAAATAACTTCTTCTCCAGAACCGCTGAGGGGATCAGGCCGAAATTTGGGAGATATGATTAGGGAACAAGGGCCATTAAGGTCTGTTCAAGGGAAGTTGATCCGTCAAAAACATGGCCGCCGTGGACCAATCAAAATGTAGCATGTTTGGCGGCCACATTGGATTTTGTTATTTGATGGATTTTGAGACCGAAATTGGTTTTATATATGTTTTTGGGTATTCTGAGCTCAAATTTGACATTTTCGAAATTGTCGGATGAATGGTTTGGCAGCCATCTTGGATTATTTTTCCACCAGACTCCCTATGCTAAATCAATGGGAAATTTTGTTAATGTCTTCTTCTCGAGAACTACTAGGCCAATTTAAATTATATTTGGAAAGAAGCATCCTTAAGGCATAGGGATCCAAGTTTGTTCAGATGGAGCCAATCGGCCGATTTGGCTGGTGGCCATCATGGATTTTGTCAATTTTTAGAGATGTCTTTATAAAGATCTTCGCCGAAACTGTTTGAGTGATTGATTCAAAACTCATAAAATATCATTTAGGGTACGAGCTGAACCAAGTTTGTTCAAGGAAACTTGATTTGCTAAATGGTTGGGCGGCCATCTTAGATGGCCTGGTTTTCATAAAAGCAACTTCATCTACAGAGCCACTGAACAGATTGGGCCGAAATTTGGGAGATATGATATTGATAACTAAGCGCCATTAAAGTTTGTTCAAGAGAAGTTGATACATAAAGAAACATGTCCTGTGTTTTCTTGTTACAAGTCTGCTCAACTCATTAGAGTTCTACTTATTGTTAATGATTATTCTAGTTGAAAATGCCTATGGTCCAGGTGAGCGATACAGGCCCCTTGGGCCTACAGCTGGGCGGTCTGACGGTAGTACTGTGAGGACCGCGGTATACCGTGACCCGATATCGTGACCGTTGACATTTCCAAATACCGTGAATACCGTCCATAATGTTTGAGCAATATTTGAGAAATATATTCATAAAATCTGACTTGACCAAGGGTAAATAAGTGCTAATAGTACCAAAAATACAGGCATCCCTAACTATTAGCCGAGTTGAAGTAAAAGGGTTGTTGTAAAAACAAACATCAAGGCGTCAATTACAAAATAATTACTGGCAGAATTGTATGTCAAACGTACGTCTTGAAAGTCTCATGGTAAAATTGCTTTATTTAAAACATCTAAACTCATTCTCTGGCCATCTGCTGGTAGTAATTACACTATAATATATTCCCTATTCCCGTTTCTATTATTTGTAATTTATTACTCCAAGCATTTTGCCACTGAACAAACACGCTAGAATAACAAAATAACATACAAACTGCGTGCTATTCAAATGCAACAGCAATCTCGCAAAGATGTATCTGATTGGTCGTTCATGAACTAGACTGTGGGAAAATACATTACTATGCTGAAATTATCAATGAGAATTTACTAAAACGTAGTATTTGCTCGCGCCGTTTTGATCATGTGCTAGTTTATTAACAACGAGCAGCGTTGAAGTCGTTATTTTTTATTTTTCTGGCTTGTTTTAAGAAATTTCTTTAATGATTAATTCCAGTTTAAGTAACGACACATAAAAATTATATTGTTTTATTTTTTGTAATTAATTTTTCAACTGGCTACACGTCAGAAGTTCGCGGAAATAGCTTTTTAGATGCATTGTTCACGTGAAGCATGGCGAGTAACGAGTCTGCACATCGGGTACTCGGTAATTATCAGAAGCTTTGGAATCGACTATATTCAATGTCGTGTTATATGTATGTGTATAGGCCTGTTTTCGCGAGTAACAGAATATACGACTCCCAACAGAAATAAAAGAGTACAGCACTCGCCCCGTCTAAATACTCACAGATTTTGTCTGGACTCTGTTTATCAAAGCGGTCGACTGCCAAAATAAAATTTACCGTTTGCTGGTCGTACGCATTAATAGCAAGAACAATCCAGATTGAAAATAGTGCGCCCCAATGTCTCAAACAGCGGGTAATAGTTAGCAAGTCGACCACACCCTTTGACCGATATTCCTGTGAATGATATTACGTCAATAAAAATAGTGACCTAATAAAATCGTGAAACTAAACAGTCGCAGTAGCCATGTTTTTCTTCTCTAAATCAGGAAGCCGATTTATTTATTTTTACCTATATTTACCGTTGATTGGAGATGGCGGTGAAAAGGAAATGGAAAGAATTGTTCTAATTTCATGGCATGCCTCAAGCTCAGATGACGGTATACCGTGGTACCGCCATATTTTTTCATGGTACCGATACCGTCATGTAAATATCAATACCGCCCAGCTCTACTTGGGCCTCTTGTTTTTGTGATGTTGATGATTTTACTGCTGGCAGCAGTGTGATGATGATGATGATGATGGTGAATGTTGTGGAGTCATTATAATGGTGACATACCTACTACCTTATATTCACTGTCATGAGGTTTGGCAATTCACCTTTCCAGAGTATCCATCCATCATCTGACCTCGTAAAACATCATAATCAGCTCAGCGCATATATGATGACGTCACAATTATTACATCACAAAGGGTTCCATATAGGCTGTCATCGAATCTCAAATAGTCTGACACATTGTATGAATTGTATGTCTTTGTAATTCTTTGCTATTTAATAAACATGCTGTTGAATATTTTGAAACTAATTTGACTGGGCGCTTTTGCTGCTTTAGGCAGCAACAGCACCCAGTCAAATTAGTTTCAAAATATTCAACAGCTTACCTGTGGTCTTTTGGAAATTGATAGTCAGTGTGTTCAGAGATCGATTGATCATAACACGAGCGAGGTGTGGGTGGAACTTAGCTAGAGATGGGCGGGGCATAGCTAAAACCAGAAGGGTCCATTACATAGATTGCACTAACCAGTGGTATATGTACTTATCTTTTCATAGGCTAAAGTCTTCTTCTGCCCATCGACTGATCTCTTGAGATATGCCAATGAATTGGAAGCGGGTGATGAATGGGATGGAATTATGTATGAGAAGCCCGGTGGAGAACAAAAGTTACAGATTCGTAAACAACTTTTGGTAGAATTTAATAATGGAGCACAACAGGTAGGAAAAGCATATATAGTACAGCTCAGAAATAAGTGATTATGTTTCTAAAACAAAACAATTTTGAATATTCAACAGTGTTTTATTAGTCCCCTACCGGTAAAACCAGGGGACTATAGGTTTGCACTCCGTCTGTCCGTCTGTCTGTCTGTCTGTCACAGTTGGTTTTCTGCACTTTTTTTCGCAGTCTTTCAAGATAGTATACTGAGAATTGCTACATTGCTTTGTTATGAGAAGTTACAGACCAAGTTCGAGTTTCAGATGTATGCGTCAATTTTTTTATGGAGTTATGCCCCCTTTCGACTTAAGAAATACGAAAAATATCAGCTTTCCACACTTTTTTTCGCACTCCAAGATATTTAAGGAAAAATCTGTACATCGCTGTAGTATAAGGGGTTACAGAGCAAGTTCGAGTTTCAGACATTTTTGTCAATTTTTCATGGAGCTATGCCCCCTTTCGACTTTTTTGTAAAATACAAAATATATTAGTTTTCCGCACTTTTTTCAGTCTTTCAAGATATTATACTGAGAACTGCTACATTGCTTTGTTATGAGAAGTTACAGACCAAGTTGGAGTTTCAGGCATATGCGTAAATTCTTTATGGAGTTATGCCTCCTTTCGACTTAAGAAATACGAAAAATATTAGTTTTCCGCCCTTTTTCTCTCAGTCTTTCAAGATATTCAACTGAGAATTATATAAATCACGTGATATGAGGAATCCGCTAAGATTAGATCAAATTGGAAATATCAACAATATTTAGAGTGAGTACTAGGGAGATATAAATGTACTGGACTCAGAACTCAGAAGTTGCTATATATTATTACTGCATGATGGTGACCGAGTATTGTACTTTAGATCCGAACCAAATAATGGGTACCTGTTTGAGTACATATTGCCCATTGATGAGTCATTTCGGACAAGGAAGGTTTATCGTAATCTAGGATTTCAAGACATTTGGTGATGGTCGGAATTTAATAACTTACATCTGGATTGGATCAAATTTGGGATCTAAGTATGTCACAGACTACTGAGCAGATGTAACTGACATTTTAACTCTACAACACTTTTTCTGGGAAATTCTGCAGCCTTGGTCTTTGAAAAAAAAACAATCTGGAAAATCTGGGATTTAATTTCATTTAAACAAATTAAATGGTCCCAGGAATGACGGTAATCTCCAGTGGACCTTTCCAGCGTATACATTTATCAATCTGACATCATATGACGACATAATCCACTAAGCGGTGTGTAGGATGATGTCATAATCATTACATCATAAAATGATTCTATATGGCCTGTCTTTAACTCTTAATAGTCCGACATGGTGTACGAATTGTATGTCTATACTATTTAATAAACTTGCTGTTGAATATTTTGAAACTAATTTGACTGGACGCTGTTGCTGCCATAGGCAGCATCAGCGTCCAGTCAAATTAGTTTCAAAATACTCAACAGCTTACCTGTATAGTTTTCTGGAAATTGATAATCAGGAAGTTAACAGATCGATCGATCCCAACATGAGCGTGGTGTGGGTGGAGCTTAGCTAGAGATGGGCGGGAGATAGCTAAAAATGGAAAGGCCTATTGCTCTAATTGGCTAGAATTCTTGGGCTGTCAATCAAACATACTTTCAATATCAAACTGTCACTTCAACTGAGGTCACAATCACAAGGTCACCTCATAGCAGATTTCTTAGCATAAACCAATGAAGCAGGGAATGTGGTTTATTGTAAACCCTTTCACCCTTAAATTCTTCAAGAAAATTTTAATTTTCTCATAGACAATGTCCATTTGTAGACCAAAAGAAGACTATTTTTTAGAAATTTATCACTGAAATAACTGGCTCGGTTATCGAGCCAGTTATTCCAGTGGTAAATTTTCAAAAATAGTCTTCTCTTGGTCTGAAAATGGACATTTCTCAAGACCACTGCAGAAGCGGTTTTTGTCTGATATGAGTGTTAAAGGGTTAATGGAGGGGTCCGTATCTGGCTATGCCACGCCCATTTCCAGTTAAGATCTTTCCACCTTTATGTATGTTGGGATTGATTTGATGAAACTTTGTAACCTGAATTCTCAGACGCTAAATTTCAAGGTAATTATACAGGTAAGCTATTGAATATCTTGCTATCAGATGATTATATCTTATACAGGTAAGTTGTTGAATAGTTAATATGACTGAGGGCTCTTGCTGCCTATGGCCAGTAAAATTAGTTTCAAATTAGTGAATAGAATGGTTATTAAATTGAAAATTCATCAAAGACATACAATTCGTACATTTTTTGGTCTGTCACAGACATTTCAATTTTTGTGATGGCGGTATACATCATTTTAATTCTGACATCAGCAAAATTAGTGGCATAATCAATTATGACATCAGATGCTTGAGTGACAGATTGGATCCATACATTGTTATATTACCTGGCCAAAGTGGCCAAGTAAGCCTATGCCATGGTGGCAATCCATCATTCAGATTTTGTTTTAAAACATTTCTCCTCCTAAACTTCTTAATAGATTTTAACGAAATTGTGGCTAGAAAGATCCAAGGCTCCAAAAATTATATTCAGAATTTTGATTGGTAAATTTTTTCCTGTTGCCATCTTGGAGTCTGAAATTTTCCAGAAATCCTTTAAAACACTCGTCTTCCTAAATCAGTGGTTCAATTTCAATAAAAGTTAGGCATGTTAGGTGAAATCATCCTATGGTCACGTAGGCTTCAAGACACCTCATGACAATTTGGATTGGTCAATATTTTTAAGCTGTCATCTTAGGTTTTCCCCGCAAAATCTTTAATATCTCTTCAATCCTAAACTCCTTGGTGGATTTTAGCCAAATTTGGAATAAGTTGTGAGATATATTACATCGTGTGCAGCACAGTATGAGCATGTTTTGCATCTATTTCGGTCGTCTGTGATATGCGCAGTGGTTTTCCGCAATAACAGAAAACAAACGGAATTCACGGAATTGGTAATTCGAAACGCAAAAAGTATTTTGAAATGGAATTCAACGGAAAATGGTATTTTTCTGCAAAATCTCGGTAAATTGAAACGGAAACATGATATTCAAATGGAAATTAACGGATAAAGACATTTTCCTCAAGAAAGTGGAGCATTCCCATCTAATATTGTAAATTATTAGATACCGATATATTCTCCACTTTGACTCCATACTTTCTGAACATTCTACTAACACAATGCACAACACAAATTTGGCAGTTTTATTGATTGCGTTAAATGTACATGAAGCTTTGATGATATAGTTTACAAAATGGAAATGAAATGGAATCTGCAATTTGGTGAAACGGCAAACCACTGTCCCTACTGTGGGTACTTTGCTTTAGCATAGTAGGTCTGGTGTTCATTCCAAGACATCTTGTTTATGGTGGGTGTCATTTCTGTTGGGGAATGAGAAGTTTGTAGGTCAGATTTCTGTGATCAACTTTTGTCATCTATGTCATATTGTCTAACATGTAGTTATACATATATTACAGATTGTGAATCTGCATGCCACTCTAAGCTTACCATCACTACAATTATCGACAGATTTACTGAATTTTGGTACATGTCTCATTGGCCAGAAGCGCTCTCTTCAGTTCACGGTCAGCAATAAGACATTGTCCGGCAGTCATTGGACAGTTATCAAGGGTATGTGGATAAGATAATCCACTTTTTCTAGCTATGCCTCATCCATTTCTAGCTATGCCATGTCCATTTCTAGCTATGCCATGTCCATTTCTAGCTATTCCCCATCCATTTCTAGCTATGCCTCATCCATTTCTAGCTATGCCTCATCCATTTCTAGCTATTCCCCATCCATTTCTAGCTATGCCTCATCCATTTCTAGCTATGCCTTATCCATTTCTAGCTATGCCTCATCCATTTCTAGCTATACCTCATCCATTTCTAGCTATGCCTCATCCATTTCTAGCTATGCCTCATCCATTTCTAGCTATTCCCCATCCATTTCTAGCTATGCCTCATCCATTTCTAGCTATGCCGCATCCATTTCTAGCTATGCCTCATCCATTTCTAGCTATGCCTCATCCATTTCTAGCTATTCCCCATCCATTTCTAGCTATGCCTCATCCATTTCTAGCTATGCCTTATCCATTTCTGGCTATGCCTCATCCATTTCTAGCTATACCTCATCCATTTCTAGCTATGCCTCATCCATTTCTAGCTATGCCTCATCCATTTCTAGCTATTCCCCATCCATTTCTAGCTATCCCTCATCCATTTCTAGCTATCCCTCATCCATTTCTAGCTATGCCTCATCCATTTCTAGCTATGCCTCATCCATTTCTAGCTATGCCTCATCCATTTCTAGCTATGCCTCATCCATTTCTAGCTATGCCTCATCCATTTCTAGCTATGCTTCATCCATTTCTAGCTATGCTTCATCCATTTCTAGCTATGCTTCATCCATTTCTAGCTATGCCTTATCCATTTCTAGCTATCCCTCATCCATTTCTAGCTATGCCTCATCCATTTCAAGCTATGCCTCATCCATTTCTAGCTATGCCATGTCCATTTCTAGCTATGCCATGTCCATTTCTAGCTATGCCATGTCCATTTCTAGCTATGCTTCATCCATTTCTAGCTATGCCTCGTCCATCTCTTGCTATCCCTCATCCATTTCTTGCTATGCCATGTCCATTTCTAGCTATGCCTCGTCCATTTCTAGCTATGCCATGTCCATTTCTAGCTATGCCATGTCCATTTCTAGCTATGCCATGTCCATTTCTAGCTATGCTTCATCCATTTCTAGCTATGCCTCGTCCATCTCTTGCTATCCCTCATCCATTTCTTGCTATGCCATGTCCATTTCTAGCTATGCCTCGTCCATTTCTAGCTATGCCATGTCCATTTCTAGCTATGCCATGCCCATTTCTAGCTATGCTGCATCCATTTCTAGCTATGCCTCATCCATTTCTAGCCATGCCATGTCCATTTCCATCTCTGCCATGTCCATTTCCATCTATGCCATGTCCAATTCTAGCTATCATCATGAGCCACATCCATTTCTAGCTCGTGTGTGTGTGTGAGGGTGTGGGGGGGGGCTTCTATGAGCTATATTTCAAGAAAATTTTTTAATCACTTCTCTAAAATGAAGGAAAAAAATGAGCACGACAATAGAATACGATGTCATGGCATAAATTCTTACTGTCTTATGACATTGCTTAATGTATACCTTATATCCATCATCACGGAAGTGACACTATTAAATGGGAGCACCTAAATATTGCGTATGTTTTAATAAACATCGTTTATTTCATCAAAATTAATCCAAATTTTGACATAAAATGCTGTCGAGAAAAAATACAAATCACATGATAAATCAGCTTCCACATATAGGATGAGTTTAGGTCATTACTTAGGTAGCACGAAAATGCTAATATTTGTACTTGGGTAGACACTTGCACAATGCATCTAAAGAGGAGGATAGCCTCGAGTACATACCCGAGTAAGCTCCGAGTGTGAATGCTTAAACGCACCAAATTAAGAAGTATGAATACTAAGAGCAAGTACTCCGATTTATGGACATAATATACCGGAAACGGGAACGCGGAAATTACTATATACATATAGTAATCATTACATGATGGTGACCGAGTATTATACATTGGATCTGATTACCTCCGCTTAAGGGGTACCCATTTGGTAACATTTTTCATTGTAAGGGTTAATAGGTGATTTACGGTAGTTGATTATGACGTGATATGACTGATGGATGAACTGGAATGCTCCATACCGATATTTTCATGACAGACCATTGCCACTTTGATGCCGGAGCTACGTCATTTTGATTGTGACATCATCAGAACATTAGATACTGGAGAGATAGATTCACTCACTCCATTATAAATATAAATAGCGGATCTCAAATGTGCACCCATTTAACATGATCAACAGCGAGGATCATAGGTGCGAATTCTGATGAGCCCCAAAAGGACGAAAACCAGTTATGGAGTGCATGAGCCTTATGGTGTGTGAATAATGGAGGAATCTAGTTTATCCGTCAATCATATGATGTCATAATCAACTACGTGAAGTGTAGGATGATGTCATAATCAATTGTGTAATGAATGACATAGCTAAGTTCATGACGAATGCATACAGTACAGCTCAGAGTTAACTTGACATAAAATGTGTCTGCAGCGCGTGCATGACGCATACATAGCAAGTCTATTTTAAAATAATGGATGCATCACTTTCCCATTGTGAACGGTAAAACAACGCGGTGTGAAAGTAAAACAAATGGGTTGGAAACAGTTTGACAACGCGTCAGAACTTATTACACAACGCATTTATGATATTGGCTAGACAAGTCATTTGAAATCTGAAAAACGCATTCATAATTACGCCACACTGGTATAACGACATTATGCGAGTCGACCGAGAAGGGCAACCGATTACTCTGGCATACACACATTATGCAATTATATTTTGCCATGGTACCATAAATTTTCGCGAAATTCCTGTCATGATTTTAGGGGGAGGCCTCATTCAATGTTGAATAATTGGCAGTATGTCACATTATACAGCTGCCTGGTAACATAAACATTCCATTCTTACAGAACAAAATGCACCCGGTTACTTATTCACTGCCTAAATTCACCACTAATGAGAAATGCCTCGCGCGACAGTCTCACCGATCGATAATTATGCGCAGTTGTAGATTCTCGGAAAAGCTTAGCTGTAATCTGACATCATTATGAATGAATGAAAATTACTATCGTAGTAAAATTTTGATCACGTGTCTCGTCATTCATAACGAATTGATGACGTGATTTATTTTAACCAGTCTGAGCGACTCACGATCAACAATGGCGGAATGCAAAATGTACACGTATTCGCGGTGCCGCTTTTTAACGCCCAGTTTGACTTTTAAATTAATAAAACAAACAATGTCTGGTTCATGAAATATAGTGAAATTAGCTCCTGACTATTTATAATGTTAACTTTCACGGTTTTATTAAGGCACTATTTATCATCTAGCTATGTTATTGCTATGTAGAGGGGGGTGCGGCGATTGCTCATTTCCTCGGCCTGCTTCCCGAGTGAGGCAACAACAATGTGTTATACTCGGCTACATTACATTGCAATATAGTGAGTCCGAAAGCTACCGAATGTCACAAAAAAAAAATCAGTAAATCACTACGGGCGTTTTATTTCCGCGAAAAGCCAATGAGAGATCGGTACATGTTACAGCTTTAGGGGCGCATAGTATTTCATAACTAGCCCTGAGCTAGTCTTTTTTCATGTAGAGCACCGATGGGGATATTGCAGTAGCGGACACGAATCTGCTAATTTGTGCGTCATATTATCAATAAAAACCACACCATCTGCATGTTTTAATAAAAAGCGTCTACATTAGTCGAGCATTGGTACACATAAGCTATATTTTGACATCTTTAATCCATAATTTTGCGTTTATTCGCTGTCTGTTCATTGCGAACACAGGTGATGCGTAGAAGTGATAATGAAATTGCTTACGGACAATTTTCACTATAATTAACCTATGTCAAATCTCGCCAGTCGGCATGTTTCGCTGCGCTGGATGTTTATAAAAGTTAAATGCAAAACGAACCGATGCTTACGATTCTTGAACTAGATGCAAAATGTTCAGGGGCGCATCGTTACATTAATTCTCAACCGGGAATCATGATTTTGTGTTTCGTAATATTTATAATTTTGATTTGTAATATTATGTCCCGCTGTCTTTTTTTAGGAAAACTTTCTCATATTTACCTTTGCCCCTTCTAGGAAATGTAATGTACCGCTAAGTTTGATTGGATCCCGGGTAGTTGGAGCCGTGGAGTTGGTATGTACGCCGGGTGTTACGCAATGCACATATGAATCTTTTAAACGCATTTAAAATTTGACGTCTGTTCCGTTTTGCTTTTAACAACGCATTTGGCACTATCTCTGGGGGACATCAAACAAGTTCAAACTTGCTTATTTACGCATTTAATGCTCGTTCTCAACGCATATATTTATTATTTTAAAAACAGGCCTTCAACGCATCATGTACGCATTTCAGACCCGTTGGTACGTTAAGTTATCTCTGAGCTGTACTGTAATTAATGATGGACTAGGCGCTGTTGTACGAATTGTATGTCTTTACTATGTTATTGAATATTTTGAAACTAATTTGATTGGGTGCTGTTGCTGCCATAGGCATAGCTATAACTGGATTCCTCCATTCATCAATTCAGTTTAGTATATCTTTCTTAAAACCTTTCATGGTCATATTTGGTCAGGAGAATTTTGAACACTTCACAAGTTGATCAAGATTTTTTTTTTCTCATAGAAAATGTCCAGTTGGTGAGAAAGGTGACTATTTTTTATATTTTTTCAAGTTTACCACTGGAATGATTGGCTCAATACATTCTAGTAGTAAATTGTCAAAAAGAAGTTGTCCTTCAAATGGGCATTGCGCAAAGACGACTACAGAAGCCATTTTTGGCTGGCTTGACCGTTAACGTGTTAACAATCTTTCTATATATTACAACATTATGATGGAATTACCCTTTAATGGTCAAGCTGACCAAAACTGACCCGTGCATTGCTTTTGTGAAAGGTCAGATATTTGCAGGGCAAGAGGTTAATTTTTCAAATTTACGTCTTAGATGACTGGCTTGATAATTGAGCCAGTCATTTTCGTGTTTAATGTTCAAAAAAGCTTTCTCTTGGCCCGCAAATGGACATTCACTAAGTACAAAATGACGACTAAAATAGGTAGTTTTATTGACGCTGTCTTAACCCTTAAGAATTAAATTTGTTAAAATTTTAATTTTTTTCATGGAAAATCTCCATTAGCTGACCATGTGATTATTTTTGAAAATTTATCACTGGAATGACTGGCTTGGTTATTGAGCCAGTCATGCCAATGCTAAATTTTCAAAGATAGTCCTCCATTACTCTGCAAATGGACATATTTTAAGATGACTGCAGAAGGCTTTTGCCCAGCTTCAAGGGTTAATCCTTTAATGACTAAATTTGTCCAAAATATTTAAATATTTACTTATTAAATGTCCATTTGCAGGCCAAGAGAAGACTATTTTTGAAATTTTACCACTGGAATGACTGGCTCGGTTATCGAGCCAATCATTCCAGTGGTAAATTTTCAAAAAGTCTTCTCTTGGCATGCAAATGGACATTTCTCAAGACCCCTACAGAGACTGGTCTTAGCCGGCTTCGTCCTGAAAGGGTTAAAGAACCATCAATGCCCCCCCCCCTCCCCCCCCATCCCCACCTTGTCTGATTATATTTTAATTAATTTGTAGACTTGCAGTCTGATACTTGCACAGACGCAACATTTGATCTGTCACTGACTTCAGGCTACTTGGAGCCATATGTCTCATTCCAGTCTAAGAATAAGTGTTTGATAACGGTCGACTTCACGGCAAAGTAAGAATTATCAATGTATTCACCTGTGTTGCTCCTTGGTTTCTGAGCACGTGGTCTGTCTCTGCATCTTTCTCACTCTTGCCTCATTTTATCACCTCACACATACATACAAGTGATAGGTTCCTTGTTCTCTCTCGCACATATTGCCACCCTGTCCACCTCTCATTCTGCCCACCTCCCCCTCAACTCTCACGCTCCCTTGCATCTTTCTCCCTCTCTTTTGCATATCTCTCTATTTCACATCACTCCCATCTCTTTCTCTCTCCTCCCCCCCCCCCCCCCCCCCTCTCTCTTTTGCATATATCTGTCTCACATGAAACCTAGGCTTTTGCCAAATTAAAAAGGGTTGTAATACGTTTCAAAAACTAGACTAGAATGTGCAGGCGATGGCACGCCATACTTCATCCCCGTGCTTTCACTGACTTTGCCCTTGTGTTGCAAGAGTGCATGTGGTATGACACTGAGAGGCACATGACCTAGAACAGTGCAAGCTCGTGATCTGAATATCGTCATTTCCTTTACGGAGAACACCAATCATGCCAGTCTATGAATCCACAAAATGTTTAATTAAATTCTAAATTCTTCAAAGATATACAATTCCGACACTCGTAATGGACACTAGCTCAACTTCACGAAGTAAAACGAGCTATTGTGATACCCTGCACATCGTCCAGCAGCGGCGGCGGCGGCCAATTTGTGTTTAGCTCAACTTGTCTGTTTATATCTCATGTTTGGTTAATCATACTGGACACAAATTAGGGCACATGCGTCCTTATAATGACACCCCATCAGACAATGACCTTGGGATCAAAAGGCCAGGTCACTGTGAGTTTGGTAAAAACTTTATTTTTGTCAGCTTTAACGTTCTGTTTAGCTCAACTTTTGTGTTTATATCTCATGTTTGGTTAATCATACTGGGCCCAAACTTGGGCATATGCGTCCTTATAATGCCACGGCATCAGACAATGTCCTTGGGGTCAATACGCAAGGTCACTGTGACCGTGGTAAAAACTTTGGGTTTTTTAAACTTTAACATTTTCCATTTAGCTCAACTTTTCTGTTTATATCTTGTTTGGTTAATAATACTTGACCCAAACTTGGACATATGCCTCCTTATAATGAGACAGCATCACACAATGATGTTAGGATAAAAAGGTCACGGTAGCTTACGCATGTCGATTGTCATCCATCCATCACCTTTTGTTTAAAAACCCTACTCCTCATTAACCACTTGGTGGATTTCAACCTAATCTGGCTGGAAGGACCCTATGGGGGTCAACCTCAGAACATGTATAAAGAATTTTGATTGGTAAATATTTTAGGTGAAAATCATAGATTTTATGAACATTTTTACTGGAAATTATCAAAATGTTTTCGGTTTCAGAACTAGTATACAGAATTTTGATTGGTCAAATTTTGGTGTGAAAGTGTGAATTTATGAAAACCTTACCGGAAATTGTCAAAATGCTACTCGTCATCAACCGCTTGACAGATTTTCAACCCTAGTTGGCTGGACCGACCCTATCGCGGTAGGCTCCAGAACATCTATTCAGAATTTTAATGGGTCGATTATAAATTTTATTAAAAATTGACCGGAAATTGTCAAATATTAGAAAAATATTGACATCAGAGTGGTGAGAGTTAAGCTAACTATACAGGTAAGTTGTTGAATGTTTTGAAACTAATTAAATTGGGAGCTGTTTCTGCCTATGGCAGAAATAGCTCCCAGTCAGATTAGTTTCAAAATATTCAACAGAACCTTTATTAACCTTTAACCCCTCATATCAAGCAAAAACGGCTTCTGCAGTGGTCTTCAGAAATCTCCATTTGCAGACCAAGAGAAGACGGATTTTGAAAATTTACCACTGGAATGACTGGCTTGATAACAGAGCCAGTCATTCCATTGGTAAATTTTCAAAAATAGTCTTCTCATGGTCTGCAAATGGACATTTTCTATGAGAAAATTTAAATCTTCTTGAATAAATTCAAGGGGTAAAGGGTTAAATTGTAAATTCATCATAGACAGCAACATCATCAACCAAAATGTTTGAAAAATGTACACCAGTTTCTATACTATTGACACTCGCGAGTGAAAGGTAGAATATTGAGTGGTACACCTTATTGGTCAATTAAGCCACCCAAAATGGGCCTTTGCCAGTGGTCTTGGGGACTACATTCACAGGCCAAAAGAAGACTTCGGGCTTTACTCATCAAACTTGGTATAGAAGACTGAGATGTGTTCACTGAATGTCCATTCACATGTAAAATTTCATTTAACTGTTTTCAGGCATACAGAGTATTACCAAGTGACATTGCTATTCCAAGGTCACATGGGTGAAGAGACAAAAAGCTTAAAGGTTATTGGTATTGGATCATACGATGGAAAACACGAAGCCGTTCTCAGTGGATAAAAACTGTTAATATATCATGATATATCGCACATACATGTATATTAAATAATATATACTTATTACTTAAAGGTGCATATTCACACCAAAATGCTTTAAAATAAAATTGTTAAAATTGTATACTTTTAGAGGCTTAAATTGTGT
The DNA here is from genome assembly GCA_034401795.1 of Chaetoderma sp. LZ-2023a. Taxonomy (NCBI): domain Eukaryota; kingdom Metazoa; phylum Mollusca; class Caudofoveata; order Chaetodermatida; family Chaetodermatidae; genus Chaetoderma; species Chaetoderma sp. LZ-2023a. Next base: position 79,338,792 of record CM067365.1, read on the forward strand.
AATATGTAATGTAACAAAATAAATCTTAACATATGATGGTTTATTTCGGTATAAATTAATATATAGGGACTCATATCTCTAATTCAATTTCACAACTTAAAAAATCATATTAATTTATATGAAATGAAATCATGATATGTTAAGATTTATTTCGTTACATTACATATAGGGACACAATTTAAGCCGCTAAACGTATTCAATTTTAATTTTATTTTAAAGCATTTTGGTGTAAAATATGCACCTTTAATTATTACTATAAAATATTTAGCATTATTATATTGCTGTTAATTTTTTCGAATTTCTTTTATAGAAAATATAATTTTTGTATTAAATATGAAATTACAATATTTAATATTTATATACATATTATTAATCACCATGTTTATCAGTATTAATAAATCGGCTGTGATAATGGACCTTTCCAGTTTTAGCTATGCCCCGCCCATCTCTAGCTAAGCTCCACCCACACCTTGCTCATGTTGGGATCAATCGATCTCTGAATACTCTGACTATCAATTTCCAAAAAAACACACAGGTAAGCTGTTGGATATTTTGAAACTAATTTGACTGGGTGTTGTTGCAACAGCGCCCGGTCAAATTAGTTTCAAAATATTCCACAGCATGTTTATTAAATAGCAAAGAATTACAAAGACATACAATTCATACAATGTCTCGGACCATTCGAGATTTGATGAAGGTCTATATGGAACCCTGTATGACATAATGATTGTGATGTCATCATACAAGCGCTGAGCTGATTATGAGGTCATACGAGGTCAGATGATGGATGGATACTTTGGAAAGGTGAATGAAAACACGCTTGTGATATACGAATTAACTGTTTCATTCTGAATTTCTTTAGCCTTGCTTTTGAGAACTCTTGCTTTTGAGAACTATATATAAATTCTGCAGCTGTTAATTTGATAACAATTTGACTGAAGGATATTGCTGCTACCCTCATGTATAACTAAGCTCCGCCCATGCTTTGCCCGCGTTAGGAACGATCGAACCCTGAATTCCTAGAATCCCAATCATCAAGGTAACTATTCCCAGTCAAATTGGTTTCAAGCGTAAGATATTCAACAGAATGTTTATTAAAGAGTAAAGACAAACAAATTGTACACTTGACAGACTATTAGCCATTCATGACAGACTTATATATGTCATTCACTAAGCATTTTGATTGCAATGTCAGCCTACATACATTTGTGTATGACCTAGCTAATTGATTATAATGTTATATAGTTGAGTGACATATTGGATCTATCCATTATTTTCAGTTAACTATTATCAAATTAATAGTAGAAGTTTATCTCAATATCTCAATATATAGCAATCAATGTCTAGTTATGCCCCGCCCATTTCTAGCTAAGGTCCGCCCACTTTGCATGTGCATTTGAATTGACTTTAACACTTAGACTTGAATTCACAGTATCTAAATTTCAAGTTAACTTGCTGCCATAAGTAATAACAGTTCCCAGTCAAATTAGTTTCAAATTCAACAGAATATTTCATATATCTTAAAAGAAGTTGTTGCTTCTGGTCTGTGGGGGTTAAAGGGTTACTATCAGTCGGTTGCCATATGAAATTGTTTTTGGTTGGATGGTGAGAGAATGGTGCAGATTAACAGACCGGATCTATACATTACAGACTCTCCTTTTACCCCTGTGTTGCAAGATGCAATGGTTAATGTGAGCATGGAGTGCTTCTTCTCGTTCTTAAAGGAAAGGAACAGGGAACTAACAGATGCTCGTGAATGATAGCTTTATATAATAATCAACCTATAGCCACCAGTAAAGGAAAGGATCAGGGAACTAACAGATGCTCGTGAATGATAGCTTTATATAATAATCAACCTATAGCCACCAGTAAAGGAAAGGATCAGGGAACTAACAGATGCTCGTGAATGATAGCTTTATATAATAATCAACCTATAGCCACCAGTAAAGGAAAGGATCAGGGAACTAACAGATGCTCGTGAATGATAGCTTTATATAATAATCAACTTATAGCCACCAGTAAAGGAAAGGATCAGGGAACTAACAGATGCTCATGAATGATAGCTTTATATAATAATCAACCTATAGCCACCAGTAAAGGAAAGGATCAGGGAACTAACAGATGCTCGTGAATGATAGCTTTATATAATAATCAACCTATAGCCACCAGTAAAGGAAAGGATCAGGGAACTAACAGATGCTCGTGAATGATAGCTTTATATAATAATCAACCTATAGCCACCAGTAAAGGAAAGGATCAGGGAACTAACAGATACTCGTCAATGATAGCTTTACATAATAATCAACCTATAGCCACCAGTAAAGGAAAGGATCAGGGAACTAACAGATGCTCATGAATGATAGCTTTATATAATAATCAACCTATAGCCACCAGTAAAGGAAAGGATCAGGGAACTAACAGATGCTCGTGAATGATAGCTTTATATAATAATCAACCTATAGCCACCAGTAAAGGAAAGGATCAGGGAACTAACAGATGCTCGTGAATGATAGCTTTATATAATAATCAACCTATAGCCACCAGTAAAGGAAAGGATCAGGGAACTAACATATGCTCTTGAATGACAGCTTTATATAATCAACCTATAGCCACCAGTAAAGGAAAGGATCAGGGAACTAACAGATGCTCGTGAATGATAGCTTTATATAATAATCAACCTATAGCCACCAGTAAAGGAAAGGATCAGGGAACTAACAGATACTCGTGAATGATAGCTTTATATAATAATCAACCTATAGCCACCAGTAAAGGAAAGGATCAGGGAACTAACAGATGCTCGTGAATGATAGCTTTACATAATAATCAACCTATAGCCACCAGTAAAGGAAAGGATCAGGGAACTAACAGATACTCGTGAATGATAGCTTTATATAATAATCAACCTATAGCCACCAGTAAAGGAAAGGATCAGGGAACTAACAGATACTCGTGAATGATAGCTTTATATAATAATCAACCTATAGCCACCAGTAAAGGAAAGGATCAGGGAACTAACAGATGCTCGTGAATGATAGCTTTATATAATAATCAACCTATAGCCACCAGTAAAGGAAAGGATCAGGGAACTAACAGATGCTCGTGAATGATAGCTTTATATAATAATCAACCTATAGCCACCAGTAAAGGAGAGGATCAGGGAACTAACAGATACTCATCAATGATAGCTTTATATAATAATCAACCTATAGCCACCAGTAAAGGAAAGGATCAGGGAACTAACAGATGCTCGTGAATGATAGCTTTATATAATAATCAACCTATAGCCACCAGTAAAGGAAAGGATCAGGGAACTAACAGATGCTCGTGAATGATAGCTTTATATAATAATCAACCTATAGCCACCAGTAAAGGAAAGGATCAGGGAACTAACAGATGCTCGTCAATGATAGCTTTATATAATAATCAACCTATAGCCACCAGTAAAGGAAAGGATCAGGGAACTAACAGATGCTCGTCAATGATAGCTTTATATAATAATCAACCTATAGCCACCAGTAAAGGAAAGGATCAGGGAACTAACAGATGCTCGTGAATGATAGCTTTATATAATAATCAACCTATAGCCACCAGTAAAGGAAAGGATCAGGGAACTAACAGATGCTCGTGAATGATAGCTTTATATAATAATCAAACTATAGCCACCAGTAAAGGAAAGGATCAGGGAACTAACAGATACTCGTCAATGATAGCTTTATATAATAATCAACCTATAGCCACCAGTAAAGGAAAGGATCAGGGAACTAACAGATGCTCATGAATGATAGCTTTATATAATAATCAACTTATAGCCACCAGTAAAGGAAAGGATCAGGGAACTAACAGATGCTCGTCAATGATAGCTTTATATAATAATCAACCTATAACCACCAGTAAAGGAAAGGATCAGGGAACTAACAGATGCTCGTCAATGATAGCTTTATATAATAATCAACCTATAGCCAACAGTAAAGGAAAGGATCAGGGAACTAACAGATGCTCATGAATGATAGCTTTATATAATAATCAACCTATAGCCACCAGTAAAGGAAAGGATCAGGGAACTAACAGATACTCGTCAATGATAGCTTTATATAATAATCAACCTATAGCCACCAGTAAAGGAAAGGATCAGGGAACTAACAGATGCTCGTCAATGATAGCTTTATATAATAATCAACCTATAGCCACCAGTAAAGGAAAGGATCAGGGAACTAACAGATGCTCGTCAATGATAGCTTTATATAATAATCAACCTATAGCCACCAGTAAAGGAAAGGATCAGGGAACTAACAGATGCTCGTGAATGATAGCTTTATATAATAATCAACCTATAGCCACCAGTAAAGGAAAGGATCAGGGAACTAACAGATGCTCGTGAATGATAGCTTTATATAATAATCAAACTATAGCCACCAGTAAAGGAAAGGATCAGGGAACTAACAGATACTCGTCAATGATAGCTTTATATAATAATCAACCTATAGCCACCAGTAAAGGAAAGGATCAGGGAACTAACAGATGCTCATGAATGATAGCTTTATATAATAATCAACTTATAGCCACCAGTAAAGGAAAGGATCAGGGAACTAACAGATGCTCGTCAATGATAGCTTTATATAATAATCAACCTATAGCCACCAGTAAAGGAAAGGATCAGGGAACTAACAGATGCTCATGAATGATAGCTTTATATAATAATCAACCTATAGCCACCAGTAAAGGAAAGGATCAGGGAACTAACAGATGCTCATGAATGATAGCTTTATATAATCAACCTATAACCACCAGTAAAGGAAAGGATCAGGGAACTAACAGATGCTCGTCAATGATAGCTTTATATAATAATCAACCTATAGCCAACAGTAAAGGAAAGGATCAGGGAACTAACAGATGCTCATGAATGATAGCTTTATATAATAATCAACCTATAGCCACCAGTAAAGGAAAGGATCAGGGAACTAACAGATACTCGTCAATGATAGCTTTATATAATAATCAACCTATAGCCACCAGTAAAGGAAAGGATCAGGGAACTAACAGATGCTCGTGAATGATAGCTTTATATAATAATCAACCTATACCCACCAGTGAGATAAATCAGAATAATTAGAAAAAAGCAGCTAAATATCATTTAGTGAATTAGCAGTAGCGAGTTAATTGCTCTACATCGGCACCTATACTAATCATACCACTTAGAAAACTATATTCAGGTGTGCTTTCGCTATATTCAGGTAGGCCTATGCGGTATACCTGCACACACAGTTGACACATGACCAATGTTTCTCATGGCATCTAAATTTTGGAGGTCCCAGGGATCCCACACCTAAAAATCAAGGGGTCCCAACCTGAAATCTGGGGGTGTCAAACTTAGATTGGGGATTCCCATGCTGTTTTTCGCATCCATGCTAAAATTAGAGTACCATGGGATCACAGCTATGAATTATGGATGTCCCATGCAAGATTTTGTGGGTATGTGTGCGCAAAACCCTATGAAACTAATTAATATTTATTTAATTTATATACATTTTTATAAATTATTTATATAATTAATATAGATTTTCAGGGGTCTCAGGGGACCCTCTATCACAACTTTTGAGGGTCCCCAGTTACAATTTGGGGGGTCTTTACCCTCAAAAGGACCCTTATGTGAAACCCTGCACATGACAGATCATGTCGATAGTCACTTACATGACTGGCGGTATGATCAGCGAACGAAAAGAAGAAAGAAGAAGAACAGAGTGTGAACCACTAGCGAAGTCACTAATTTGTTCAAAGTTGAGCGCTCCTAAGATTTAGTAAATGAATTTTCTCAAATAATCCCAATTCATTTCCATATTTTACCGATGGTAGTTTATTAAATATTGTATGAAATTAGCAATAAACATCCTTTGTTATTTCCCTCTTCCCTTCCTTTAAAGCTGGAACATGTACCTGTATATGCGTAGCACGCAATGTGTATGCATATAGCATCATGCATAAATATAAAAGTAATTGAAAATGCACTGGAGTGATCACATATATCCATAGTGCATCAAACGTACAACTCCAAGTCAGTAACAGCTTCCAGTCAAATTAGTTTCAAGATAATCATACAAAAAAGCTGTAGAATATTTTGAAACTAATTTATCTGGAAGCTATTGTTGCCAGTTAAATTAGTTTCAAATTCTTCGGATAAATATGTTTGCATCGCAACATGCATACATTCTGATGAGCACATGTGAGCAGTGAATGTGCACTAGTATCGCAAAACAGATCACGCAATGCGCGATATGCATTACACACTATGCATGTGTTTTCAGCTTTAGACATTTTTCAATAACTTGGGTTTTACTTGGGGGATCTACTCCGAACTAATTAGGTGGAAGCTTGCCTGTGGGGTCCCAAAGATGTATCCCAATTTTGATGCCAAAAGCATCCACATTGTTTCCAAAATGGACACTGATGCATTTTTCAATAACTCTGATTCTATGTACCGGAGTGATTTCTTCCAACTTGGGTAGATGCTTGTCCATGGGGCCCCGAAGACATGTGACAATTTTGGGGTCAAAAGCTAAACTGCAACAGCTTTCAGCAACATCGTTTCCAAAATAGGACGTCGATATTGGACAAATTTGTTTCATAACCTGGATTAGGAATAATGTCAAATACACACACACAAAAATGCCAGATCATTTCCACCATTTTTCATAGTGAATATTTTGCTTTGCAACACCCAAATTTAAAAGCACTGCCTCCATATCATCTATCATTGGTGGAGGTCCGCATACATAGCATATAACAGCCACCGCTCCATGGTTCAACAACGCCGTTTTTATACTAGCAGAGCATATTCGACCATCTGCAAAATAAATAATACAATACCTCAACACTGTGATTTGTATTCTATATGATCTAGTGGAAGGATCCAGTCTGTCACGCAAGTATCTGACATCATAATCAATTACGTCATGAGTTAGCAGATTTCACACAAGTCTCAGTCAAATTAGTTTCAAAATATTCAAGAGCTTAGGTCTGTATATCAATACCTTAAAATTGAGATTCTGGGAGTACAGGGTTCAATGTGTTCAAATCAATGGAGGAATCCAGTTTTAGCTATGCCCCGCCCACCTCTAGCTACATTCCACCCACACTGCCCTTATCGGGATCGATTGACCCCCCTGCACTCACTGAATCTCAATTTCCAGAAAACTAGAGCTAAGCTGTTGAATAATTTAAAACTAATTTTATTGGGTTCTGTTGCTGCTTATGGCAGCAACAGCACCCAGTCAAATTAGCTTCAAATTATTCAACAGAATGTTTATTAAATAGTGAGGACATAAAATTCATAAAACTTTACAGACTATTACGTGTTTATGACAGACTAAACCGTTTTATTATGACATAATTCATTATGACAGGTTGTATCAGCCTATATGTGACCTAGTTGATTATGATGTCATATGATTGATCGATAAACTGGATTCCTCCATTCCATCATGCATACCAAGTGGACAGCTAGAACTATGGATGGTCCAGGGCTAGAAATAGATCCCTCTATTACCCTTTCTAAGTGCGTGCGTACATATCTGGCACAACTTCTAATGGAGCGATCTTCAAAAAACTTGGGTGGGAGATTTCCCTTGAAGATTCGAAGACCCCCCCCCCCCTTGATTTTGGTGTCAAAAATTCAAAGGTCAATATCATTGAATTACCTCTTTTATGTTAATATTTAGTATTACTCACATGTGATGGCAGAATCTGTTGGTCTCTCCTGTGTCACAAAGAACTGACATTTAATGTTTTCTTCCTCTTCACACAGAGATAACAGTTTGGTCTGAAATAGATACATGTAATAATAACCTAATATGTCATGTCTGCAAACTATTTAGAATCAACAATTAATTACCCAGTCTGACAGATCACTATGCTTTGTTACAGTGGATTCTCTTTAACTGTTTCGTTGCTACAAGCCAACTGCAGCTATCTAATAGATGAATCCAGTTTCTCAGTCAATCATATAATGTCATAATCAACTACGTCACATGTAAGCTGATGTCATAATCAATTACGTCATGAATGACACAATATAGTCTGTCATAAATGTTTAATAGTGCGTCAAGTTGTACAAATTGTATGTCTACTACTTAATAAACATTCTGTTGAATATTTTAAGACTAATTTGATTGGGCGCTGTTGCTGCCTATGGAAACAACAGTGCCCAGTCAAAGTAGTTTCAAAATATTCAACAGCTTAACTGTATAGTTTTCTGGAAATTGAGATTCAGGCACTGCAGGGATCAATAGATCCCAACACGTGCAAAGCGTGGGTGGATTTAGCTAGAAGGGTGGGGCATACCTAAAACTGGATTCCTTCATTGTAAATACACCCCACCAGGTGGATATCTTTTTTTTCAAGGATGAGACACAACATGCTAAGATCAACACATGCAATATGCTCGGTGCATGCTACAAATTTATAATCGCAGAGCCCGGCATGGCCGGCAATCATTTGTCTCAGTGATTTGACCTGCGAAATGATCTCTTATTGACATGATGTCTGGACTGACTTGTAATCTGCAGTCGATTCTGATGCGATAAATTGATGATTATGTGATTCTATTGGCTGCCATTTTGCAAAGTCACATGATATGATATCATTGTATCATTGGTCATTGGTTAGAGTGAAATCTTGTCCTAGTCTCAGTGAGGAGGCTATATACTAAGCAATCCAGCGGAGGTTTACTTGAAATCTCTCCAATCGATTTCCATATATATATAATATATATATATACCAAACATGTTTATTAAACTGCGGCAAGCCACCAGAATAATTTCAATGTGCAATAACTCTAGACCGGTTGAATATTTTGAGAACCATTTAACTGAAAATTGTTGGTGGCCTTTCCACCGAAAACAATTTCAGCCAAATTGTTTTCAAAATATTCAGCATACCAAGAGTTAAACCCACATGGAAAATGTAGTCAGCATAAATCCAGCCGGCAGACAGTCAAACACATGATGAGCTCTTGTGGTGATGCCTAACCGACCACACAGCCCAATGGAGAGCTCTCAAATGTCTCTCAAGTAGCTGACGTCATAATCTATTGTCACCAGTTATCTGATAACTGACGATCGAATAGTCCATTACTAGTGTACAAATTGTTTGTCTTTGACACATTTACATATAGGCAGCAAATTAACAGCATCCAGTCAAATTACTTTCAAAATATTCAACAACTTACCTGTATTGTTTTCTGGAAAGGAAATTGAGATTCAGAGAGTGCAAGGATCGATTGATCCCAGCACAAGCAAAGCATGGGTGGAACGTAGCTAGAGATAGGTGGAGCATAGCTATAACTGGATTCCTTCATTAAATCATGAACCATGTCCACACCACACCGGGTCTAGATTCGCCTTAAGATTTTACCATTTTAACACTCATATCAGGCAAAAATGGCTTCTCTAGTGGTCTTGGGAAATGCGATTTGCAGACCAAGAGAAGCCTATTTTTGAAAATTTACAACTGGAATGACTGGCTCGATAACCGAGCCAGTCATTCCAGTGGTAAATTTTCAAAATTAGTCTTCTCTTGGTCTGCAAATGGACATTTTTTTATGAGAAAATTTAAATTTTCTTGAACAAATTCGAGGGTTAAAGATTAAGGAAGGAGCGCTGAAGAAGTCAAACTAAAGGTTCCATACAAGACGAATTATTATTAAAGCAAATTATTTTAATCAGTATTATTTACTGTACCTTAAAAATCAATTCCTCCTCGTTACATGCGCTGTAGAGCACTCTGACTGAACCTGGATGGAATGCAGAGTTGTCTAACCTTGATGTCTTACCGAGATCAGCAATGTGTTTTACAATACAGATGAGTGGGTTAATCCCGACTCCGCCCGCAATGAGCAGTATAGGGGGTGCTTTGTCAGATGGTTGAGGGTCGTAGTAGAATGTTCCGTCAGACTTCACAGACACCTTGTCACCAACCTTGCACTGCAATTAACCAATTTCAATCTGAATTCTCAGAAAGCTGGTAATAAAATATAAAATCTACTTAATTATTTTGGAAACAATTTGTCTGGAAGTCATTCCTGCCTTAAAGGATAACTAACCTCATCGCTTGATAGCTATTCAGGTGATCTAATATGCTACTCATAAACTAAGGAGGTAATTATAAGCTTTTTATCATGCCGCTATAGAAAGATATTCAGGCTTTAGTAGCTAAATGTTGGTACATTTCTACACCCTATGATGGCTGTCATGATTTACTTTTCAACCAATCAGTAAAAAACTAGCGTGCTTGCCTCGGTACATGCGCTCGGTCATAGAGGTGCCAGCTATACATGTAGTTTGGCAATTTCATATAAAAGCAATCATACAGGTAAGCTGTTGAATATACTTTGAAACCAATTTGACTGGAAGTTGCTGCTGCCATAGACAGCAACAACTTCCAGTCTAATTATTTTCAAAATATTCAATGGGATAAGTATTACATAATAAAGAATGTAATGCATTGGCACTTCCATGACATCACACACTATCGCTTGGGGAGACAGAATGGTGGCGATCACTGTTCAACATTTACACGATATTACAAAGCAGATAATTGTGATACAGATGAGGGAATGTGGCAGGATATGAAGGATATGGAATCTATAAACCATAATCTATTGGTACAATACAACATCCGAGATGAGAATAGCATCCCTTTAATAGTAATAATCTTCCTAAAAATAAGATAAGTTTTAAAGTCAAGGAAAGCAACGCTCAATATTTATTAATCTAAGCCCTCAAGCTCATTCAAAATAATAAACATTAGCTTTATAGTATGTTGATGATGGAGTGTATCTGACGTCATAATCAATGAGGTAATCCAGTTTTAGCTATGCCCCGCCAATCTAGCTCAGTTCTACCCACACCGCCTGTGTTGGGATCAATCGATCCCTGCACTCTCTGAATCTCATTTCCCAAAAATCAATACAGGTAAGCTGTTGAATATTCTGAAACTAATTTGACTGGGTGCTGTTGCATACTAGATACATACCTGGCTGTGTACCCAGTGTGTAGGTGGATGGTCACTATATTTGACCGCAAGGTCCAGCGTGGAATGTTTGAGCAAATGACCAGGAGATGAACACATTGAATAGCCGCCAACACGATCTATACCAGGGATCATCATATCAAGCCTGAAACAGAATTTAAACAAGAGCCATCAGAAGACGGCATATCTCCCCGGATCCAAACATTTCAGATAAACATACATCAAGAGTGGACATACATGGAACATTAATTGTAAAGGACAATATTAGAAAAACTAATCAATGAAAAATGAAATACTGACACTGTATCTCGCCTTAAAGAAATATAGATTTGTAAGTGCAGGTTCAATTCCATTCAACTATTATGCCCGGACAAGGGAATTTTGGTGAATTTTAAGTTTTCCAAGGGAGATAACTCAGGAAAATATGGATGAATTTCTTCAAAATGGAATCATAGCACTGATGGCGTAGACTCCCTTAATGTGAATCAAACAGAGACTTCTAGAATCGTAGCTAAACTGTAGTTGTGTTTACATCTTGAAATGATTGTCAGAGATGGATGTACTGACATACATACATTCTATACAGACGCATGGATATACAGACGTATGGATAGCACATACACATCTTCAAGTGGTAATGAGAACCCGTACCAAGTTTCAAAAGAATCACAGCTAAATTGTAGTTGTATTGACAAGAAATGGTTGGTACTGCAGTTTATGTATCGGATTAAAGGTATTTAAAGGGGGATAACTCTGTAATGAATAAGTTTATGGCCATGAAAAAAGAACATGCACATCTTCAGATGGTAATGACTAGATTTACCACGTTTCAAAAGAATTGTAACTAAACTGTAGGAATTGCAAGGATGGACCGACAGACGAACATACATTTTAGACAGTAAATAACAACGTAGTCAGTTATAGGAACTACTTGTAGGTTATTTAGCCGACACTTGGTTGCAATGTGAGACCAAAAGTCTGAATGATCTGGACTGGAATTTTCATCCCTTTTATACCCTTCCTGGGCGAGCCTGTGGATTGGGTCGATCTTGATCATATATGGCCAGAAAAAAACAAATTGCCGCTTCCCTCGTTTGAAATTTTTGGAGGTTTGGCGGTATGGTCAAACAATTTTACCGGTTGGCCTGTATTTTACCAGTTGGGTCAGGTTTACCGGTTGTGACTTTTTTACCGGTTATGCCTTTTTTTTACTGTTGTGACTTTTTTGGCGGTTGTGATATTTTTTGCAGGTTGTAAGTTTTTTGCCGGTTCTGCCATTTTTGGCGGATGGGCAACTTTTTTGGCAGCTGTGGTCATTCTTACAACGGTTGTGCATTTTTTACCAGTTGTGTCTATTTTCGCGGTTGGAAAAACATTTTTGGCGGTTTAGGTTTTTTACCAGTTGTAGGTCATTTTGGTGATAAATTTTTAAGGGTTTCTGTAGTTCAAGTTCATAGAGGTATTGCTCCTTTAGTGGAGAGTTCTTGGCTGTTTGTATGGGTAATGATCATGTGTAGTCATCACTGTTTTTGATTCAGATTTCATGGCGCTTCGTTCCTTGAGCGGAACTCATCAGAGGCGAAGTTTTGTCAACTGGGAGTGGGCATTTTTGGGCTTCACTTTTTTCAGATATGGTGTGGGTGTTTGGATTGATATACAAAGAGTGTGTTGGACATCCTTGGCTAGTCTAAATGGTTTGGTATATTCAACAGGGAAGTATATATCACGGTAACACAAAGTCAAAATCAAAACTGGTTAGATATTGAACTTATGTAAATTTTTTGGGGTTTCAAAAATATGTTTTGTAAAATAAACACTAAATAAAATAAAGAAGCACGACAACTTGGTGAGTGTGCGTCTTTGTTGTTCTTTTATATAATGTAATTAAATTTAAATTTAAAAGGGGGGAAATAGTGTTGTGCTAAAATCCACATAAAAGTGCCATATTTAATAGCATCTTTAAAAGATGCGAGGTGATGACAATGGGTATGATGTCAATGTGACGCGAAAGTGATGACGTCACCAAAAGATGTGTAGATGCATATTATCTGACTGGAAAGATGGATTCTTAGGGACACCTTAGAAATAAAAGGTTAATAACAACATACTGGGCGTGTCCGCCCATGGTGGGCGTGTTGTTCCATGGGGCAATTAATCTACTGGCGGTTGTAGTATCAATTTCCTTGTCTCTGACTAGTTGGTCTAGTCGTATTTCAATGAGTTTGGTGTGTTTATATGTTCGAACTCAACGCACCTTCAAAATCAGAATCCAAGAACATCTGCGATCGATATCAAACCTCCATAGGAATGAACGATACGACACTCCCGTATCCAGACATTTCAATAAACATGGACATTCTAGAACTGACATGCAGTTCAGAATTATCCAGGTACTCTCATCAGACCCAGACAATGAAAACTCCACCCCATGGAGAAAACAGAAGGAATGTCATTGGATACACCAGCTCCACATAATGGAGCCTATAGGCATAAACCTAGCAGGATAAGGGACGCCTCGGCGGACAGGCCCAGTACATTGTTATTAACCCATACATTTGGGACAGATGATGGACGTACAAGTATACGGATAGCACATGGACATCTTCATGTCATAATGATAACTCACTTAACAAGTTTCAAAAGAATCGCAGCTAAACTGAAGGAGGAGTTGCGCTAACAAGAAATGATTGGCAATGCAGTTTATGTATCAGATATCTACAAAACCCCAATCAGTACAGGGCAGCTCTGCATCAGGGCTGCCATAAAAACCACCAAATTAGCCGTCAAACCGCCTTGGAACCACCAAAACCACCAAGCCTTCAGGCCGCCTATAACCACCAAGCCACCAAAAAAAGCTGCCAAGCCTCCAAAACCACCACGACCCAAGCCATCAAGCCGCCACCAACCCCCCACCACGCATGAGTATGCTCATGTGCAGATCCCACCACCCCAATGGTATAAAAGGGCCACACATTCCATGCTCAGACCATTCAGACTCTGTGCCTCACCAAGTGAAGACAAGCTTCAGGCACACAGCAAACACTTCTAATGCTAAACGTTGTTATTAAGATTTTATTACCAAAGAAGAATGGATACAGCTAGTACTTCCATGGGAGCACCAGAGACAGAGTTAGTCATACCATCCATCTCTGGCCTGACCCTCGACTCAGTGGACATCGATCTATCTTCCACCACTGACGTTACCAGCACTAAAGCGGTGACACTTGGTGAGAAGCAGAAGGCCAGCGGCCCCACACACATGGAGGCTTAGCCACCATTACCAGCCAGACAGGAAAAGAAAGAGATTAGAAGAGCACAGAGACTCACCTCCTTCTACCAGCCACCAAGACAACATAAGGAGAAAACAGGGCTACATCAAACCCAGCATCCCCAGCGAGCACGTCAATGCATATAGAGTTTGGCAAAACTCCTGCAAGGAGTCCAGGCTCGAGACGCAGCATGAAAAATTGAATGATGCAATAAAAACTGACTCATTTACGAAGATGCTCAAGGCATCAGTGCCATTCGAACTGGAAGAATCGCCTTCTGTATTCAATTTCACAGCAGAATGGGGAATCTGCATGATGACTTCAGCAAAAAGCTGACCAAACTTCTGGCATCGTACACGACATAGCTGTAAGTAAGTCTGTTGGAACATTTGGAAGCTAATGTGACTGGGAGTCAGACGATAAATATAATATGAATGTTCATGATGTTGAGTGAATGTATTCTTGCAAGTAAACATCCATTTTACTACATTCAAGGTTTATTTTCAACTTTATGGTGATTTCATTTCAAAGTCGATGTATTGATTGACGTATTAGAGGAATGTTACACTGAAAGCAGTGTTTTCCATGGCGTCTCAATGTTGGTGGTCCCAAGGATTCCATACCCTGAAATATGGAGGTTCCACATAGATCTGCGGGTCCCAAACTGAAATCTGAGTTTCTCAAGCAGTTTCTCTCAATCTATGCTAAAATTGGACACCCTGGACTCCCAACTGTTGAATTATGGTGTTCCCAAGATATATGTTGTGGGTACATATATTTTTGTGCCAAAAAAAACCCACCCAATTAGTATTATTTAACAATCATAGATGTTCAGTGGTGCCTTGGGACCCACTGTACCGCTTTTGGGTGTACCAAGTTGCATTTTAGGGGCATATACCGTCAAAAGTATACCATTTATAATATGTGAGAATCCGTAACTGAAAGTGGACATATATGGTATTGTTTGCAAATTGTTCATTGTTGTCGCATTGAGATGATAGATATATCACTTCAATATGTGACCTGTATGTAATAAATGGACAATAATGAGTTAATTTTACAATAAAATCTAAATACATTCGAGGAATTATACCTCTGAAAAGTTTCTGTAACATCAAACGAACAATGGAGGGATCCAATTTGTCAATCAAGTATCCGACATAGATAATCAATTACGTCACTAGTTAGCTGAGGCCACAATCATAATGAGGTATAGCTCTGTCATGGAAATTGAAATGTCTGCAGTGCATAATTTAGAATTCGATATTTGCATAGCATGTATTTCTATGCAAATTATAAATTGTATAGTTGTCAGCAAAAATGTATAGCTATTAACTCTTTCACAGATAAATTCCCTGTATATCAATCTCAGAGCAAACAAGCAGGAAAGCTGTTGAATATTTTGAAATTAATATGACTGGAAGCATTGCTGCCTAAGGCAGCAATAGCTTCCAGTAATATTAATTTCAAAATATTCAACAGAATATGCTATTCATAGTTAAGAATTTACTTTTTCAGAGATTTATCGTTAAAAGGGTTAATGATAGAACTTAAGAAAATCAATGATAAATTTCAATCACGTACAAAATTTGCATAACAAATATAGCTATACATGTCGCAGAATGTATAGCAACTGTTATCATATGTGTAGCAAATTGAGATGTGATACCAGTTAAATTATGCCCAGTGTCTGTCACTTAAATGATGAATTTACATACATGCATTAATTAATAAACATTCTGTTGAATATTTTGAAACTAATTTGATGGGGATAACCTGTTACTACCACAGGGGCCCCTTGTTAAATTAGTTTCAAAATTATCAACAGAATACTTTTATAGTTACCTTGAAATCAAGATTCTGGGAATTCAAGTTTCAAAGTGATTCCAATACACATAACATCGGCGGAGCATAGCTAGAAATAGGCGGAGTATAGCTTGAAATAGACGTAGCATAGTTAGAAATGGGTGTAGTATAGCTAGAAATGGGCAGAGCATAGCTAGAAATGGGCGGAGCATAGCTAGAAATAGGCGGAGTATAGCCAGAAATGGGCGGAGCATAGCTAGAAATAGGCGGAGTATAGTCAGAAATGGGCAGAGCATAGCTAGGAATGGGCGGAACATAGCTAAAAATGGGTGTAGTATGGCTAGAAATGGGCGGAGCATTGCTAGAAATTGGCAAAGCATAGATAGGAATGGGCGGAGCACGGCTAAAAATAGGCAGAGTATAGCTAGAAATGGGTGGAGCATAGCTAGAAATAGGCGGAGTATAGTCAGAAATGGGCAGAGCATAGCTAGGAATGGGCGGAACATAGCTAAAAATGGGTGTAGTATGGCTAGAAATGGGCGGAGCATTGCTAGAAATTGGCAAAGCATAGATAGGAATGGGCGGAGCACGGCTAAAAATAGGCAGAGTATAGCTAGAAATGGGTGGAGCATAGCTAGAAATAGGCGGAGTATAGTCAGAAATGGGCAGAGCATAGCTAGGAATGGGCGGAACATAGCTAAAAATGGGTGTAGTATGGCTAGAAATGGGCGGAGCATTGCTAGAAATTGGCAATGCATAGATAGGAATGGGCGGAGCACGGCTAAAAATAGGCAGAGTATAGCTAGAAATGGGTGGAGCATAGCTAGAAATGGGTGGAGCATAGCTAGAAATGGGTGGAGCATAGCTAGGAATAGGCAGAGTATAGCTAGAAATGGGTGGAGCATAGCTAGAAATAGGTGGAGCATAGCTAGAAATGGGTGGAGCATAGCTAGAAATGGGTGGAGCATAGCTAGGAATTGGCGGAGCATACATGTAGCTCGAAATGGGCAGAGTATACCTAGAAATGGGCGGAGTATAGCTAGAAATGGGAAGAGCATAGCTAGGAATGGGCGGAGCATAGCTAGAAATGGATCCATAGCCACTCACCATTGTCCTGCTTTAAAACTGAAGCATGTTTCATGGATTTTCAATGTTAAGCCTTTCACGGTCTTTGATTCTTCACGTAGATCTGTAATAGTAGCCTCTGAAAGCACCTGAACAGAAACATGTGGACACTGATTTATCACATGAAAATTATCCTTTTCTAGCCAAACTTGCTTTGAATGGATGCATGTATGGACACGCATTTCTACTGACAGAACGTGAATGTATGTATACTATTCAGAAAAATCTCTCTTATATGACCAACGGAGAAGCACAAAGACCAATAATAGTGGAGGTTGTCACCACAGAGACCAGGATAGTGGCGGATAACAGAGTGCTTGAGATATTATGTGTTGTGACTTTAAAAGACTGATGCATTTTTAGCCATGTCACACCAATTTTCTACCGACATTTGAATCAATTAAATTATTACTTTGAATTCTGGATTACAAGTCCCAATTTCAAGTTCATGTAATTACTATACAAGTAAGCTATTGAATTATTTGAAACTAATTTCGCTGGGGGGATGTTGCTGCTAACAATGGCAACAACAGCTCCCTGTCAAATGAATTTTCAGAATATTCAACAGAATGTTTATAAAATTGTAAATTCATCAAAGACATACAATGGACCTTTCTAGTTTTATCTATGCCCCGCCCATCTCTAGCTAAGCAACCCACACCTCGCTCGTGTTGGGATCGATCAATCTCTGAACACCCTGACTATCAATTTCCAAAAAACTACACAGGTAAGCTGTTGAATATTTTGAAACAAATTTGACTGGGTGCTGTTGCTGCCTAACAGAGCCCAGTCAAATTAGTTTCAAAATATTCAACAGCATGTTCATTAAATAGCAAAGAATTACAAAGACATACAATTCATACAACGTGTCGGACTATTTGAGATTTGATGACAGTCTATATGGAACTTGTGATGTAATGATTGTGACGTCATCATCCAAGGTCAGATGATGGATGGATACTCTGGAAAGGTGAATTCAGATACTTTCATTCCCGACCATCCACACTTTCAAGACCAACCATCATGACAAATGCTTTGTTGTATTATAATGTCAGATAGATGAGAGGAAGTTCGGTTCCTTCCATCAAGTCCATTGGGTGATATAATGATTATTGGTAACCTCCCCCACACCCTGCACGCACACACACACATCCATCCCTCCCCAGGGGAAGAGGGTATTGGATTTGTGCGTGCGTGCGTGCGTGCATGCATGTGTTCTTGCGCAAGTCACCACTCTAGTTCAATAAATCAGGTTATATTGAAAGCATCTTCAGCAAACTTGGAAAAAACACATACATGAATCATCAAGAGACATGGGACGTCTGACATGAGGGGCTGAGGGCGGGGCGGATGAGTGTGACTGTGTTTCTCCCCATTCGCCCACCGGTGACCCTCCCCACTGCACTCTGGCATCAATACAGCCGGTGCATGTAGGACATCGCACATGGCCGGAGTCCCATGTATATGACGAGCCCATTGATAAAAAATATAATAAAAACTTTTACTCTTCGGAGAATGAGACAAACAGGTGTCCCCTCTCTCAATATCGGTGTCAAAAGGACATCATCCACAATATCCAAGGTGCTCCAAATAGGGACACTGGCAGCATGTGCAGTACCACTATCACATCCCTACCATCACTGCATCCAGTGTCCACAGGACACTTGCACTCCTACAGTCGATATCACAAAGGACACCACTTTTCCGCACTTGAATCACTTATGTAAAATAGGAGACTGGACATACATTGCACTACCGGTGTCGAGACACTGATCCTCTTGGTGCCCAGACCATGGGGTATAAAAGGGTGAGAAAAATCATTCTTATGCCATTCAGCCTTTTAAGTCACAAATCAGATTTCAGCGTAAGGTCCTGAGTATAATATACCAAGATATTTTTTAAGATACTTTCCACCAGCTGAAGCCATAGTTATTACACTTGAATATGATGTTTTTGGTTTAGGTTCCCGAAGAAGTGTATCGATATGAGGGTCAAAGGTCAAGGGCATAGAATCAATTTTTACATGTCTGGCGCGACAACAAGTTCTACTGACAGGATTTTGGGCAGATAAATGCCCTCATGCACCATGCATTGATTTTGTTGTCAAAGGTCAACTACAAGGTCAGATGATGGCTTTCAGAATAATACTCTAGAATGCTTGTTATGGAAGGGCAAATGTGTTCAATTTAATACTTATATCCTAATATTCGTCCTGCTCATATCAAGTCATACATATTGTTAAATTCTTGATTATTTTGAAAATAATTTGACTGCGATCTGTTACCAACTGTATCCAGTTAACTAGGCTCAGTGCATTCAAAAGAATATTTCTTATGTCCTAAAGAAATTCTCATATACATGTAAAGTCCTTTGTGGATGATTGGTTAAATTTAGCTTACTCAACAATATGCATCAGGGCAGTCACTTCTAAAACAACCCAAGGGAAGTAAGTAAACCAAACATACCCCAACTCTCTAATATCCAACTTTGGTGGTCACGTTAATTTTAATTTTATCATAGAAAGAAACGCCTACTTTGCAATCAACATATCATTTTGAAAAATTTAACACTGGAATGACTGGCTCAGCTATCGAGCCAGACATTCTAGTGGTTAATTTTCAAAGATTGTCATCTTCTGGCTTGTAAATGTATATTTCTCAAGCCCACTGCTAAAACTGGTTTTGGTCTGTTTAACCGCTGAAGGGTTCATTTCTGATATCCTAAAATCAGCTTATCTTACCTGATCTGTTTTCTGTGCAGGTGTCTTCGTAGACATTGTTCTCAGGCCCTGCACATTAATAGCCGAACCTGACAAGCTTCAACACAATCAAATAAACAAGAATTAAGACATCAGCATTTCTAGCTATTCCCCGCCCATTTTTAACTAAGCTCCACACACTTTTTATGCAAGCTGGAATGGATTTGAAACTTTGAAAACTGAATTCACAGAATCTAAATTCTCCAGCCAAATTAGTTTTAAAGATATTCAACAGAACCTTTATCACATTGTAAACTCATCAAAGACATATGGTCAGGGTACCTGTTTCTAACAGGGTTCTATTTCTAACAATTTCTCCTTTTTGCGTTCTCCCGCACTCGTTGTTTTGGTGACATCTTCAAAACATGTTTATTTCAATAGATACATCATTTTTACACAACATTTGAAGATTTGATCAAAATCTAGTAGAAATAAGTAATTAGTTTACCTATCTTTTTATTTGACGTGTGAAAAATTTTTTTAGAGGGTCCATACAATTGTTCATAACTGGTAAAGTAATGAAACAAACATCACATCAGACAACTGGTCCACTTTTCACATCACATCAGACAACTGGTCCACTTTTCACATCAGACAACATATGCCATATGCTGTCAAACACGGTATGTTGATTTCACCAACATAACAATAATTCTTTTCTACGGCTGCGACGAAGGTGCATGGGGTGCTTATATTGTTTTCAAATCTAGATTGATTTTTTTTCACGCACATGCCCAATCCAACCATGGCCATAGTTTCTATATATGATAAAAACTAAAATCATTTTAACGTTTTATGATATGCATAATAATCCTTATTCTCACTTTAAACACCAGTTTTACTACTTTACAAAGCAAGGATACAAAATTTTGATTTTGAAAATGGTGTTGCTGTCGTCTATGTATACTAGGTATTATGAAAAATGGAATTTGACCAGGCCTAGATTTACCACAATAACTAAAATTGTGCTTCCTTTTTAGCGGCCTTTGTATCATCAATTTTGCTGACAAACTCCTGTTGTCATATCATAGACAGTGATGTCATATCACCATCTTGTCGCTATAGAAATAATGAATTTACCTCCCTGTTAGAAACTGGTACCTAAGTACACAAAACCCCTCTGAAAACCGATAATGTGTCATGTGTATTTACACACGGTAAATTTATTTGGAGGAATTAAAAACTCACACTTAAAAAAAGTCACACTGCATGCAGGGTCACCAGTTTAAGTGACACCAGGAGAGAAATCTGTCTCAGGCCATTCAAACTTTCGACTACCATCAAGTACTCAGCGTATGGTCAATACACATTCAATTGAAGAAGTCTCCAAGTAGCTGAAGACATAGATTTTTTTTTAATGACTCAGGCTCTGTGATTGACTCGATCACCGAGCAAGTTATTGTAATGTTAAATTTGAAAAGATAGTCTTCTCTTGACCTGCAAATGGACATTCAATAAGACCATATTTTGATTTTGTTGACAAAATTTGACTAATAAAGCACTAAGACAGGCATATAAGAAAGCTTATGCTGTTGAATATTCTGAACATTATTTTATGAACATTATCTTTGGCCCAGGAAGTAATCACCAGCTTCCAATCGGCAGACTGTCTACCCACTTTGTCGTATTCGATTTCTTGGGTGAAAGGGCTAAAAAATATGTTGCCTAGTGCATGAATATACCTTCCGAGTGTATATCATGTGGGCATGCCTCACTGTATATGGATGTGCACTAGTGTTGCTCGGATTAATCGATTTGATCGATGATTGATTGGCTTGCATGTTCAACCAACCGATCGATCATTATTTCAGAGATCGATTTTTGGTTGTTTATAAATTGACTTTATTAATATATTTTAACTGGTCAAGCTAGAAAACGAATACTTTTTAGAAAAGAATTTAAATTCAATTGTTACAACTATATAGTATTACTCCTTAGCCTAAGACAGTAATTCTTTCAGCCCTGAAATAGTATGTTAATTTCAAAGCAACCATACCAATAACATGTTGAATATTTTGAAAGCTATTTGACTGGAAGCTGTTACGGCCTAAATTAGTTTCAAAATATTCACAGATTATTTCTTAAATTATTAAAAATCTGTCATACAATGTACCTGCGACTTGGTTTGAAAGGGGTAATTATCCTTGAACATGCTATAATTATTGCATTCAAAATGGGTAAAAAATGAGAAAATCGATCATTAATTGATCATCGGTTAGTATATAAAACCAATCATCAATCACAAAAATAGTACTAATTCCCAACTCTAGTGTGTGCACATAGATACGCTCACAGTGTGTGTGTACATACATGCATGCCAGTGTGTGTACACACATACATGTGTCAGTGTGTGTACATACATGTACGTGTCAGTCTTTGTACATACATACATGTGTCAGTGTGTGTACATACATGCATGTGTCAGTGTGTGTACATACATACATGTGTCAGTGCGTGTACATACATACATGTGTCAATGTGCGTACATACATGCATGAGTCTAAATGAAATCAAGGATTTCTTTTTTCACGAGAGAGTTGATACTTACCTCCCTAATACTTTTTGATATTGCTAAATATCGGCTTTCACTCAATAAACACTCAGAATAAAAACAGTTAGGTGCCCCTACTGGGCAGGGAGTCAGAGGGTAGTCCGGCGGATGCCAGCCCCACCACCGCGCATGCGCAGACTAGCACTTCCTCTGACTAATTTATTGGCTGACACACATGCAACTATTAAGAGCATGAAGACCGAGCCTCTGTGGGGTGGAGAGGCCGGGTCCGTATATAGGGAGGTAAGTATCAACTCTCTCGTGAAAAAAGAAATCCTTGATTTCGTTTATTTCACTTCAAGAGTATACTTACCTCCCTAATACTTTTTGATATTGCTGAATTCGACAGGGAATTCGGCGGGAGGGAGGCGAGGTCAAAAGACCAGCTCTTCCCTATACGCTTTTCCGCGTTTAAGGCACTTAAACTTCTGAAACTGTGTGAAAACAGTCAGGATTTGACAAACCATCGGATAACACAAACCGATGTATGAGAGATGACCGAATGTCATATGCGCTCCCCCCCCCTTCCTGAAAGGAAGACTTGAATGACCTCAATGTCCCATACGCTCTCTACGTACAAGTGCCATGTACTATAGGACAGAGACGAAAAAGCTCCATTTTCGTATACTCTCAATAATGAACCACATAAACACACAAACCATCACCATTTTAATAACAACGGGTAACGTGACAATGAAATCAACAATGGACAACACATGAACAAGACTGACCTTGCTGAACTTGGCTGCTGACATCAACTTCCCAGTGGTGAAGGCTGATGCAGTCCCAAAAAGTGGTTGTTTCCATTAATTAATTGTGAAATATATAAGCAATGAGGAAACCTCATCAAAAAATGTACACCTAGTTATTTTTTCAAAATTGACAAGGCGAGAGGATTAGAGGTGTCACGGAGATAATGGTCTGTAAAACTTGACTCACAGTGCCACTGAGCAACCGACATAATGTCATCCACAGGGACCCCATTAAATAGGGCAGTGGATGTCACTACGCCGCGGACACTGTGAGCCTTGGCCATGTCAACCTGCTTCCCGGTGGCTGATTTATGACAAAACTGAATACATTCTACAATCCACCTGGAAATGGTGTCCTTAGACGCCCTGCCATGGGGTTCAATATGTGACAACCATAACGCTGACTGGTCGGTCCGCCACTCCGATGTACGTTGTTTGTACGGGAGCAGCGCCCGGACGGGACACCATGCTTTAGAATTAGGATCATATCTAGTTAAAGCTGGCAAAAAAATAGGTTGACCTGGATATTTCAAAGACTGATTCTTAGCCAAGAAATTAATCCCAGGTAGCAGCTTAAGGCCTTCCCCTGTAACCACAAAACGGTCTTCCTCGGCTGATAAGGCATGAATTTCACTCCTACGCCTAGCCGAGGCCGCAGCAATTAAAAATACAGTTTTAAGAGTTAACAGTTTCATAGAAATGGAACTAAGTGGTTCAAAAGGCTTATCTCCTAGTACCTGAAGCACTAGAGATAAACTCCAAGATGGAATCACCGGGGGATTCCCTGGTCTTAGATTGGCCATGCCTTTAATTAATACATTTAATGTACTTACTTCATCACTCCCCCTATTAGCCAAGCAAGGGATAACAGTCATTAAAGCTGATTTATAACCAGCAATAGAGTTAGGCTTGAGGCTATAGGCATCATACAGGTGACAGAGGAAATCAGCTACTACCTGAATAGATGAATCCATTGGATCAATACATCTTTTTGAGCACCACTCTGCAAATCTGTTGATTTTATATATATATGCTCTGGAGGTTGACCCCATCCTGGCTTTGGCCATAAACATGGCTGCTTGCTCAGAAAAGCCCTCCTTAATTCTAGATTCCTTGACAACATCCACGCAGTCAATCGGAACATTGACGGATTGTTGTGAAGGGCCTTGCCCTGGAAGATAATGTCGTCCATCAGAGGCAGAGGAACCGGATTGCAGACCAGAAGGTCCAGCAGATCTGTATACCATGATCGGCTTGGCGTATGCATACATTCCCACCCGCTGATAGCTAACGCATCTGTTGCGAAAGCGCTTGGATCTGGAATCGGACAGACGTACGTCGTCATCTTCGCATTCTTCTTCGTTGCGAACAAATCGATGTTGGGTTTCCCCCAATGGTCGAACAGACGATCCGCCACACATTGATTTAGTTGCCATTCCGTCGGTAAAACACTCATCCTTCGGCTCAATGAGTTTGCTAGCAGATGTAACCTTCCCGGAATATGAACTGCTTTCAAGGTAATCCTGTGATCCAGGCACCAGCAAAGCAGTCTCCATGTCATCATACAGAGACTGGGTGACTTCGTTCCACCCTGGCGGTTTATGTAAGTCACAACTGTTGAGTTGTCTGAACGAATAAGAACAATCTTGCCCTGAACTTTCTGTAAGAAATGTTCCAGGCCCAGGACTACTGCTCTTAACTCCAGTAGATTGATATGTTCCTTTGACTGTTCCAGATTCCAAAGCCCTGATATCGTGGATTCTTCCAGGCAAGCTCCCCACCCCTCCATCGAGGCATCTGTATACACAGTCACCTGAGGGTGGGGAGGGGGTAGCATAACCCCCACCAAGAAATTCTCTGTCTTCAACCACCATTGCAGGTGGTGAATTAGAGGCGCCAACACTGACACGTTCGAGTCCAGTGAACCTGTACTCTGGGTCCATTGTGTCATGAGAAATAACTGGATCGGCCGCCTGCATAAGGCGGCCTGAGGAATGACTGGTTCCAAAGAAACCATCAACCCCAGCATCCTCAAGTAAACCCGTGCCAGGACATAACGACTGTCGCACACTGACTGTATTACTGAGATGAGTCTCTGAACCCTCTCCTGAGTAGGATAAACATATCCTGTCTCTAGATCGAAGAACATGCCCAGGTAAACAAACTTCTGGGATGGAGTCAGCTCTGATTTTTGGAAATTGATTATCCAGCCCAAGTCTGTGAGAGTCTTCAAAACAATCTCCAGATTGGCCGATAAACTTTCCTGGGTGTGTGCTTTTAACAGCCAGTCGTCTATGTATGTGTGGCCTGCTATGCTTCTCCTGCGGAGGTATGCGGTGATCGCAAGAACCACACGGGTGAAAACCTGAGGAGCCGTGGAAATTCCGAAGGGTAACACCCTGAATTCCCACTGTCTGCCCTGGAATGCAAATCTCAGGAAGCGACGGAAACTCCTCGCTATGGGGATGTGGAAATAAGCATCCTTCAAATCTATTGAAGCTGTCCACATTCCCTTCTCAAACCCCGCCAACACCGAGCGCACAGTCTCCATCTTGAAACTGGGCGTCTCTCTGAACTTGTTCAATGGCTTGAGGTTGAGAATAGGTCTCCACCCTCCGGTGTTTTTTGTTACTAAGAACACGGTTGAATAAAAGCCCGGACACTTTTGTGCCGGCTGAATTGCTCCTTTTTGTATGAGGGAGTTTATCTCCTCCTCGATACACAACCTTTGCTCTGGATCTCTCGGATTTGGAGTCCAGATTGGCATCAGAGACAGTCGCGATGGCGGGCCTGTCATCCAATCGGGATGATACCCGACTGAAAGTCATCGCAAGACTAAACGGTCCTGAGTCAACCGCTCCCACTCTTGCATGTGGTCGGCCAACCGGCCTCCCACGGGTCCACCTAAGGAGAGAGGTGGACATAAGGAGTGCAAGAGTGGCACTGTCTCCTTCGCCAGAAACACCGGAGTGGTTCTCACCGCGGTAACCGGCCCATCAGGCACGATGACCACTACCAGATCCTCGCGCGCCACGCCCAGCACCGTGCGCACCTCGGTGCGTGGGTGGCTGCCTTGCTGACTGCGCCCCCCTCACTGCTGGCGGAATCGCACGCGGCCGAGGCCAACGCAGCGATGGTGGCTGGCCTCTGACCTGGCCACCTCCACCTCGAGCCTGCAGGGGATGATATGCAGGGGGTGCCGCGTGAACGCGCTCCCTACGGAGCACTTCAAACTGCTCGCGCAGCGCCCTCTGGTTATTGACCAGAGTAACCGTCTCCTGGAGGTGCCTACATCCCTCACCTCCAAAGAGACCAGGACCTGTCATAGGCATACGCAGTAGCCTATTGTACAGGTCCTGGGATGGGCACAGGTTGTCCAAGGCAAACGTGCGCCTCGCCCGGACACTCCTGGTCACCGCCCGAGTCATGCAGTCCAGAGCCAGGTTGATACCATCCTGGATGGCGCTCTGGACTGTGACCGGGCTCGGTTGGCGCGATGTGGATGCTGTTACTACCCCCTCTAACAGCTGGGAGACGTGGGACAGAGCCGCAATAGAAGCTCTCCCACTCTCCTCCGCATCACGCAACGCGGCATTTGCCGAACGCAACGCGTTCGAGCACAAAGCTCCCGTGTCAGAATGGGAGCCTGGCTGCGCATCCTCGCCCAAAGCCGCGCGGTCATCCACGCTAGGCTTGGGCACCACACCGTACCTCTGGTACTCCACAGGCACGATGCGGCAGCGGCTTGCTACCTCGCAAGGGGCATTCGCGAGACGCCCATTCGCCTTAATGGACGTCTCCGCCGCGGCGAACATATCCACGATATGCTCTGCTAACGGCAGAGATTGCATAGGGCTAGCAGTGGCCTTACCAGCTAAGCATGGCATGTAGTCATGCTGGCTAGCCGACTGCTCCACGGGCAGGTCTGGCCTAACACTTATCAGACATTGATAAGCGTCAGACCAATCCTCCTCCGTGGCTAACAGCGAGTGCTCTACAAGACGGGGGCCTTCGTCTTCCTCCAGAGCACACGCAGCAGAGCTTGACGGCGGATAAGCTGACACTCCAGGCAAGCCAGAGAAAGCATGCGGGCCCGAAAGAGCAGGCATGGTAATCTGACTGGCTTGTCCAGAAGCAGGTGCCGTGGTAGAGCGTGGGGCAGATACTGCATAGGAGGTACTGGCACCCGCGGCGTGCGGATACCCCTGGACTGATAAGAAGCCAGCGGGTTCCAGCAACAGCCGTCCACGACCCCTCGGCGCGGCAAGCCTGCTGCCAGGGTCGTGGAATGTCCCCTCTAATGGGGCCACCTGTGAATCCTCGAAAACTGGTAACGGCCTACGGAATGGTGATTCAGAGGTGGGGATTACCTGCTCCGAAGCAGATGATGAGGACAACAAAGGATTTGGTCCAGGAAGCATGCCACGAAGCAACTCTGGAACCAAATCCTTTATTGTCCTCTTCATCTCTCCCAACATCTCACTACGGAAGGCCTCCATGTCCACCGCGGACGAGGCCTTCCTCTTACCCTTCTTACTTACACCCTCTCTTTCCTGCTTCCTCTCCTCCTCCACCACCTTGTCCTTTGCCTGCAAGCATAAAAACTCGGCCATTAGCTCGACACCACCCCCCCCCCTCCCCCAATGCTTACATATCTCACAATTGAGCAATGGCCCACCGGGGCTACAATGAAAACATAGATGAGGGATGAATTTTTCCTTAAGAAAACGTCCACAGGACGAGCAACCAGGTCTCTGAAACAGGACAAAGGACGAGGACAATGAGTAATTTTGTTACGGTTAGAAACTCAAAACCAAAATAAAAGAGAGGGAAATTGATCATAAAGATCACTAATCATCTGAAACCAGCGTTGGACAAACTTTAAATGTTAATAACGAGCAAGGCTGATTATGACGTCATTAATCCCATGACAGAAATTAAATCGATCCGAAACAAACATCCAGGTGTAAGGACGAATTGTATTCATAACCAGAACATCTACAGAATGGATATTCAGACTACACAACCATCAGATACACAATGATAACAATGGCAATTACAGTTAATTTTCCTAAATAATTAACATCACCTCATATCATTAATTAGATACCTGACACTTTGTATAGACAAACCATCCAACGTGATGAACTGGAGCACTCCACCAAGACTACGCCTCTTAACTCTCTCCACCTTAGGGGAAGGAATTGGATCAAGAGGGAAAAGTGAGAAGACCTTTATACTAGGCCTCCGACTCACTGGACATAGAATTTTTGGTTAGATAACCTAACAGTATTAGTAGGAAATGGAACCTTGGTGGAGAGAAACAAACCCTCTGATGCTGTGATGTCCATTACATATCCTGACAGATACCTGTGGACATAAACACAAAGAGAGATTAGTATTATACAGCACCATGTTGAAATAAAACAACTAAAACAGGCGCTTATCACAGTAAACGCGAGTCCCAGAAACACATTACACTGGGAAAAACTCGCTAAAATATAATAGAAGTCACCTGATGGATGGGTCCTGAGCTGTCCTCCCAGGCTCAACTACCGAAGCAGGCATTCCAGTTGTAAATTTTCAAAAATAGACTTCTCCTGGCCAGGAAATAGACATCTGAAGTTGCCTGCAGAGGCAGGTTTCGCCTGGCTTTATTATTATAGTGTTAACCTTTGAATCCTTGAATTTGTTCAAGAAAATTTCAATTTTCTCATATAAAATATCTATTTGCAGACCAAGAGAATAGCATTTTTGAAAATCTACCACTGGAATGTCATTTCTGTGGTAAATTAAAAAAAATAGTCTTCTCTAGGTCTGCAAATAGACATTTCTCAAGACCACCTCAGAAGCTGTTTTTGGCTGTTATAGAGGGTTAAAGTTATGGTAATCTTGTCTTGAAATTCACAACATATGACATATCAATGTACTTACAACTTAATCAGTTCTAATTTGTGCACCAACACGGACAGGCACCTGGATAAATGTCTAGACAATGCAGAGACGCAAATCTCCTTCGTTGCAATAGGATATGCCCATAAGTGTAGTTGTTTCAGCATATCATTTAGCCCTGAAGCAGGTCAGTCAACTTCTCAAGATAAGCGAGCGATTGTTATTGCAGATAAAAGATCTCCTTACAGTTCAACAACACTACCTTTGCCTGATAACATAAAGATAATAAATAATTAACATTTTAACTTTATCAAGCCTACCGGCCAAATAGAACAAATTGCTTGTGATAAGGAATATTTTATTGAATATTTTGAAACTTATTTGACTGGAAGCTGTTGCTGCCATAGGTTGGTTGTTAGGCAGCAACAGTTTCCAGTTAAATTAGTTTTAAAATATTCAAGAGCTGACCTGTGTTAGGCTGGGTCGCAAACATGAAACCTGAGGTTTTTAGGAGTGATATGGTTTAAGTAAAGACCAAAGGGAATAAAGATTAACCAACTAATAATATGAATAATTTATGCTAATTTTATCCACTGCAGTTATGTGTGTTATGTAGCGCAATTCGCCTTTCCAATTTATCCATCTATCATCTGACATCATATGATGTCATAGTTACCTAAGTGATGTGTATGATGATGTCATAAACATTACATCATGAATGATTCGATATAGTCCGTCTGTAATAGCCTAATAGTCTGACATGTTGTAGAATTGTATGACTTTACTATTTAACAAACATGCTGTTGAATATTTTGAAATTAATTTGACCAGTCAAATTAGTTTCAAAATATTCAACAGCTTACAAGTATAGTTTTTTGGAAATTGATAGTCAGGTTCAGTTCAGAGATCGATCGATCCTAACACAAGAAAGGTGTGGGTGGAGCGTAGCTAGTTATGGGCGGGGCATAGATAAAACTGGAAAAGTCCATTAAATTATCTAGCAGAATTAAGGGATTCATTTCTAGCTATGCTCCGCCCATTTCTAGCTATGCTCCGCCCATTTCTAACTATGCTCCGCCCCTTTCTAGCTAAGCTCTGCACACTTTTTACGCGTGTGGGAATCGATTTGACACTACAATATATGTAACCTGAATTCCCAGAATCTAAATTTTAAGGTAACTTAGGTAACCTGTTGAATATTTTTAACTTGATTTTACTGGAGCGGCTGCGTGTTCGTAGCTGCCTATATGCCAGCAAGATCCCAGTCTAATTAGTTTCAAAATTTTTATTAAATTGTAAATTCATCAAAGACATATAATTCATACGATTAGTGAGACTTTAATTTTTGCGACAGAGCTATACATCTAGACAAAACAGTGACATATTTGATTATGATGTCAGATCATACTTGAGTGACAGATCACATCCTGCCATTGTCAAGGTTCTTTATTACCCCAGGTGTTATTAGAAGAATCTAGTTTTAGCTATGC
Source organism: Chaetoderma sp. LZ-2023a (assembly GCA_034401795.1). Classification (NCBI taxonomy): domain Eukaryota; kingdom Metazoa; phylum Mollusca; class Caudofoveata; order Chaetodermatida; family Chaetodermatidae; genus Chaetoderma; species Chaetoderma sp. LZ-2023a. The sequence goes on from CM067365.1 coordinate 79,369,457, forward strand.
CCCGCCCATCTCTAGCTAAGCTTCACCCATGCTTTGCCCGTGTTGGGATAAATCGATCCCTGCACTTTCTGAATCTCAATTTCCAGAAAACTATACAGATTAGCTGTTGAATATTTTGAAGCTAATTTGACTGGTTGCTGTTATTGCCTAATTCAAATCAGTTCATTAATTAGTAAAGAGATACAAGTTGACAGACTATTAAGGGTTTATGATACACTAAATTGTGTCATTCATTGTTGATTAGGATATCATATGATTGATCGGATAAACTCAGCTTCCTCTCTACTTCTGAGGTTCTCATCGCCATCTAGCCCAACAAAACTTCAGAACACCCATCTAGCAGTGAATGGGGTCGGGTGGTGGGTGGAGGTATTTACGTGACCAATCACTCGCTTACATAGTATTGTTATGCATGTCAGATATTGGTGAGAGACATACTTCCCTAGACATCATGTCATATTCAGGTTAAATGGCTAAAAAATAAAATAATTTCACTACCAACTAAAGGTAGATATTTACCTAGAAAAATGCTCTCCGAGAGCTTCTAGATTTCGACAATTTTCCGGGGACAACTCTCAGACAGCCTGTCTGGTATAAGGGCCCTTCGCATATATGCCTTGCCATCCCACCCTCTATGCGCTTAATACACCTCTTCCACATCATCCAGGTTAAATTCATTCCAAATTATTCAAGAGAATATATTTCTTACATCGTAAAGAATTTCTTAGTCATTTTCAACCTGACTGAGACGAAAAATGACTAAGAAATTCTTTACGATGTAAAAATATATTCTCTTGAATAATTTGAAATGAATTTAAGATGATATTTTTTTAATAAGGCCAACTTGTCATTCAATTCATATGTTCCGAAACATCTGAATATCATTAGAAAATGTTATATTGTTACTCCTTTGTTTGGAAAGGCATGACGGGTAGGCGGAAACATGACCATATGATTATAATAACATACTTTCTTTAACAATAAGTATTGGTGATTATCACCAATATTATTTTGAGAAATTGTTATTGAGTGTCATGTCATGTGGACGTTTTCTGAAAAATAGAATAATTTAGTATCTAAATGAATGCCCTTATTTACCTCCAGAAATGATGGAGAAGCCATCTGAGAACATCTATTTTTCAAAATTTTCTGGACACGCCGTCTGGTTTGCCTTGTCTATTATCCTGCCAATCACAAACTGCTCCCACCCACCCCCACCCCGACCCTGCCCCTGGACTGGCCACTCATGTGGGTGGTACAATAGCGAGAGAGCTGTGGTGGTTTGTTGCTGCTTTTGCATCGCTCGGTGCCTAGTCTCTGTGGTTTCTCGGTGGAGACATGTGTGGTTAACCTCCTAGGTGTGGGACTAGCATGACTGGGGGAAATGAATCTACAACACAACACACCCATGCAAATTGGAGATATGGAAGAGAAAGACGGTGCCAATATCTATGTACAAACAACATACATTAACAGTACAAAACAAGGGTGATAATAAGGATAAAACAGTGAATAATTATACAATAGATAATTAAACAGAGCGATGGCAACAGGGCAATTAGTACAGTACAATAAGTGGGCACCAGTATATAATGACTATTCTTTGAGCGGTAACACTGTCATAATTTCCACTGTTGTGGGATCTACACAGCAGTAAGAAGACATTGGAACGAATTCTGCTGGTCTCTCTCGCTGCTGTTGTTACTGCTGCCATTACCCACATAGCGATAAGCCACCTGATTCACTACACGTAGATCTGTTCACTGTGGTGTTCACCGCTGCCACCAGGGTTTGTTTACTGTTT